>VXAZ01002106.1:57454-176178 GCA_013399875.1 Gymnorhina tibicen | reverse complement strand
CGGAGGGGGAAGCTGTTTCCACATAAAAGTTCCTGGTAATCAAACCATTATTTGCACTTTTTCTTGAATCAGTGGAGAACAAATTTAACTTAATTATCTCTTTCCATAGGGAGTCTTCAAGTATTTTTAATTAATTAGGAATAGTTTACCAAGATCTTTGCTTAGCCTTCTGCTTCTTGGTGTCTGAATATGCAACAGAGGAAGACAATTGGAATGTCACCAGGAAGAATTACTGAGCCCACTCCTCTTGGCCATTACACTGAACTGGCAGAATAAAGAGGTTTTCTCTTCCTATCCTCTCATTGGAATAGGGGTCAATTTGCATTTAGCACATAAGTCTATGAAAGGCAGATTGTACAAGAGATTGTCTAAGAATAAAACCTTCTAAAGCATTTTTAAATTTAAAACTACATTAAAAAATATGTATTTATCTTAAGCTCAAAGACATGTAATCTTTGTTTCTGTTAATCACTCCCATGAAAACATTTCTCTGGTCTATGAACATTATTTCTCTGGTCTGTGAACATTTCTAGCTAGCAAATTTCAGTTAAAATGGAAAAGGAGTTTTTCCCCAGATTATTTTCTTAGAAACTTCTTAAACACTGTTTCATGTGTCTTCCACAGGTCAAGTTTCAAAGGCCTGAACACTGACCCAAGAGACAGAGAGCAATACAAAGATTAATATGAAGCACACACAGCTTCAGATGATGTCTTTTTGGTCAAACATTTTAAAAATAACCACAAATCAACCATTAGTAAGAAAGCATTTCTAACAATTGACTATAACTAGAAGGGGAACAGGTCTTTTGTATAAGATAAACAGAATACTCCCACAAAATGCATGCTCTCTGTGTCTGGACAGCATCATGTTTATACACTAAACAAACTGAAAATAAAAAAGAAATTAACAGCAAGTCTCCCTCTACGTTCTGTTCACTTTACCTTCTTTGCATGCATACTCAAATATGAAAGCCAGTGGAATATAAAAATTTTTTGAATTCTCAACCCTTCATACATACATCAGAAATAATGACAGAAATTTTTAGTATCTAACACATACAAACACATATTCATTTTATTCTACAGTTTGTTTGCAGTGTATGTTCCAATATAATGCTTTTAACATCTTAATAAACTAACACTGATGATCATAGAAAGCTGGAATAAAGCCATAAATGTTCTATAGACTCTCACCAAAAAGATACAGATCATCAATATTTATGATGCAGGTACATAGTACGGTAGATGACTGAAAGTTGAAATATCTGAGGAAATTAAACTGAGATATAGAGGTAGGGTTTAGATAAGAAAATATTCAGGTGAAACAATGATGAGAATTTTTTGAGGGTTTTTTGTATAATAAAGCCTCTTGGACAATGAGATAATATCACCATCATTCCTATTTGAACACTGACACATTGAATACTTGTCACTGCAATGCATTAAAAATGTCTGATTGGGAACATTTTTGTGCCAGAGGGAGAAGAGATGAGACAATTTTCCAGCTTGAATCTGTACTTTCAAAATGATGGGCATGTTCTTAGTTTAATGTTGAAGACTAGAATTGCACTAAATTCCACTTCAGTTTTCTAGTGAAGTATTTAGGTGGATCAGCTGAGAAAATACTGTTCTTGCTTTATGAAACACTGAGCTCTATATGTACCCTCCCCAGGCAGGATTACAGAGGATTTAACCATCACACATGTGCCCAGTGCTTTTTAAACTTTAAATATAATTTCTCAATTCGGGGCTTCAGTGTAGCAGTTACACACAATTGCAAACTTTACACACAATTTTCTTAATGAAACTTCATACCTGTGTCCCTGTCCTACTGGCATGTGTAGCATAATTAGGGTTATATCTATGCCCCATTTGATTGATAAAGAAAGATCTAAACTTTTCACAACCATGAGATTGAAAAGGGCTTCATGTCCTTCAATTTTATATTTTGTCATAAAACTACAGTGCATTTTCTGATATATGTAGTGGATATAAACCAGTCTTGCAGTCTCCCATGACACTCATTACAGATCTATAAATACCATTCCCCTTCATTTACAGAACTTGAATAAAAGCATGAAGTTTCTGCAGCTACAGAAAATATATGTATTTTAACATCTCATGCTTAACATTACAGAATTATATCTGAGCAACTACTAAATATTTCAAGTAAATCCTAAAAAAGTCTGAAATGCTTTGCAAAACAAGAAACATTCAGTAAGCTAGATTTTATTAAATCTCAATGTCCTATTTATTGGCAGAACAGATTGTAAAATTATTAGACTGCAGCTGGCATATTCTTAAATGTGTGATATCTGGAAGAAAAGTACCTATTGTTATGTTTTTCAACCACTGACACAGTAAAATAATTTGAGTTATTAAAAAGGAGACTTTTTAAAAGCACTTTAAGAATTTTGGAGTGTTTGCATAAGAGAAATATATTGAAATATTTTGAAATAAAACCCAAAGAACATTCAGGTTATATTGGTAGAATTTTGAACTATTTCCTCTATCAACTCAGACATCCAAACAATTGTAGCCCTGATGCCCTATGGCACATCTGACACTAAAATTTGATGTCCAGATTGATTTGTATCTGGTCATTGTTTATTAGACATAATTACCATTGCTACTTGATCGTTTGTATAGATAAAACCTGATTGGAAAGATGGTGTTTCAAATGTCTGACAGCTAGGACGTGCTAACATTAAGTAAATAGAATAATACAGTAAGAACAACTATTATAAACCACACAGGTGTCAGTAACTCTATTGTTATCTTGATATGCAACTATCCCCAGAAAATCACATCGAGTCTTTGGTTAAAGTTTCACACGTACCCTGAGTTATATTGTTCAAATAACACCTAAGTGCAGAATTTGACCCTCAACAGAGGAGATTTTTTTTCTGAAAGGACAAGTCTCTGAAAGCGTGGGTATAAAACAAGAAAGAAAATACAGTAATTTGAATGTGGCACTATTTGGAGCTACCCAGACAAAGTTTCAACAAAAAGAACAATTTTAAATGCATCTATGTAGTAGATACAAGATAATGTGTCTAATCTAGAGCTACTTCTTATAGAGGAGAAAGTTACTCTGTATAAAACAGATTTAATATATCCAGGGCTATCACAAACACTCTTCAATATGAAAAAGAGCCTCAGGACACACACCTTAATTTTCCTTTTCAAATAGTACTTTTTTCCAAGAAAACAGAAAACCAATAATATTGTACTTAAAGGCCTTGATTAAATTTTCAGCTCACAATCACTATAGAAATGTAAATCTGTAATGAAATACACCCATTTTGATCAGTGTAATTATTAACTATGAAAATAATGAGTCTGATTTTTAAGATGTAACCTTACATGTCCCGTTACATTAGGTTTTAAAGCTGAGTGGCTTGAACACCATCACAGTTTCCATTAAAATTAATATAAATCCCTCATATTATAAAAGCACATTTACTTTAGAGCAGAATAAGTAATTAATAAACTTTTTCAACTAATTAAGACACTCTGCGTAGGCAGATTGCAAATTACTGATTACATTGCAACTTAAAATATTAAAAAACATTTTTCAAGGAATTGAATGTGAATATTTTGAATATGATCTGTTGCTCCTGGGCAGAGAAAAATACAACCATCGAGGGCCTTCATTACACAAACACTTAAGTATATATATTGGTAACATTCATACATTTAAAAAAAGAAATTACTTAGATATGTATCTATTGAATCACCAAATATTACAGTTATTTTTTCTGATGAAATTTGCTGTTTTGCTACCAAATTTGAGCATGCAAACATCTGCAAAGTGAACACAAAAGAAGCATTAGCAAGGCTTAAGGGAAGTCACATCAAAAGGACAGTGTGTGCAGGTTTTTTCAGACATGGTATTCTTACCCTGTTCACCGGAACCCAGTGGTGGAGAACAAAACCACCCACTGTCCCAAACACTGCCAAACCCCATACTAACCCATTTGCAGCTCTTCACAGCCCCGGGCTGAACAATTCACACCCACCGCAGCTTAACATCTCTTAAAACAGACTCTTTTCACCTGTGCCTCGTTGTGCTTTGCACCTGTAGGGGAGACACAGGTGAGACCTATTGAATAAAGAGAGAGTGACATCCTGAGTGAACAAAAGGATCTGAATAGCTGGTAGGACACAGGGCGAGAACACACACCTCCAGTTTTGTTGAATCCCGAATTTTAATAGTCACATTATTATTTAACCTGTGATCTTAATACCAGTATTGCTATCATCCTGAATATGACTCTGTGAGTAATGTTTCATTCACTACTAGAATATATCTTTATGTAAAAAAAGACATGTCAGATTAAAGTTCTATATACAACAACAGTTGATCACAGGTAATTACTGCTCTTTGAAACAAAATTCCGCCCATTGCAAGATACCCAAACGGAGATTTCTGGAAGCAGCCGTATTATAAATGGTACTCCAATCACAAAACCACACTATTTCCCATTTCAGGTTTTCTGTCATGGGATGTAATTTGGGAGGACATTTCAAATTTGTCGAGCTTCAGCTCTAACATAAATATGCAAATAATAGACCCAGCATTTTGTCACTGTCTGCCGGTTCAGAGTCCTTCTATCTCACGCAGGTGAACTGCCCTGAAATACAATCTCCCTCTTCCACAGTGATGGATTTTCATCAGATTTCATCTCCAAGAGCATCTTTTTCATTTCCAGTTAAGTTTCAATTTCATTTCTCATCTTGACGGACTGCGGAAACAACATTTTGGGGGGAAGGAGTGGGGGATTGGTATTATGAAGAGCAAATTAACAGTGCTTGGTGTGCCAGTTGGTGATCCTTCTGCTTTTTCTCTTGATCTAAATAAACTTATAGCTCTTCTCAAATATCAATTTGAAATACAAGTAAAATCTCTTCAAAATTTTTATACTAAATCTATTCATGCAGCCAGTGAAGCCATTTTGTAATAGGATTCACAGAGACTTATTAACTGATTCGCATCTTATTTAGACAAATATATATAAAATAAAGAGGCTTTAAAGGAAACAGTGTGAATCTACATCCAAAAGGTATCTAGGCAACAAAAGCAAAAACTGAAATACTCAAAACCCTCAGGTACCTCCAGGGGTACCTGAAGTTCATACATGGGTAACTTTTCAACGTAGAAATTCTGCATTGCACAATTCTGCAGAGTGTTTCCAGGCTGGGCAGAGTGGTGCATACCTTTGCATGAGTCAATCTCAGCCATTCTCTGGAGTGATGGAATTGTGTCTCTCTTATTGTGCCAACCCACAGGCAATCCAGAGGAGCTGGTTATTTCAGGGCCAGTAATTAGAAAACGTGTTCAGAAAAATAAAGGGCTAGTACCACTGTTAGGACTCTTCTCTCAAAAATAATAAAAAGTAACTCACCCCTACCCTGCTGGGTGTGGAATTGCTCTCTGGCCTTATGGATCAGGTCTTGCACCCTGACAAACAGTCCTAATTTCCCTCTCCTCCCACTACCATCATGACACACACAGGTTGCTGATAGGCTACTTTACCCTCTATTCAGCTACAAATAATCTCTCTCTCCACTTTCAAACCTCCATCCATAACCCACTGGAGCTTCTGGTGCCTGTAATCAGCACTGGGAGCATAGAGAGTTTACATTAGATAGCAGTGATGCTTAATACTGACTTCAGAAAAACACTGATACTCTCTATTCCAAGGGATTTAAGGTAATTCTCTATAATCAGTGTAGTCCCTGAAATTATAGGTTGTACACTATAAACTGTACACAAGTGAACTACTCAGAAAACATATTTCCCAATTATTAAGCTTAATCTTCAGAAGACAAATGTGTTAATGTACCTGGTAAATAACTAATATGAGTAAGCCTATATGAAAGACATTGTAATGGGCCAAATAAATATAAGGTTAATTACTCTGATTTTCAATAAACCTGAAAAACACTCACTATATCCTGCAGAGCAAATCACAAGGGATTTGACTTTGGAGACTCAGAGAGAGAGGTAGGAAGTGAATTAAATGGACAATGTTATCCATCAGTGACAATAATAAAGCCTCATGAATATATAAGCTACTGAGTTTTCAGACCAGTAAAGTTCATTGTTCATTTTGCTTGTTTACAGCCTGCAAGTTCCTAATTAAGTACATTGTGTTTGTATGGAAATTAAAACTAAATATTAAATAATTGCCATTTTCATTCAAAATTATTTTCCCAGATAAAAACCCAACACAATGAGAACTATGAGGTTTCAGTTGTTACTGATTGAGTCTGACTCTCCTGAGGTCTCAGTGGTGTACTTGAATTATTTGCATAATTAACTTTTGATATCCATATTGTTAAAAGATTTTCTATGTAACTTGAGTTCTATTAGAAAGTAAAACTTTATTTTATTAGGAGTGTGGATAAAATAAAATAACAATCTAAAATATAAAGAAGAAAATCCTGGAAAATTACATCAGCTGAGGACTTACAAGTCTTGTACAAAACAAAGTATAATATCTAATTTGTGAGTACAGAAGAGGAATCTCAAAACAAGGAAACCTTTCTTCTCCAATTCCAGAGCATGGGCAACTTGCATCTTTTGCAATTATGCAAAATCATATAAATCTGCTCATTGACACCAAATTAAGGTACCATCATCCCAATTTACAAACCAGAAAAAGCAAAGTTATGTATTATTAACACCTTGAAACACAACTGCAAGCTAATGAAGTTTGCTCACTGAGTCAGTGGGAGAGCTGCCTGGAGAGCCCATGCACCACAACACCCAAGGGAAGCCAGCCACCACGGAAGAGGGAATTCTGTCGTAGATATGTCTTATGCAGTCTATTTTTTAAGAGAAACAAACTGACCAGCTGTACATTAAGCTTGTCCATATTCACAGAGATGTAATTGTCATTTTGTTTTACTCCTTCCCAGAATGTGTTTTAACTTGCAGCTCTTCCTTACAGACAAACTCGCACAAAACAACCTTACACAGAGAACAGCCTCTTTCCAAGAACTATTCAAGCAGCACTTGTAGCCCTGAGACTTTGGGCAAGGGCTTCCATGTGTGTAGTTAATTAATAGGAAACACTACTTTTTATATGACAGGAACTGTATATGCTGCATAAAGTGAGTCATATAAGTCATATTCACAAGACCAAGTAGCAGATGGTAAAACCAGATTGTCCTCTTCCTTCACATTTCCATCACATCTAATATAGTAAAGCTTTGACTACAAGCAAGGTATTTAGGAGTGAATGGAATACAAATTAAGTAACTGATTAAACAAACACAAGGTAAATGCTGAATTTTATAAAGGACTTTACATAACACTACATAAAAACAAAAACAAAAACAAACAAAAAACAAAAAAAAAATCCTTATAAAATATTACGTTTGATATATTTTTCCACCATTTTTCATTTTAATAAAAGCCAGTAAATGTCTTGAGCCAGAACAAAATAATAGAACAAGTAAAACCTCTCCTAGCTGCACACATGGATATTAGGAGAGAAAAATAGTTTACAGCATAATAACTAGATATACTCCTTATGTAACATTAGTCCTACAGGCTTTAAAAACCCACCAGCAAAATCCCAAGAGTTTGTTCTACAGTAGGTGATTTATGACCCTTGCTTTCAGACATGTTTAAACATTGATCTGTTCAGCACAAGCTTCACAGTGGAAAAAAAAATCAATTCTGGGTTTCAGTGAATTAAGCAGTTTGGTAAAGATTCATGAGCTTTATATATAATGATCTAAAAATCAAAGTTGTATGAATGAGGATCCACTCCCTTAACTATCCTTCATACATTGAATAATGCCATTTGATACTTATTTAGTGGTTTTAGTAGAAAAGAGCAGTTAAAAGAATGCACTTGTGGGAGCAGTGCCCTATAAACCAGCACAGCCAGCTGCATTGCCATCCTGGGATGGACCACTCCAAGTTTGAGGGTTTCATTTAAGGTCCCAATGTCTCTCTGCACCTTCAGAGTGGAAAATGCATGTGGGTCAGCCAGTGACCTGACCTGTGTTCCCTCCACAACCACCAGGTTTTTGTGCCGTATAATATGCAAAACATGCAGTTTGCAAATAGCAGTGAGTGCGAGTGCAATGAGCAGGTGATGCAATTTTGAATTATCCCATTTATAAGTGTCATGCAGCTCCAGGGCTGGACTAACCCAGGAGTTGTCATGAGCAGGGAAACCTCTTCGTGCACAATGCTTTGCAGGTGTGCAGGACACTGCCCTTCTTTGAAGGACTTTCTTACGTTAACTATTCCCATTTGGAAATGTGAAATTTTTTTGTGTCCCAATAGCAGCACTTTTATGGAAAAATAAAAGTTAAAAGAAAATCTTGGAATCCAAAAGTATAAATTTAGTATAACTGCTCTTAGATATTCAGTGATTTCCCCAGTACTGCTGAAGGTAAGAGTAGTTTGTTTTTATTCTTGCTGGCTCACAGACCTCAAGCCACACAAAGTGACAGCCCATTTCTACCCTACTTGTCACATGGAATCAGTACCCAGGTTTTGTTTCCAGCACCTTTCAGTTATAATTTTCAGGCAAAATCTCAAGGCAATGAGGCTGCACAGATGAAGTGCAAACTTTGCATCAAGACATTGGAGCCGAGGGCCATAACTTGGACTTAAAGACCATCCAGAGTCATTCAAGCCTGGAAGTAAACCAGATTTTTAACCATCCAACTGGTTTGTCATTTTGTAAAATTACTACTTTTGCCTAAAAGACAATAAAATATAGAGTGGGACTCCAGATCTATATAAATTATTCATACAATAACAGATACACCACAGTCAGCACACTAATTATAAAGAAAAATCTTTTAGATTTTTCCAGACCTGACTCTTCTAGGCAAACAACTTCAGTTAATTTTGTCTGCAAAACAGAGACAAGGTTTATCTTCCTATGAAAATGAATCTTCTGTAAACAGGCTTCAGACTACCTTTCATCTGACATATCTTTCACATAAATATTTAGAGATTCATTCCAACCAGAAATGAAGAAAAAATCTTGAAAATGTCTTTTATGACTAAGATTTTGGATGAGAAAAATGTGTAAAAGAAAATACATCTCCAAAACGTCAATATAGCCTGCAAGTATTCACTCTTTTGGTTCTTAATCACCCTACAGAACCTGTTTCACCTAAAGTAATTGACTACTGCAACTGCTTTGCTGAAGCTTCCTTTAAATTCAGGCCTTCATTCTCCCATTTTTACTACCAGTAGACAAGCTTGACTGGCAGTCTAAGCAGAAGGTCCTGTTCAATAGGTTCTGTCATTTGTAATATTTCCTCAATAAGTACTTGTGTTGCAACTGATGTCATCCTTTCACCACCTTACTTGGTAACAGAGAGATCTCCTCAGAACAGATTTCTTTCTCTTCAGAGTAAGAGGCTCTTACTCTGCACTTGCTTTCGTCTGGTTTTTTTCTGCTTATAAAATGCAAAGCTCTGTGGAGATTTCACTGCCTAAATTTCCTGCCTAAACTCAGAATGAACTTGCTACACACTGATAATCACAGATGGAATAAAGCAATCACCCTCCCATCATCACCTTTCCTATAAACTTGAACTTTGATCTATAGTCCTAAATTAAACATAAAAATTAAAAACTTTTTTTTGTCATCCAAATCAGAAGTAATCCTTAAAAAATGGTGGTGTTATTGTTTTATTCATTCACATCTTACATGGGGGGAGAACAGCTCAACACGCAAGTCAGAACAGTCTTCCTTGTGCTACTCTTGTAGCTCTTCCTGTGTTTCAGAAATACTGTGTGAATATATCACTATACTTTGCCTAGAAATGCATTTCCAGAACAATCATGCTGTTCTCTTTGCTTTCTGGAGGCCCACAGGTTATTAAAAAAGTGAATTGTATTCATGAGTGAAGCTGTTTGGGAGCATTTTCAACTGCCTATAAAATGCAATACTAAAAAATCTCTCTGTTTTTTCTAACTGGCAGTACCATGATGACATCAGGTCACTTATAGTGCCTCTCTTTTCACATTATATTGTCCCTGTAATAACTCTGAAATTGTGGAAATATAAAAAATGAGTAACTGCTGTAATATCAGATTTGCTGCTGCTCTAGCTATGTACCTAATTAAGCTTTAAGATGGAAATAGATGGTGCTAGATTCTGATCCAAATATGGATCTAAAATTCAGCATTGTTTTCCCCAGAATATGAATTATAACATTCTATTCAATGATGGACAAATGGTTTTTCTTGTTTTTATGAAATCTGATGTTATTAAAATACAGTCTTCTTTCCACAAAGAGTTTCCTTACAGAGAGGCCAAAGGCACAATCATTCAAATGTGTCCCTCTGCTAGAGAGGTTTTCACATCTCCAATTATCATGTCTCTAATTATCTGGTTTGTATCACCAATTATAGTCAGACTTGGAGGGTTCAGCTCCACCACCCCACTGGAGCTCATTTACCCCAACAGGGTCAAGCACATAATCTTTCCATTTGTATCTCAGTTACAGCACATCTGTTCTCAACAGTGAGAGGTTCATGAGGCTTAGTCATAAATTAATAAACAATGCTTAGATATTGATAATGGAAGAACTATCACATTCAACTACAAACGTGTGGGGGGAGATCATCTTGTATAAACCCATGGACTCAATATACTAAACATAAATGTACTTGAGACTGTACATAAAAGCGTAAATGTGTGTAAATATGTCCTTGGTATTGCTCTGTTATTGCTGATTTTCCAGGCAATTACATAATGAGTCAAACAGGTAACAAAAAGAAGACAACTACTCCTACTGCTGATTTTTAAATTTTATCTATTAAAGTATTATATTCTGCTTTCAAATAGAACAATTAAAATAAATAAATTAGTCAGAACCTTACTTAGAAAAAAATCAGTTTTTCAGTTTGTTTTACCTCTTCTGTCTCTAATCCTATCTTAAAAGTGGAAATTTTTCTCCATGCAGTTTCCTAGTATATCTTGTAAAGTTCAGAAATCTGAAATTCAGACTATTTCAGCCATGAGAAATTCAAACCTGTCAATCAGAAACTATTAATGACAAAAAACTATATTATTGTGAGTTTGAGCAGGTACATTACCAAGAATGCAATACTTTTGAGAGACCTGGGACTGATCAATCAAGAGTGTGAAAACCTAATCCTTTGTAAATGGAGTTCCACATAAATTAACTCCATGTAAAAGCTGCCAAAGAATGGGTCACTCTACCTGCAGCACAGGTGCACTGAAGAAAATGCACTGGAAGCTGTCCAGCACTGCACAGCAATCTGCCTCCGTCTGCAGTTTCCAGCAAAGCATTGTGAGCTGCTCTGGTGGACAGACAAGGTGCCTTTCATTTGTATCATCAAAATCTCCACAAACTTTCAACTGCTGAAGAAACAGAAAGTTTTATTCGAAAACAGGCCTGCAAAATCTGGTCAGCTGAACAATTTTACCTTTTTTTGCAGTCTCGCTGCTTCATCAAAACTCAAGGAGAAAATTATGTAAAATACAAAGGCTATTTGAGGTTCAAATTATTTAAATTTCAACACACAAAAGATAACTTTTAAAATGAGACCTCCCTGCATTTAACAGACAATTAAGTTCGTAGCTCCTATGAACCTGAAGCCTCAATAAACAGTCTCACACAGAGTTAATTAGACATTGCAAAGGTAAATATAGACCCAGGAATTTACTATTCAGTGCAAGTATTCCAGTTAGAAGAGTTCAATGTATTTGACAGCCAGCCCAGCAAGTTCACAGTGGGACATTTTTGGACATACAGTAGTTGCTACATGACAAACATCACAACCATTTTGTAGGGGACAAATATGGGCCTAGAAAAGCTCCCCCCAGAGAGCCCCTATTCTGTGTAATTGATAGAGGCCACTCTGCTAATACATATTCCTGCTTTCTGCACACATGTTGATGGATGGGCGTGAAAGGATGGAGAAGTCCATCATTTCCACTGGATCCTTTAATGTGCTGTACAGATCCCTTAAGGTTGTGCTGACAACTTACACAGTCACCAGTGGCACTTAACTGCCATGGAGATTGAGTTTCTGCATAGCACCCAATATCTGTGAGATTTAGAGGCGAGTCCATTGAAGGGCAACAGAAATTCAGTCTTTCTCTTGACAGAGCACGAAGAAAAGAGCTCCATGGAGGAAAGGGAATTACCATGGACTTTTACTCTCTGAGTTTTTATAGTGCAATCTGAGAACAGTTTTAATGACTTCCTTCCAGTTTCTAACTAAGCTGAAAAGCCTCCTCAACATCCAGCTGGGATGGCCATTGTACGGATGGGGACATTGAAGTGCAGGAAATTAAAAGTCATATTTCAGAAATGTCTCCCATTTCATTACTTGGTTTTCAGAGGGGTTCTTTTTCAAGACAAATCTAGAATTTACTTTTAGTAGTAATTGGTAGGAAAAGCAGGGGTTCAGTCCTCTTGAATCCAGAAAAAGCAAATATTAGATAGCTATAAAACATGGGCAACATAAAAATGAAAGTCATACTTGAAAACTTCACTCATTTCCCAGTGTCCAATGTTAAATTAATGAGTGAGAACAGTTTTGTTTACTTCCCATATTTTCTGTATGTACAGCTGAAAGAGCTGCCAGTAGGGTAAATGGCAGAGATGGATTCAGTAGCACACTCTCCCAGGCATAAATGCATCGCCCACAATGAGCAGAATTGGTTTGTTCTCTTTGGTTTAAGTTTGTCACCCATTTTTGAGGGAGGCAGACACACATTCACCAGGCTAAGTTAAAAGCCTTGCATTCTAAAATGGTAACTATTTTCTAATCACTTCCAAACCATCCAGGCATTCCCTGTTCACAGCAGAGCAGAAAAGCTTTCCTGTGGCTGGAAATGCTTAGAATGGTTATCAGGCTCTGTATCACCTCTATCAGGTGATGTGACACAAATTCAGTTTGTACAGCTTGTGGTATATGTATTGCTGTCACAGCCAATATTTTGATATCTCCACAGACGAATACAGGGTTCTTTAAGTGCCAAGAGAAACCCCAGCTATCTAGGGAACAGATCACTGAAAATCTGTGGGAGGTTTTACATTTGCAGCTGTAGACACACATTTCCATCACAGGGGAGGCTAGGATGGTAACTCAGCACCAGTTTTGCATTGCTAGGATTTTTGCATCAGATGAAGACCAGGAGCCATTAATGAAACAGGAGAGTTTTGTTCCTCTCACAATGGAGAATTTTCTCACTCTAACAAAGCCTTCAGTTTGCCACCCTCTTTGAAGTGATACCAACGATATTCATTACACTGCTAAAGGCTAGTAGGTTGTATTCTTTGATACGGTAATCATTTCAATGGCTGATTTTCATAGGCCAGATGGCATTCCTTATGCTCTTATTTCTCAGAGATAATATCTACTCCAAACAAAGAGACCAAGTTCTCCTTATTTCAGCCATCCCATATCTTTTAAAAGAAGATTTCTTGTCCTGAATCTATTAAAAACATGCCATTCTATTTCTGAATTGCATGAAATCATTCAGAAATATTACGTTTGGAAATTTCTAGCAAATGGGATTATTTTCCTTTGAGTGTTTTTCTAAAAGTATTTTGAAGTGGAAACTTTCTGCACTGAAACACAGCAACTGCTATTTGCAATAGCAGAAGGAGCACTGTTTCTGTCTTACTGGAAAACTTTATGCAACTTAGTAATTGATGGTTTGCATGTGATTTGTTTCCAAAATGAGGGGAGAAAAATAACCAAGCAGAAGAACAAAGTATCTAGCTCTACATACATTAAGAGTGAAGATACAGGTATTTTAGTCACAAACAGTTACATTTTTCTTTTTCCAGAACTATTCATAGCCTTTCCTAGGGTATAATTCATTAATGGAAGACCGGTGCCATCATTAATTTTATAACTAGATATTTCATTTGCTTTGTATTAATTGAGCCTGAGGTTTTTTATACTATTTAGATGTGGGTCTAGTGGCCTTTTGGACCAAAACCACCAAGCTGGATGAACTCTGAGCAGAGAAACCCAGTGTATTATCCATGTTGCTTTTCATTGCAGTGACCATATGGAGGGTTCCCATAAAGGTCAATTCTTTGAAAAGGAAGAATGTGAGAAATTGCATCAGAATTAGGAAAACTAAAGAAATGATAAAAAGAAGGGGGAAAAAAACACTAGGACCAGAAAATTTTTCTATAAAATATGAAAAAAAATGCAAACATGAAACTTATCATGAGAATTTCAATGTGTTTCCTGTCAGAACAGCAGAAAGGAGAATGGCCAGTGTTAAAATCCAGAGAAGACAATTTCAATTCTAGAAAGAGGCAACAGAAGGGAAGTAGGGGGCAGAACATGAGAACAGACATTCTGATGCAGACAGAGATATAAACATAGGAGGTTTACAGATTATAAGTTGCCAAGGCAAGCCAAGTACCTTTCTTTACATGGTGCACAGCTAAACTGTAAGTGAGTTTAAGTATGGCTAGGTACACTTTATAGACATAAGACCAAAAGGAATAATTAAATTAATGTATAAGAAATGGGTCCATTAATTCCTTTTACACACACTAGCCCATGTACAACTGTCAACTCAGGAAGACCAAGTTGTTTTCCAGAAGAGTGGGTTAATGTTGGGAACAACACACTGAGCTTCCAGTGTGAATAATGGATTGCTTGTGTTCCTCATATTGATAAGTGCCTGGCATTGCCATATGGGCCACACACATGCAATGAAATCTTGCTGATAGCACCAAATGTAATTCTAACTAAATCTGGTTTTTGTAAAACTTCATCTGATATTTCTGGTAAAAGTATTATTAAATATTTCTTTTCAATCTAATTTAAGATATATAATTAACAAGTCCTGCTCTCCACAGACCTCAAAACACAAGACAACAATCCATGTAATAAATGCACTCTGGTGAGCTCCCAGTTAGGTGACATTGCCTTAAATGCCTCCAAGCTGAAGCACAGTGCCTTAAATATATCAAGGAGTTTTAACATCAGCTAGAACTTTTTCCAATGCAAGTTCAGAAACTAAAAAATCCTATTTAATAAACTTGAAAGAGAGTCCATATCAAATAGTTCCTTGAATTCCCTCATGATTCCAAGATGAGACTTAATGTTTCACTTTCAAATTATTCAATTGTTTCACTTTTCCCTCATTTGCATGACTTCTGTGCTTAGTTAAAAAGTTGAAACTTAAAATTAAAAATAAAAAAACCTCTTGACTTTACTCTTTTCCCCCTAAATAAAACCTCTCTTGTATAATCAGCCCATTTGTCAGAGATTTCTTTTAATAGAGAAGTTGTTTCTTTTTGGAGTTGTATTTCTTTGTATTATTTTGATTTAATACAGTATTTATTCAATCCAATGTACTTTGTTACTTCTTTCTTCTGAAATAAAGAAAAGCTATTTAAAAAAAAGACAACAAGAATTATAAAGTAGCCATCTCCCAAAACCTTTTACTTCTTTCGCTTCCTATGTACGTATAATAGTAAAAACATCTTTGCCGAGAATACTACATTTCAAATTGAAAACACTGGAAAAAATCCTACTGGATACCAGCAATGCAGTAGATTTGAAAACAAAGGACACAAAACCGAATGGCAGTTATTAATTATTAATCATCAATAAAATGTACTAGCAATAAAAAAAATGTACAAAGAAAAAGGTTAATACCCACGTTACAGTATTTATAATGCTGATGGCTGATAATAGACACTGAAGGAATCAATCAAATAGGTAATTGGGTCACAGATGTCAAGAACATGCGCTTAAAAACAAATTCTGATAAAAAAGGCTTGTAAGTAAGGCATATGCCAGGTGCCTTATACAGGTAGTACAAAAATCAATCTGTAAAATTAATATATGCTTCTGAATTTTTTATGCTACATTTAAATCAGAAATAAAACATATCCATCTGTGAGCAAAACAGAATTGTGTGGCCTGTAATGAAGGAAGATGTATGACAGCACCTGGAAAAATTTGACAATTTCAAGTCAATTGGTACAGAAAATTAGCTGAGAAGCTCTGTGGACTACCGTCAATTTTTTTACAAGCCCAAAAATCTAAGGAAACCTCAAGTACAAAATGTTCCCAGTGTTATTGCAGGGTTGCAAGCAGTAAAAGTGGTGGCTGGGGAACTGGAAACTGGTCAGCCTTCTTCAAAGCCTGGAACAGATAACTTGTAGTGGGCAATACAGATTCAAATATCATCAACACTAGTCAGCAGTCAAAATATAATAATTGATGTTTTACTAGGAAGTTGGTCCTGTTAAAATTCTGTTTTCTTTCCAAAAACTTGCACAGCAGCTTGATAAACACAGATGTATCAGTGCAGTCCCCCTGGCTTTCTCTGAGCTACCTGACTTAAAACAAAAAGCTTGCATGTGGAGGATTGAAAAGAGTCTATTTCTTAGTTTTTAAACTTTCTGAAGCAACCTCAAACATCAAACATTAATGTCAAGCCACAAACATTAGGAGACAATCATTCCAAGAGAAATCATCTTATAAAAAGCATTTGGAAATACACTGCACAAAATGTAGTAATGAAAGAAAGGCAATTGCAGAAGCAGCCTACACACCCAGGCAATTACTTCTTTTTCAGGAAAAAATGTGTTGTTTTTCCATTTAACTTGATGTCCTGTCTCATTAATAAAGGCACCCCTGAATTTTCATTTTCATGGGAACACTCTGCCTGCTGTTGAATATGCAACACACATCATTTTGCCTTTCTAGCTGGAACTGTCTCCATAAACCTCCACTTTCATCTGTTTTATTGACCTCCTTCTGTTATTCAAACACCAAGAGTAAAGATAGTTTAATACTGCCACATAATTTGTGGTGTCAGTCTGCAAAAACTATGTTACTATTATAGAACAACCCAGGAACACAGCTATAATGGAAAAATAATAACCCACCAGGCTCAAGAAACAGACGCATTCAGCAGATGCTAAGTAATGTCATCAGCTTCTAAAAGTCAGCATCTGCACAGAAGCAGCAAGAGGTCCATGTCCTCTTTTCAGTTTCTCAGAATAATATTTTAGGTGCCAGTGATTTATTTCCTTTCACATATTCGAGCTTTTTGCACTCTCATGTTATATATTAACATTTCAATAAAAATATAATAAAAACTCAGAGGGTCTGAGCTTGATGGATGAGGATGCAAAGAAGGGTGGAAACGTGAATATAAATGTGCCTTTGTGCTAATCAGCTGCTGAAATACCAATTTAAAGGGGTATGGTTCAAAATGGTGAAAAGAATTGAATTTCAATACAACTAAGTATCTCTGACACTTTAGAAAATATATTCTTTAATGTCAATGGGAAAAGTAGGTATTTCCTGTGCAATGTAACTGTCCAAAATATACCATTCATTAACACCAATAGAATATGACAATGACAAATTGAATATTTATTCAAATAAGGTTTGGACCCCTTGTCTTTTTAAAAGTAAATATGTGTTCTGGTGCTCTTACAAGCAGAATTTATTCCCAGACCACCAGTATGCTGGAAAATATATTTCTTTCCAGAATCTCTATCACTGTTTTAACAGCTTTCAAAAACACTGCATCCAACTCAGACTTGCAGTCCAAGTTCTGCAGACTCTTATTTTGAATGCATTGAAATTGCAATGATAATCATGTTATTGCTAAATGAAAATCATAGTCACATTGTATTAATGTTACCACCTTTAGTATTCAGACTTTTTGCACTATTTAATGCTTTTAAATTTATACTTATAATTAAGTAATTTCAATCAAATTACTTCCTCACACAAAAAGCATAGTAGCATAAAAAGTGATACAAATATATTTAGCCTGAATAGGACGTTATTGAATTACATCAATAGAACTGATATCTTCAGATTACTGAAAATTATTGTATATATGTATATATACAAAAATAATAAATACAATTTTAACGTAACACTGTTATTTTCTTCTGATGTCTCAATATGTAAACATACAATTAACCTGTGCTTCATTTTTTAAATAAAAAAGACTCCCTCTGTTGGATAAGAGGACATTTGGGGTCATGCTGGCAACCAGAAAGTGTAATGGAAGGTCTTTAATTCTGCTGCAGCTGCTGTGGACAGAAAGGTGATGCAGAAGAAGTTGTTAATAACTCTGAGTGCTGACTGTGCATTTCCAGATTTATATTGATAGTATATGTACTGTTAAAAGGAACAAAAATATATCTTGACTCCTAATATATTTTGCTATCCCCCAAATTTGAGTCTTTATATATGTCTGTGATTTAAGTCTTTCAAATGCTTTAAATGGGATTTATATTGATTAAAATCTACCAAACTGAACAAAGTAAACTGTGCAGAATATTCCAAAAAGACAATCCAAACAGTTTACATAAAACTTGAGAAACCAAAGAAATCCACAAATGATAGAATTAAGAAACAATGGTTGAACATAGATAGAATGAGATCTGAAACAACAGTAATAAGATTATATCATTTTACAATGCATTTTATTAAATGCAAGTAATGTTAGAACTAATGTGGTGTTTTTCTTCAAATTAGATTTGCGTTTTAGATTTCCTCAGGAGTCAGTAAAGTCTGAAGAAAATCAGTTTTCTAAATTTAAGTTAAAAACATTTAAAGCAGAAAATCCTGGGTCTAATACACATCAGAGTGAATAAATTCAGAGCTAAAGGCTCCAAATCTTCCAGCATGGCTCTAGCTTCGGCTGATTCTAACCATACACATACACAGAGTGAAAGGGATGCAGCCTGAACACACTGGGTCATTTTCACTGTTTGGACATCTATTATTCAAATTACAATATGTGTCCAAAAAAACTTAATCTTTCAGCTAGATAGCTGCTACTTTTTAAAAATGGTAAGTATTTAAAGCTGTCAAACAAGTCAATTAAAAGGACAGACAGTAAAACTACATGGCAAAAAAAAATCCCTGCCTCACTCACCCGTGATATTCCCTTCCTTTCATTAAAACTAAATTAAAGCCAAACTTTTTTTCTCACTCTAAGCAATACCAATAGTCCTCAGCCTGTCTATTTTTGCAATAGTTTTTCCCAGAAGAAAATGGGTTGGGCTGTTTGGTTTTTGCCTAATGAGAAATATATATTTCACCTCAAATTAATTTAGAATTGATTGATGGGAAAATTAAACCTTGGACAGAAAGCAATTGTGGAGGTTTTTTTAGCCAATAGGTGAACGCTCTACAAAATTATGGTGTGCAGAGACAGCTGTTGCTATGGAAACTGTTTTGCAGCCTTAAATGTAACAGCAAGTACCAGGTGTCTGCTGTAATGAGGCTGTAAGGTAATTACGAATTGTAAATAAAGTTTGCTGCCAAACTGATGTAGCAGTAAGGGTGGATTTAAACCAGGTATGATCTCGAGGCCTAAAGGACAAATGCTCTCTGGAGAACATGCTGGGGAGAAGGTGCAGTTTGGTGGTGGCCAACACAAAGCTCACAAGCACTCACAGCACTGCTGGACAGGTTCCTGCTCCCTGCCCCAGTGCCCAGAGGAAGGATCCAAGCCAGGCTGTACAGCAGGAGTTGCAGAGCAGGAGTGCATGGCCAGCAAAGAACACACAAGAGGCACCTCCAGGGGAAGAAAACTCTTGCTTGGGGTTTGGTTGCTGGCTGGGGTTAAACCACACCACTGTAACACTGACTTTATCTCTGCCAAGGGATCCCACTCCAGGAAATGAGAACAAAGGGAAGCTCAATCCCACCTGTCTTCACACACAGCGGCACAACTGGCCCCTGTAACCAGTCTAGGGACTACCTTAAGGGATGACTCCTCACATGACAGCAGTTACAGTCTCCTGGGATTGCTCAGGCATTTCTAAGCCAACATAACATTATTGATTTGACATGGAAAGAGATCCTTTGTATACAACAAACCCACTTAAAACTTCTGCAAGAGGAAATTGTATTCTTCAATACAGATCTTCCCTGCATTCCCACTTGCTATAGGGAGTATCTGGTTGCTGCCTGATGGAATTTGTTTCTCATTATTATAATCACATGAACTCCAAACCCCTCAAATGATTGCGTTTATTGAAGTGCACATCACTGCTTTTGGTCAGTTAGTGCATGTTGCTAAGAGAAGCCCTGGAAGTCATGCCTTGTATTCCAGACACGATATCAATGAATTTGACTAGAGCTTTACAACACAGTATCAGAAAGTCAAGTAATGATAACCTTGACAAAGAGCCAACTCTAAAAAAAGCGAAAGCACATTCATATGTCGCTGTAGGAAAGAAGGGAGGAAGAGGTGCAGTGGAGCATAGTCATTTATCTCAATTACTGTCTGCTTTTCCTAAATCAGTTTTGACAAGAATTACATTTCATAATATCCATTATTCTCTTGGCCTTGTTGGGTTTGGTTCTCTCTCTCCATATTAACAAGTTCACTGATATCTCCCTAAACCACATCTCCTGCTACCTCTGCTGAAGAACAAACCCTGGGCTGAGCGGACCATCGACACCCACACACCGTGTTCTCACAGAAGAGCCACAAGTGATGCCTTTGCCCTTGAGCTCCAGAGTGCCCCAAAGGGAAGGTGTTTGTTCCTCTGGGTCCCAGGCCCAGCCAGGGGACCTTATCTGCAAATGATTCATATGATTTTAACACTGCATAAATGTGCAGCAATAGAAAAGAAACAGGAATAGCGCAGAGGTGATTTCTTCCTAGGGAATTTCCTTGAAAGAGGAAAAAATAGTTTTCAAATTGTGCTGTAAGTTGTTAAAAATTTTATCTTACTTCAAATACATGATGACTCTTTCTTGCTATCTTTGCTCTTAGTGGAGTTATGGGACTCATAAACTAATGCATATTTGATTGCTTTCATATACAAAGAAATAAAACATTTTATGTTTTCAATATTGGTAATTGACAGAACTCTAACCTATAGAGAATTACATTAATTAGGCTACTTTGCTAAATGAGACAACATACTTTTTTACTGCAATACTATCAGGAACACAGCAATAGAGAAACTTTGATCTCACAAAGAGGAAAATAGCATTTAAAAAAAAGGCTTTAATTTTTTTTTTAATTTTGCAAAAATAGAAAGATATCCCAGCACACTGTGTATTACAGTACCACCATGAATATTAAACCCTTTGGTTTAATGGAGCTATTAGGTTTGTTCTCCTTCTCTTTCAATTTCTTACCTTGTGGAGGTCCATCCTGAAATAAAAATACTAAAAACAACAATCATTCCGCAAAATGCTTTGCCTTTAACCTGATATTTTTGAAGACAGAAAAGCCATATCCTTGTCTTAACCTTTCTATAAATATTCAAACATTACCATGATCAGAACATCTTCAATGACAAATCATTTTATTTGCTTATTTGACCCTTACAGGGAAGAGCCTTTTCCCTACCATTGGGTTTTTCATGTTTAGAGGCTAGAACAGGAGAAGAACATGCATAGCTTTATGTCCAGCTACTGGTAGGAACATCAATTTCTCCTTTAACTACATCAGGTATCATGCTCCAATGAATGAGAGTGAGAAGACTTTTCACTTATTGGACAGTTTTCCATTTGTTTTGTTATCTATTGATATTTCAATAGCTCTCCACTGTTTTACTTCCAAAATACTGTCACTAAAGAAGAACAAATTATGGCTGCTTCTGCCTTTGTTTCAATGCCTTTCAGAGGGAGAAAGAGATTTTTAAATGTTATTCAGTGCATCAAGACTTTTAGGAGAGAATTATATTGATCAAAATGATTTATATGGTATAATGAAGTTCAGCAATTGATCAAGAATGCAGGTCACTATTGGTGCTTTAGACTAACCATAATAAACAGTGAGATGGCCGCCTGAGAGACCAAAACTGATAGCAAGTAACATATTGGAAGCACTAAGTATCATGAAGTTGAAATACGTCATCAGGAAGATTAGAAGGGATCTACAGAAGGAAGGTTATGACCTACTTTTTTTTTCCTTTTCACTGCTGAAGTGGTAAATATAACAATGAACTACAACAGATAAGTACCAGAACCTCTGGAAAGAATCTGATGCTCCTCTACCCAAAAAGTCACTTACAACAACAGAGGTCATCAGCCAGAAAAAGAAATTTTGAGGAGCGTTAAGTGTAACATTAAGGACAGAAATTTTCCTAATTGAATGAGCAGAAAACAAACAAAACCATGAACTGTATCTGTGTTGAACATGGGTAACGTGACACCAAAAACATTTTCCTTTATAAGTGTATGAGCAATGATACTGAGTAATTCTGCAAAAGAAACAGCTTTGTTGTTTAGAAGACATCTTCTGTATAGTTCATAGACCATATTTCAACATTTTCATAGTGCAAATTATACACTCAAAATTATCAAAATTATTATAAATGGAGAGGACAAATTTCTCAGCTGCCTGCAATCACGCTTTCCTGCGTCCTCATTAGCTCTTATGAGCCTGTGCATACTTTTGGAAAGATCACATAGTTCAATATCTGGTCTTTCCCTTGGGACATTTCTGCCACTTAGTTATGAGGCAATTCTCATACTTACTTAAATTCACCAGAAGACATTCAGATTTGTATGTCTCAACCTATAAAACTAAAAATATAAATAGGAAAACATTGCAGCATTCTGTGTGTCCTGCAGCATCTTATTCCTCTTGGCTCCTTTTCTGTACTTCAGAGTTCTCTGCTAGTTTCAAAGGCTCCCACATGGACTTCAGTTTTCCTCCTAAACATTCCAGCTTCAACAAATGTCCTAGACATTCACTAGTTCATGAGATGCAGCTTGATTTATATTCCATTTTAGTACCATATTTTTTTTAAACAATTTCCTCAACGGGAACAATTTTTTCCTATCATTTCCAACAGAGAAAGAAAATTCAGTTCCAGGGAAAATTTGAAAATTACAGTAAGCAAAATCTTTTCAAAATCAGAGCTTCAGACAGAACTGCTTTTTGTAGACAACAATAAAACTCTAAAATCGAAACCTAAATAAATCTATTCCAGTAGTACTGCACTCTTAACAAGAAACTCTGTATAAAGCAGCACACTTCACAGCCTGCCCTTGCCATATTTCCTACGTTATTATGTCACAGTACTTAGACTTGCTGAGTTTTGTTATGGAAGAAGAAGATTCAAAAAGCATATGCATACAGAATCATGAACTTCTCTCACATGAACTGTGTGGTTCTTGTGACTGTTATTCATTATTCCAGGCCATCAAACACCAAGATGTGTGTAAAAATCTGTGTCCATATTTATCGATCACAGCAAAAAGACTGCAGAAATTATCCTGAATTGGTTTTGATGAGTCAACCAGCTGGTAGCATTTCATGCAGCAGAAAATTCTGGTTCACTGGTTATTGGCACAAGGCTACTGAACTAGGAAGCTGGAAAGAGAATTAAGGGTAATCTGGAAACTCCAGATAAACCAGACAAATACTTACGAGTTATATGTTTGACTTCTGGTTTGCTTTCTGTCTCCAGAACTGGAACCTAATTGATGAAATAGAAAGTGCCTTATATTATTTTACCTGCTAATCTAACACCATCGAAGCCAATTAGTTAAAATAATATGAATTTTCTCCAAGGCTTTTATCACTTCAGCCTTGTCTTTTTTAATAAATCAAACATTATTAAAAAGAGAATTCAATAAAGTTACAGTGGGGTTATTTGGGATATGTTAAAAATAAATTCATGTGAGACCAACAGACAACTCAAAGTTGGTTCTTTCACTTATAAAATGTATAACAGCCTCCAACCAATGGAATAAAGCAAAATAAAAATCAAGGAAGGACATTTGAATTTATAGATTAGCTAAGTCTATAAAAGAGGTTTTATGCACATAGTACTACACAGACTGAAAATTCTTGCACTACTTAAATTAATTCACATACACAAAAAATTTATAAGGTTATGACTCTGAAAAATCTTAAAATAGAACTGAAACGCTATTAGCAATTTTTTTTTGTTCAGTCAGTTAAAAACTGATCAGGAAGGTATAAACTAATCTATTATCCTCCCATGAATTAGAGAGGAAAAAATATACATCTGGGAAAAATCATCGTGAAAAAGACACAGGCATTCAAACAGGTAGAATCTGCTGCAACTATGACTATCCCAGCCTGGTGGCTGCTGGGCAGAGGTGGTTCCCCTGCAATTACTAGTGGTCATGAAAAGATTAAATGCCTTCAACTGCTATTTCTAAGTTTTAGTGGTATTTCCCAGTTCAGCTCTTTTTACCATTCTTAAAAGAGTTCAATGGAAAAAAGGAAAACTCAAACACTAGGTCTTTGACCCAAATTGCTTGCAGGTAGTTAGGATATCAGAAGTCTGCAATGATAGGTACGGTACTATTCCTTTCAAAGAGTACCTGACAATGAAAGTTTGACGGCACTCACAGCTCTCACGAAAAAGTTCTGTGTGAGGACTTCAATTCTGCTTTTAAGAGTGCCACAGTCAGCACTATCCCAGGGGCGGTCAGGGAGGGAGAGTTTCAGTAAGCTTTGTGTTGCAGTGAATAGCAATGAGCGTGGTGCCTCCCCCAGACAGACAAGCTCATTAGTCAGAAAAGCTCAGCAAAGTAGTGCTGTTTTAAAGTTCAGTGAGTCTGAGCAATGTCAAAAGAGTGTGGAATCACCACAATAAAAAAGAAAGATGACCTGATTCAAGCACACCTAGACAACGTCTCCAAGTTCAGAACCCACAGTAGCTCACACCCTTGGACAAGGTAATTGCTCTGCCAAGTGGCTGAACAGCAGCCAAGGGCAGCAGCCTTTCCTGCAGAGAGGCTGTACTGGATCCCTGCAGGTCTGAGCATCTTTACCCAAGCTTTCCTGATAGTTGTTAAGCAGTTTTCTGATCTTATGAGAAGAACTGGAAGTCGGATTTGCTTTGGTCTTTAATATATAACTTCTAGTAATGCCTTCAATGAAGATCTTTCATTAATAATCATTGTAGGTTTCATTCCCTTAGCCCAGATCATAAACCTGAGATTTCTTCAGTCGTTTTCATCACTGTATTTTTATTAACAACCTCCACTGGGAACATAGAGTTTTCAGTAATTCTGCTCTGTAAAGAGGGTATGGACCTGCAACGCTTTCCTCCTACATATCCAAAACATTTTCATGCAAGACACAAAAAAACATTAGAAGTATAGTAATGTATTTATCTGAATACTTTCTATGTTTCCTACAGCTATTTTTTCTAGCTATAAAATTGTTTTCGCACTCCAACAATTCCAAAAAGATCCCATTAACTCCATTTAGAAATTACTATTTCCTTGACCTTTCTTACTTGCATTAACTTCTCCTGGTTTAGTTTGCATTTTCATAAGCTGAAACACCTAGGAGGTATGCAGTAGTGGCTATAAATAGCCATTTCCAATTATTATTTCTCTGACCTTTTTGTCTCACATTCTTGCCAGTGTTCCCTCTCAGGGGAGCCAGTGACGATTTTGTCACTAGTTTTTGGATACACTCTCTCTTCTCCTTTATACTCTTCTACTTTTCATAGACAAAAAATCTCAGTGAACTTTTCCAGTTAAATTATACATCTTCCTTTTGTTAAGAACATGTTCTCCCATGCAGCTTCCAAATTATAGCTTATATATATATATTTATTGTACACGACCTCATACAGTTCCCCCATCTTTGCTCTTTTTCCACCCTTCTGCAGTCTTTCTAGCCTTTCTGACTCTGCTTTGTATGTCCAGAAAGAAATTATAGACTCACCTGCATTAGTTGAGTTTCTATTTATAATGACTATTAGTGTATGCTGATTTTTTTTTAAATGTCTCTTACTTTGTTTTGTAAGAAAAGACATTTTAGATTTCAACAAACTAGTGCTTTGGACCTGAAGTGCACAGAGAAATTAGTGAAAAACTATCCCTCAACTCTTGAAAGAGGATCTTGCGTGAGAAAAAGACCTGGAAGCCGTATCTTGCAATGACAAGTTCACTGCTTTAAAAATATGCAATACATATAAAACCTTGAAATAAACCAGTGTTTTCAGCTGCAAGCACTACCTAATTTTTCTAACTTCAGCACAATAAAACATAACAATGCAATATTCTTGAATAAGAGCTTAAAAACAAAGGAGTAAAGTTATTTGCAACTGTTTATACACAGAGTTATAGAGCTTAACTCTTGGAAACTTAAGCATCAAAACACATCCCTACTATAAAACTCCACTACACACAGTCATTTCTTTTAGTGGAAAGCTTATTCAACATTTGAGACATAAAGGAGACATCGGTTTTAAACCACTTAACATGTTTGGAACAGTCTGTGGAAGCAGCAGTCAGAAATAAGTGCTGTAGGTGATACTGGGTGGAAATGAGAGAACTGAGGTGAGAATCTGAAAAAGTTGATTGAGAATTTACTTACCTATTCCCTTGTTCTTTTATGACTCCATTAATGCAGGACACACTCACCCAAAGAGCTGTAAAATATCTCAGTCCAACCAAGAATGGCATCCATCCAACCGAGGTTTGTGTGTAAACCTGAGGGTTTAGTCTTGTGATCTGTGGACCACTGGCAGGGGCTCTGCAGTATTTATAAAAGGTCTGTAATATGTAACTAAGAGTAGAAAGCCCATTATCAGTAGGTGTAAACTTGCAATACAAGAAACTAAATTCAACCAATACAAAAAAATTTAAGTGCTCCGTAAGTGAAAAAAGGTTGAAAGTTATCAATACATCAGGCAAGGCTCCTGCTGTAGGTCACGATTGATCAAATACAGCATTACCCTTTTTCTATTAATACCATGGCCATAGTCTGGGAGGAGATGATAGATCAGAATTTGCCTATAAAATTGTCCTGATTTTTGTCAATATGTACTGAGCAGTTCAAGGGGCATCAGCCACATCCTAACCTCTATTACATTTATTTAAATTTATAAGTGCTCTGCAGGATGAACACATGATGAAATTACTGTATTTGCCATGCTGCCTGGGAGGAAAGAAAAAGGTTACAGAAAATAAGATCTATAATGCTTTCCTTTAAAGCTCTGCAGCTGACAGTTTAATCTTGACAAAAGTTACAACAAATGTTTGAGATGTTCTGCAGTTTAATTTTATGTTCTCAAACTTCTGATCTAAGTAAAAACCTACACAATTTGGAATTCTTTTAAAATTGCTTCTAGCACTCTTCAGAGAGCAAGTTTTCTCTTAGAACCATACAGACTAATGGATGATGGTCTTTTTTCAGTAAGATTGCACATCAAGTCTATTAGTAGAACATACTACAGGAAATTCAGATTTGACTTCCCATCTCAGCTGATCAACAAATATAGCAGGATGACAGTTTACTGATCCACATTCACTCTAGAAAACACCAGAAAGGATTTAAACTTTCTCCATAATTGATTTAAGGATACTTTATAATGAAGGTAACTTCTATATTTCTTCAATTTTGCAAGGTTTTAAAATTCACATATATTTATTGTATTTTTTTTTTAATTTCTAATTTCAAATCCCATATCAGTGAAATAATCTGAATGGGAACCTTCCACAAAACCAGAGGTTTTGGATGGGTTTATGCTAGTGATCCATAGAAATGTTCTTTTGTTGAGGGAGCAAATAACCCAACAAGATCTCCTGGAATGCATCAAGAGATGACATTCTGCCTAAGGAGTAAAGCCTGAGCCTTTGATATTTTTTCATCATTAAGATTTCATAGAGCTATTTGTAAAAGTCAGGGACACCAGTCCTTGCATGCTGGCTCAACTCCAATTTTTGCAATTACTGCCCGACAGCTTAAATTCCTCTATGACTTTGAAATATCTTCCTGTTCCTTGTATAAAATCCCTACCACACTTCTCTTTAGGAGTATCTCTGCTTTTCGTGATTCAGACTTGTATACCATGACTTCTAGATAAAAAATAAACTTTATTGTTCTGTACCTGTCTCACTACTGGAAAGGCCGCAATGTGTCTTAATGCATAACATGCTCTGGTTTCTCTCTGAACTATGGCCCATGGAGTGCCAGCAAAACCAGAAGGTGCTCTCAGTCCAAATTATTTCTGTTAAAGAAATGGTTTAAATTTACTCCTAATGGTTCAGTCCAGGGAAGCAGGACATAAATTGCTTATCAAAAAGCCATAAGGAAAGCAAAGACTCTGAAACCTGTGGAAGGTATAGAGAGAAGTCCTCGTTATGGATGTGAACTGCAAATACAGTTGTTACAGAGTAATTATTTTTCTTTGGGTTTTTCTTCAAGCCTTATACCTTCCTGTTGCTTTTTTGAGTTTTGTGTTTCCTCTGTCCATCCTTCCAGTCTCCTTCATACAGTTGCTTTAAAAATCCATGTACAGTGGCAGGCCTTGCTAGAGAGCTTTGGAATCAAAATTCTGAACTCTCCCCCTACAACAAAAACACAGTGGATATAATTACACTTATCAGACTTCTGGTTTTGTTTGAGTTTTAATACTATATTTCATGAAAATAACACTTATCACACAGAATTCTTCAAAAGGAAGAGAACCGCAGGAAATACTGCAAAATTCTACTTTACCCTTTGATCCCACAGACCCCACCCCACCTGGATAATTCCCACATGCTGCTGGATTTCACTGTATGATTTTAATTTGCAGATAGTGAAATTGGAGTTGCTTAGATTTGATGCAAACCACTCTACTGAAACACTTCTTCTGAGATCTCAAATTCACCTCTCCACATGGCAATAACCCACTTTGCTAGAGCAAGAGCCATTTCACTTATGAATATGAGATGTTCAGCTAATCTCTAGCAGCTCTGTGAAGGAAATAAATGATTAACAGACAAAAGTATGGTAAAAATATTAAAGATCACACTCTACTTCTTTGAATAGTATCTCACAGCATGTGAAGTCTTCTCTGCAGTCATCAGAACTACTCCCAGCACGAGAAGGGGTCTGAGCTTGAGGCGATCCCATACAGCACATCTGTGACCAAAATGGGCAGACAGCCCAAACCTCTTCCAGTTCCTGCCTCCTATGCCTCCTCTCACAATGACATTCAAAAACTTCAGAGCTCTTTAAAATATTGATACAGTACATTAATTTCTAAAATATTTGGGATAATGTATATTGTCCAACAGTATGCCTACAAAATAGAAGTCACAGCAAGGAGAAAGGACATTCATAGGGTGCACTGGAGTTAGAAGCAGTACCACTGCTTAGCTACAAATGGCTCTGTCTCACAGTTATCTTAATACCAGAGAGCTTGGCAAGGCCATTCGACCAAAAGAAGTGAACTGAGGGAGGACAGCATGTACATGGCAAGGTCCATGCAGCCCTCCCAGGAGCCTGGGAAACACACCCATGCAGACAATGGTTGCAGAACACTACTCAGGAGTCTCTCTACAGCCACACATTAAAGCGTTCTCCTTGACTCACTATTTTCTCAGATGTATACAGCTACAAAGAGTTATAAAGAAAAATTCTTATATAATTCTTTTAATGCTCATTCTTGAATGCACACTTTGGAGCTACCCAATGCTAGAGCCATACTAACTTGGTCACCTTGAAATGTCACTTTGTATCTACTGCAGTCTGATGCTTTGGCTGATGACCAGATGCTTCTTGCCAGCTGCATCCACTGTTTGCATCTTAGTTTTCACCTTTTAACTTCACTTCTTCCTCTGCAACAATAACCTCAAACAATGTTTTTCTATGACATCCAGTGCTGAAATGATATTGGGATTTCTTGCAACCTTCTCCCTGGTATAAATATGTCCCACAGCCCCCTGCCTTTGGTGCTTTTAGACAGCAACATCAAGCGAAGAACACTGCAGGCAGAATCATAACAGCCCAGACTCCTCCTTCTGCTTACTGCAGGCAAGAGGGAAAGAGCTCATAAACAATGTGTGGCTGCTAAGCCAGAGTTATTGTGAAAAGGTTTTTATTCCCATTGCTGAAAGACAAGCAATTCTGGCATTCTCTCGAGAATATTAACAGCTAAAGAGCAACACCAAGAAACCTGTCAGAACAGCTGACTTAAACAATTTTTGCAAAACAAGTCCCCCCTCTCCACAGTTCCTTGTGCTGGTAGCAAGTGCAAAGAAGTTTTTGCATTTTTAACAACTAAAGTTGCTACAAAGTAAAATACAAGGAACATTACTCAACTCTAAAGGCTTCCATATGGAAAGGCATAGAGCTGTTATCTTTCATGAGCTTTCTAGGAGCTTCCATCTTTAATAAGAGATTTGTGGGAGAGGGCATCCCCAGAAAGGAGCACCTGAGAGGACTCATTACCTGCCAGTAACCTCAGCTGCTCTGAGCATGCTGCTCATGGGATTGTGTATCCTGTTCCTCCTGCCAGCTCCAAAAGCTGAAGACAGCACCATCCAGCCCATGCCCCCACATCCGCACATAAGAATTTTTCATATTTTAAGACAGTCTCACTCAAGGACTTTGTTGCCAGAAGATATTTTCTTCTGCAGTTTTACATAGGTGATGAGTTTCTTTCTGAAACACTCTTAAAAGGTACAGTCTGCCTCAGCCATGAGTTTGTTTGTGTCTCTGACATTGCATTCTGACATATAAACCAGAAAAAAAAAGGACAGTATTTCCATAGCATTAACCAGCAGTACTGCCAGAATGATGGGTTACTTAAAGAACATTGGTATAGTCTTGTTAATATGATTTATAAAGGTAATTGCTACTAATTAATTATATAGTGAATTAGATACCTCCACAACCAGGCTCAGTGAAGGCCCCTTTATTATCTTTGGCATTTGCAGCAAACGGCACCAGCACTACGTGTTCCTCATTCCCATCAGTATAATTTTACATCCTCTTGGCTTTCATAAAACAAAAGCTATCATGGCAGCACCTCTGTGAACCCGTGAACAGCAAAGTGAGATAGCTTGCTGTGCCAGGAGTTAAGAGCAAATCTTCACAAAGACAGTGCAGGCAGAGCTCACATCAGCCATGCAGCAGCTCACTGGGTGTCTCCCTTGGTTACAGATGGTTTATTTCAGAAAATTGTCAATGGAGATAACACAGATAACCCTACCTCATGTGTCAAAAGGAAGGGTATCTAAAAAAAACCCAACATAATACTCTTATCTAACTATGAAACTAAAATAATTGTACCCATCTTAGCATTATTCAGAACACAAAAGAATCAAAGGTTCACTAAATTAAAATTGAATCTGATTTCATTCTTTCATACAGAATAGCATGATTGTTAGCTGTGTTAAACATCACAATTCAATACATTAATTATTAATTTAATAAATTCAGATTAACAGTCTCAGAGCAGATAAAGGTCTGTAATTTAGCAACTAAATCCAAGCAAAAATTAAGCAAAGAAATAAAATGCCACAGTTCAGACAAAAACTCTATGTCACTGAAGTGAGCTGTGCTCCCCAGGCTGTGCCAGACACTGCATTCTGGAAACGTCATTATGTAACGATGCAGCTCCTCACCTGCCGGGCTAAAATACACCAGAGGAACCTTTGGGGAAAACTCCGTCATGATTACTATACACAATCATTAATTGCATATTTCCTCTGTTGCGTATTTCTAGACCTTTGGAGCATGGCCACTGTTTCTGAGTAGTCTGCAGTACGCCACAGCATATAGAAGTGTCAGAAGTTGAAAGTATTGTTCTCAGAAAATAGGGCTGTTTATATTACCTTCGTTTTCTTTTTGAATATTTATAACTATGCCACTAGTGCATATATATATAACTATGCCACTGTAGTGTGGATGAATGATCTGTATTTCTTATTGATCTTAGGAAACCCAGCAAAGGCTTTCTTTAATCTATAATTAAAAATTAAAACCTTTAGGGGAGCTATTCATCTGACAGTCCATTTTCTTCTTGCTGCCCTCTGCCAGTAATTAAGTTCTGCCAGCACTTTCAATTTTTTTAAGGACTTGGTTTATGACAATTTTCTTCATATTTGCTGCCACGAAACACCAGAGGCTGATGTGAAGCCAACAACGTCTATTTAAAAAAAAACCCCACAGTAATATGGAAAATGCATTTGAAGTGCTTGTATTACCAAGCTGTATTCTGTGAAAAACTGCACTGCATATCCCCCTTCATTACACCGTACCTATTACAAGTAACAGCTACAGTTTGCAGAATTAAAGATGTGTATTTCACCACTCTGAACTCTATTTTGTTTGTTTAAAACTGCCTGGTTTTACCTAGGAAATTCAATCCACCTGATGGATAATCGGAAAGGATTGCTACCAAAAAACACCACCAAGTTACCTCTTAGCAGTCAGAGACATGTGCTGATCAAGTCTCAATCAGTTTTGTACAAGAGTATTCCTTCTGTGCTGCCCCAGTGGGAGTAATGCTGATACCTCTATTAACCACATCACTTCCACCCAAAGAGCTCAGAGCCCTTCTCTAGGGTTGGGCACCATTTCCACTTCCCATATGGGCCAAGCACTCCATGACTAGCCTGAGACCCTATAGTAAAGGAATAAACGTTTCTGTAGATTTTCACCAAACCTTTTCACATTAGACCAGTTAACGTGCAGAAATGCCATCAGCAAAATACTTCAGTAATGTCAAACAAACAGGGTATTGAACTCCCTTGCTGCCTAAAAGATATTTGACTTTCAGCTCTGCTTGTCAAATCAGAAATCATTATTTTACAATAGAGAAATCTGGCACTTGGCACTTTCCTTATTAGAATGGAGGCTTGGGAGGAAAACATGATGATAACAGCTCTGCAGCAGCACACCCCTGTGATTAGGATAGAGGCATGTGGTGCTTGACACTGTGGGTCTTGCTGGAAAGAAAAACTACAAAGTGGCTACCAGCCTTCCCTAAGCCTGTCAGCAATTGCAACCACAGGACTTAAAAAACTAGTAGTAAAGATAGGATCTGAATAACCTCCTGCTGGGTTACACAATTTCTCCAAAAGGCTCTCGATCACTAGCCTGAAAAATACTATAGGAGAAATAAAAATGATTTTAGTTAAACAGCCAGGGATCATAGCTAAAAGCAAGCAAATCACTGAGCTTCTGCATTTCAGGGAGCATTTAGAATTTCAGCCCACATTTCTATTTTTTTTTTGTTAGTACAGATAAAGAAATATCAAAGAGTTTAGATTTTAACCAGATTTAGAGTGTCAAACCCTGGAACTAAAGTGTTCAATGTCATCAACATTCTTCCCACTTTTATAACATTTATTCAAATGCAAAGCAAAGCTAAAGGCTCTACACTCAAGCAAAATAAAGTAGGTATTTTAAAAAGTAATTGACATACCTTTTCATGCCATACTAAGAGGTTAAATATATGTGCATGCGCAATATAATTGTCAAAACAATTCTGATATGAAGGAGATAAATATATCTTTGGTATTAATCAGAAGAACATAGAAGTTAATGTGTATTATCCAGGAGGAAAGGCTGCAAGTTTAGAATATGAGTGCACAGAGGTAAAATTGAAATATATGGTGAATCTGATGTCAGCATTATCCCCAACAGTTACTTGGCTTATCAGTTCCAATTTAAAAACACAGAGCTGTGAAAATAACTATTTTGAAAGACATTTGAATTTCTTATGAAATGGAATGAGAACATGAAAACAAAGGAGCCAAGTAATCTCAGCACAAACCCAAATCCTGTGACATTGACAATGCCCTGAGAATCACAGCTCAAGAAAATTAGAATATTTTCTGCAGAGATTGTTTCTGTTTCAATTCATACCTTTGTGTATTTATGAAGCCCAAAAAGGAAGTGGGGAATCTACTTTGTAGGAGGGGAAACAGGATGCTGGGCCTGCTTGTTTTGCCCAGGATAGGAGGATTACAGGAGGATTTCTGTAATCTGACAGTCTGTGCTCACTGACTCTCTCAGTTACAGTGGTTAGACATATTTAACTTTCAAAATAGAAAATTATATATGCCAAAACTCTGTTTCAATGATTTTTTTTCCATCTGAGATGACTTGCATTGTGCTACTACCTATTTTTCTGAGCTGAAACAATACACTGTCCTAGATCCCCCCACCATCATATGCCAGAAAAACAAAATTAAAATGGTATTAGATATTTTAGCTGTTTGGACATTTTACCAGAATCAGCTTTTCTTCCATTTTCTTCCTTTTTCAAGAGTGAGGTTCTAAATTGCTGGACATATTAGGATACATATTCTTCTCCTCTGACTGCCATATATTACAAGACCTGACTTGGCCAGTATCTCAGGGCAGAAATGCTTCACCACTTCAGAAGGCACCAAAGGTTTCCAATCTACAATGCCGGATTTCATTAAAATGAAACTTACGGAAAACTAGACCAAGGTAACCTTTTAAGGCACAAAGTTGTAGACCTGCTGGAATGGACAGACCAAAATTAAATGGCCTGCTTGCCCGACTGCCCTGCTGGAGCACAGCCTCCTTTCCCCACAGCCCTGCTCACCCTCGGCACGTGGCCACAAGGAAGCTGGCAGGTTGCCTTCCCACCTACACCCAGCCAAAGCCCTCTCTCTGTGCTAAGATCCTGTAGAAACACAACTGACTCTCTGGAGCTCTCACAGTGGAAGCCCAGGGAAGAGATCAGAGCTGCATGGCCACATGAAAACATGTCACACTGAAAAAGAAAGAATGCAGCATCCATTTCTATACGGCCACATGTTCACAGAGCAATTAACACAAGCTGTATAAAAGGCATTGTTGCAGGGAAGACAATAGAGCACCCAGCCTCAATTGCAACAAGCCTCATTCTACTATGCCACTTTACATTACATTTACTCATGAAAACGCTTGTTTCCATAAGCAAAAATATTTTCATAGCACTGCTGTTAATGCTGCTTTGTTTCACTGAACCAAACAGTTCTCATGGAGTGATTACACAAAAGCAGCAGAAGAGAATGTCTGCGTTGAACTTGTCAGAGGGAGGAAAATAAATCTCTGTGGCTTTATTTTCCTTCTAGAGAACTTCTACATTCTGCTGTTTCAATGTCTCTTTGTATGACTCATGATCCTTAATCCCAAAGGGACATAAAATTTGGCAGTTTTGTTTTCTTTTCCTTCCTTGCTTTCTATTAGCTGTTACTGTGAAGAGACTGGATTTTTTCTTTGATCCATCAGAAGAAAATCAATCTTTCTGGAGAAAAACAAGCAGAGAATTGTCTACTGACAATCACCATTCACTTGACTTTTCTTATTATTTGAAAGACAGAAAATATGTCATTCTACTGTAACAGTACTTGTACTAACCCCAAGTACTGTCCAAGGTTTTCCATTTTACTGTTTAATCTAGAAAATTCCCTTTTTTGTTAGTTCAGGGTCTGTAGCAGTCACACCATATGTTAAAGCAAATACTGCAGATTTCCTGTTCAGTGATTAAGACATGACTAAGTTATAAATCAAACCTCAGATGGACCAGAGCAGAAAACCTGTATTAGGGAAAAAGCTTTAAAAAAGTATAAATGTCAGAGTTGCCTCTCGTGTCCAAACTCAGCCATTTGTGTATTCCCCAGAACAGAACCTGCCCCAGGAACCTGCTGTGAATATGTGGCACAGGTGATCTGTGCACGGGCAGTCAATCCAATGTCACCAGTACTCACCGTGTCTGCTGGCTGGGCCCACACGGATGAGCAGCCCCCTTTGGCATGGCAAGGGTTGTACAGCCTGTTGTGCTCTTCACTGCACAAATGGTTGAGAAATGTGCAGAGGAGACTCTCCTAAGACATCCCAGCCTTCTGCTTTGTTGAAAGTTTTCAAATCTTATTTCCTACATGCTGGTTTGGTGCTATTAGTTAGTAAGCATTGCCAAATATGTTGAATTTTTTTTTTGTCTGTTTAATAACCCACATTTCAATTAGAAAAAATTGCATAATGGTCTAAGGTGAAGTATGCCATGAGACAAAAAATAATTGCACTGGAATATTTGCAGAAACCAGTATATTCTCAGTAATTTTCCTCACATAAACATACAAAGATTTTATTAAATTAGGGAGGGAGAGACAAAATCAACAAGAAAGTATGTGAAGATTGATTATATTCAACCATCGTGGTATATATTGTTCTTTTTTCCCCTGAGGTCAAACATAAAAGCTGATTTTAAAATTCTGCTCATCTGCCTATATTAAAAGTGATCATCAGAAAAGCTTGATCTCCCTCAAATACAATCCCCTTTGGAGTGTCTCTGAAGAGCAGAAGGAAAGACATTATAACTGACATGTCAACAATACTGTAAATGGCTTTTCATACTTCAGAGAAGGCAAGGGTGTAATCAGAATTCCATGCTTAAAAAGCAAGGCAAAGGAAGCAAGACAGCTGCTATAACTAGATCTGTCAAAAATAAATGTACAAATACACAAATAATATGTTGAATATTTTCTGAGAAAAATTTTCTGAGAAACAGAATATAAGTCCCCCCACTTGGGGGGAAAGAGGTGGCTTAATTAATGGGTCAGTGCCACAGACAGGAACAATAGAGACCATTCCTCTTGAGTGTCTGCAAAACAAAAACCAAGATGGGTGTTTTTAGGGACCTTTCAGTGTGCAAACTGCAGAAATCTCACAGGGTACTGCTAGATTGCAGTAATTTTTTTTTTATTATTCCTTAAATATGCTCACATAATTCAGGCATTTTCAGAGTGAAATTAGAAAATATGAGCTCAACTACTCTGTCTTTAGTCTAGTCTAGCTAAGAACTGAGTGGGCACAATTGTAGCTCTTATAGTCAGGAAATGCTGTGACTACCTCAGTCTTCTGGAGTGGATTCCCAGGGTCTCAGCAGAGGGTACTAGGTGCCCTTTGGTGAAAAGTTCATGTCAGACCCCACCGCCTCACTGAAGGAACCTGCCCTTGCCCTGCAGCCCAATCAGGGCTCACTCAGTTCTCACTCTGGTAAGTGAGATGACAAATCCAGACTGACAGGGAAGGTGCTTGTTGTTCAAAAGTGGTACAGTTCCTCAATAGACAGAGACAAAAATTTTCCATTTAAAAGTAACAATCCAGCAAACTTTTTCAAGGGCAAGTCAGTTTAGTCAACTCTAATGACCAAGCCTTACTGGCTCCCAGCCCACTTGCCTGCCTCCTTGCCATCCCATCTGTCCCAGCTCTTGATAGCATTTCCTGGTTTCCTGCAATAAAACTGGCAGCCAGGATGTGCCATCCTGAGCGGAGATTCCCAGGGCGTCATCCCTGCACGGAGGGCAGACATCTCTTATTATTATTGTTGCTGTTACTATTCTGATAGAAACACACTTTCAGAAGAGCCAGTAATGAGCATGCTGAGCATCCAGGTGCCTTCAGTAATACTTTTGTTTCCTGTTGCATTAAAGCCCGGAGTTCCAGTATAAGCATCAAGGGAAGGGCTCCTCTCAAAAGTATCACTCATTTCCTCACCAGACCTGTTAGAAGACATGTTTGTGGCCTAATTAGATGCTGTCAGGACTTCATTACTAATGTCTAAAGCAACCAGACAAAATTAGAAGCGCTGATATTTTGTGTAGTGATTTCTAAGTATTTTTCTCTCATGGAAAAGAGATCTTTTTCTCGTAAGATGAGAGGGAGAAAGACAAATGAGAGAAGAGGAAAGGAGAGGAGAGGTTTTAATTCAGAGAAAGAAATTACAGCTTTTCCCCCCATAAATAAACATGTTTTATTGTTGTCACAAGACTTAATGAATGGTTTACTGCACATAGAATGCATATGTTAACTTCAGTCTACTTTATGTTAATTTTAACTATCTATAGGGAATTCAGAAGTGCATCGTGTCTCCTAAAGACCAGCGAATAAGGATGCAATGCAACCAGAAAAGAACACATGGGATGGTTGTGGCAGTGTACAGAACTCCTAAATCACTTTCAGACATGTTTGGATGATTAAATGAAGAGTATTTAAAATGTGTAACAGGAAAGATTTCTACATGAAGGTACTATTAGATAAGGTGTTGGATTGACAGTGAGTGTCTATTTCCCTGTTTTCATTGTTACTTGGTACCTCACAGGCACAGATATTTGCTTTCATCAGTTCTCCAGGCACAGTAGATGCCTTTCTACACTGATGATTCACCTTGACAGCTGATATTTTGGCATCCTATACATATTGCAAAAAATCAAAACTGAAGATTTGAATGCCTCCCTACAAAATGGCAGCATTAATAATATTTAATTCCTGTTAAATTCTGGCAGGGAAAACCTTTGGGAATCTATGCTTCTTTGTTCTAGAAAAACGTTTTTGGGAAGGAAGCTCTATAGGTCCAGGTCAATTTCTTGTTAGAGCAGGGCTAACACTAATGCTTCTCTTTTTTTCTGATACTAACTTACATTAAATCAAACTGCCACATATAACAAGGATAAAGTCCTAAAAATGTCAGGAACTCAGGGGAAAATCAAAGAAAACCCACTCTAAGATCAGTTATTCCAGCATGAACATCCATACTTTCATGGAAATGAAATTATCCCAGTCTGCAAAACTTGCCCTTTGAATACTAAGTTTTTTCCCACCCACACAGCTATGAGTAGTTGCTTTCCCAGGACGATTTCTGCAGGAAAGGAGGGTCTTAGATCAGCATTCCTTCTGAAAATAAAAACCCTCCATTTTATTAACTGTTCATTTTCCAGTAGGTAGATAATTAGGAAGATTAAAGCATGGTTTCATACCCAACCGAATTAGATAACGACGTTAACTGAGCCACTTACTATCTCATTCATTTCTGAATCTGCTAATGTTTATAGCACTTCAGTAATTGCAGAAAATGGCAATAGTGCAGCTATTTATTTGCCTTGCTACAGGCTTTCCACGGCTTTGGGATATTGATTTATGCTGAAAGGACTTTTTCCATTGTAAGAACTGCAAACCCCTTGAGAGCAGCCAGGTTGTGTTCTGTGAATGAGGTGCTGACAGCCTCACCAAGATCAGCATCAAGATTTCTCTTGGCTCTCTAAGAGCGAAAGCAGAGCCCAGATGATTTAATCAAGAACAGTACTATTATAATAATGCAATAGAAACATTAATTTTAGTGATTTATAGAGCACCTATGCTGTCATCTTAGCTCTCATGAAAGAGCCATCAATTACCCGATAGCAGTTTCATGACAATAACTCCTGGCTTAATTGCAAATACATGTTAAACATTCTCTGAACCCAGCAACTTGAAGTTTTATGCCATAAATTTTCCCTTAGTTTACCATCTGATGTGAAATCAGTTTGCAAGGCTCACTATTTTCCCGATGCTCCTGTAAGTTAAGTTTCCCTATCAACTAAGACACAAATGCTACAAATTCATAAAAAATATCAGATGTAGCAACTGGAAGTAGTGAGATCTAACAGACATCACCTGGTTAGACACCTGTTGGAGCCCACTGGAGCACTCTGGAGAAAAGGGCAGACAGGAGCCAGGGAGAAGCACAGTGATGTGGTGGGCAGGGGAAGGAGGCAAAGGCCCAAGCAGAAATACAGAAAGAAACAGGGAAGAAAGAGCTGCTCAGGGTAGAACTTCCCAGGGACTAATGGGAACAGAGCTGAGTTTGCTGGTGCTAAAATTTATTGAGTTAGACAGTACAAAGATTTAGTCTGTAGACTCACCTGCAAAGACTGAAGAACTACATATAAGCTCCAACCTGCACGGGACTTCTCAAATTTTTTTGTTTTAAGCATGAAATCTTTGAGTTTAATTCTAATAAAACATTTTAGGAGGGTATGGTTTAAAGCCTTTTGGGCACTCTGGGAACTTCACTCAGACAGACAGACTGTCTAGGCATGTCCACTTCAAAGTTCTTTCTGCCCTGGGGACACCATCACACCTAAAGATAAATCAAGAAGTTATCTTTTTTATCATTTGAATGTGCATCTGTTAGTAGATGTAAGCAAAAATGGTCAATGTTGTAAATATGTCGATTTTTAATTGTTATTTGTTCCCCACAAAGTCCTTTCTTCTTGATCCTCACTCTCCCAAAATATAGCTTTTAGTGTGGCAGTTACAAACTGGCGAGAATAGTCTGCAGCCAGATAAAGAGCTATATAGAAGATGGCAGTCAGCCCATCAGGGCAGGGTACATGTGAAGGAATTGGCCTTGGTGCTGTAAGCTGGTATTGATGGAAGTCGGAAAGCAAGGAAAATTACTGAAGGAAACCTCAGTGCTGCAGTAGGTCACAGAAAAGTACTGGATTTAAGTTAAGCTGGCCCAGAGCCAGTCTGCTAATTGTTACCTGCTGTGAGCACCCACCTTTCTTCTATTACCGTTGTTTGGGAGTAGAAAACCAGGGCTGTGTGAGTTGCAATCACAGCAGCTGCTCTGAGCACGCAGAAATGACACTGAAATATTGACCAGGGATCTGTCACAAACACTGACTCTTCCCTAAATGAGGTTTTATATCAACTTACAATTGTCAGCACTGAATCTTTATGTTTAGACAATAATGATTTCAGGTATATAGTATTTTTTAAATTATGGCTTTCTTGAACCTTTCATTCAAAATTACCCCCCCCGCCAAAGCTGAGTTTCACTTTCCTTATAGCACAAATCATACCAGAGCACAGAGCATTAATACAGCCTGCATTATTTATAACTGTCTGCAGCTACATTTCACCCCTACTGGAGACAGTCATAAGCTTGAAAAATGCTCCAGAGCATTGTTTCACAATTTAAATCTGAAGTATTTGGGGTGGGGAAAGCTCTCCCCTGCCTGTCATTCAATTAATCCAAAACTGAACCATATATCACCTTCTTTGATTACATTATTTTTATCTTCTTCTTCAACAGAAAAATAACTTTAAATTCCTAACAAATTTTTTTCTCTTCAGGTTTTGAAGTCCCATGAGATTGCTGAAAGTCAGATTATTTGTAACTGCAGTAATTTGGCAAAACCGCAAACTAATAGGTGCAATTTGTATTGGTACTGAGCATTAGAAGCTCCCTGGAGTGCAAACTAGGAGTATTTGTGATGCAACGCCTTTTTCAGAGTAGAAATTTTAATTTAATTGATGCTCAGAATAATTACAGAATAAAGGACACCTCACAAAAAAATCTCTATTTTCTGAGGGAATACATAAAATTTGTAGCCTTTGTAGCATAAAGTTTCCTCTCTTTTACAAAGGGGAGAAGGATGAAGAGGAAGAAATAGAGAAAGCTCAAGGTTTAAGACTACAGCACTTAAAAAAATGAGAACAAATATTTCACATACATCAAAATTATAGAAAGACAAAAGGAAAAATTCTATAAATTGGTTTGAGTGTGTCTGTCTCCCTTCTTTAGTGAGACTGCTGGAGTGCCATAGCCATTAACAGAGAAGACCACAGTAAATACAAGGTTAATACCTGCTATTATTATAACACTACACTGTTACTAACAAAAAATAAGTGCAAAATACTTCATCACTGAGGATATTGATTCAACCAGACTGATCTCACTTTCATGCATACAATGCCAAGCTGGAGAAAAACACCTAAGAAAAATGAAGCATTAGTCAATCCCTAGTTCCAGTGCTCCAGCAGCAAACCCTGATGAAGTGCCCGCCTGCCTTCCAGGCAGTATAAAACATGTCTGTCTGCAGCCATTCAAAAGCTCGAGGAGATACTATAATTACTGCATCACTGCCCAAATCCTCATTTTTCACAGACCAAATAAATTCCAGCACCAGTCTGAGTTCTCTTCAGCCATGAGCCAGTACTTTCATCCGTTACAGTAATGGTGGAATGAAGGCATTATTTAAAGAGGTAACTAAAGGTTTAGGTAGGAGAATGGAATAAAATTGAGAGAAAACAGGCCATTATAACCAAACTGCTTAAATAATCATTTTCTGGTATTCTTTGTTGACACATGCAAATGACTAAACCACTTAAAGCTAGAAAATTTTCTTCCTTTAATTCCCATTTATAACACATTGTTACTGTGTAAGTACCACTCCTGGAGGGGTTTGTTTATATATATAGGCCAAGATATTTAATGCCTCATTGATCAGACTTTGTTTCAGTTTAGTTCCTAGAAACAATGTAGTAACAATGTAAATGGCTTAAAATAGTTTTATTATTCGAGATGATTTGCACTCTTCAAACTGAGGCACTTCCCTCACAAAAATGAAAAGCAGTAATTGAAATATCAATTATTGCAGTTATAACTAAATTTATTCAATTGTCTTGATTTCAAGACACGTGACTAGGACAAAAGACCTTAATAAAATGCTTGTATTAAAAGAGTGAATAAAACCTATGGAAAATTAAGTAGGACTTGGTTCTATTTTTCTCATGGAAAATGAAGTTACAGTTCCTCCTAATTCTGACTTGATGGTCGTAGCAGGAACATCCATGCCAACATTAGCCTACACACAGTTTTTTATAAAGCACATTCCAAATCATAGAATCCATGGAAGGCCTGAAAATGAAGCTGTCATTGTACCAACTTGAAACTGTCATCATACAAACTTGAAACTGTTCAATAAAATAGATTGTGAATATTTTTGTTGAATTGGCCTTAACTATACGAAAATATAGTTTCTTTCTATACTGTCCAGGTATGATTATCAAAGCATTTGGAGTGACAGAAATAGCAAAGACTAAGAGGGAGTCAGAGCTGTGCATTTAAAAACAAAGATTTCTAATTTGTAATTACAACCTCAGACAAGAATAAATGAGCCATATTCCAGGGACATAAAACAATATTTAAAGCAACACTGTAACAAGCTCAATATTTTTCCTGGAAGAAAATATGATCCCTAGTTACAGACTCAGCTGGTTAAGGGCAACCTGAGGATCCCAGCAAAACACAGAAACCAGTCTTAAAGAATTTAGGTTGCTCTGCATTCCTTTATGTCTGTTAGCAGAAAAGTAGCTGACAGACTACTGCATACACTTCTAATTTGGTGCCATGCTATTGATATTCCCAGCAGGTTTCTGTACAGTCTGCTATTTCAAAGAGTCACATTAGATTGTCACTAAGTGGAATTTACTATATTAAAAGCCTTTTCAGTGAAATAATAATCACTGTTTGCTGAGACAGTCTCCCACATGAATCAGAAGAGACAAACATGTTCACCTTCTTCTAATCTGCTTTAAATTGCCATGTAGTCAGCCACATAAATAAATACACCCAAACAGACAATAACTGGTTTTTACTTAAACACATACGTAACAGTGGATGCACAGCAGCCCCATTCCTACTTAACAGGAGCACTATTTGCAGTACTAGTTACGAATATGTCAGACAGTTCAGTAGACAAACCTATTTACAGAGGTTTATAATTGTCTCCAGGACACAACACAACACAAAAAGTTTCAGATGTGTTTTTTAGGGGCTTAACAAAATAAATGAAAAAGAAGAAGGGGAAATCATGTTGCTTCATAATTTTCATCTCAGATGCCAAACAGAGACAGCACAGGATGAGCTCAGGGTATTCTGACTCTACTGACTCCAGTATCTCTGACAAAACCAGCAATCCAGATTATTTGTGGTCATTACAGATTCCGTGGCATATTTTATTATGGCTGAGAAGTGCTCATGACAGTGACATGCCCTAGTTCTGATCCAAGAGATTATATCCTGCTCATACAATCTCTCTGGACAGCTACATTTTGGCAGAAAGCTCTTCCTTGCTGTAATCCAATCTACAGTATTGTAGACTTTATTATAAACCACTGTGGGGCATTCCAGAGACAGCTGCTTATTAGCAAGCTAAATTATTTTTCTATGTGATTATTTTTAGAAAGACCTATGGTAAACAGCTCTGTCCTTTCCTGTTTCTACGGTCAGATGAAAACACAGAGGCTGTCCACACCACACGGAAGTTGACTCCTGGTACCTGGAGACCTGCCTCAGGGAAGAGGTGGGCAGACAGAGGCAGGAGTTCTCAAGTGCTGCTAGATCTGGCAGCACTGGCATAGCCTATCTATATCCCTGTTTATTTGGTGTAGGAAAGCTACTTTTTAAGAGAAGTTTTAGAAGAAATGCCAGTACTTTCTTTTCAAGTGAGTCTGATGCTCTTAAAACTGCATATGTGTCTCCACTTTACCCACATTGTGTATCCAGAATTGCCAGTTCAAGGGGAAGAATGTTCAAAAACATTCTTGAATCTTTACTTTAGAGGTCCATGATTAGTAGAGTGTCCAGTTAATTTAATCTTTAATATCTGTGCTGCCTTTGTGAGCTAGCACAGCAAACCCCATCTACTACCTGATACATACTTTTTCCCACTCCCCACTCACCCCATTATGAGGGTTGATGTGCTCTCCAGACTTTGCACAAGGCAAAACCAAATACACATTACTGCCATTCAGTTCTCAGAGAATAATTACTTTCAGGCAGTAGTCATTAGGGATTTTCAAGAAAGGGGATTGAAAGCTCTGGGTCATCTTCGGAGTGATCTGAACAAATCTACCTTCTCCAAGTGCTTTAGTATTGCTTTGCCTTCTATGGGATGTGAATTAAATGTGCTCTTTTGCAGGGGAAATACAAAGCTCTGCAGGTCTCAGTCACCATTCTGCAGAGCTGCTAACACCTCTCCCTTTCATAATGACTAGCAGGAACTCAGAGACAAGGCGGGGAATTAAGGAGACAGGTTCCACAGGAACAAAGACGGGATTTTTTGCATTTTCTTTGCTGTCATACCTGTTACTTCTAAAATGCCAAAAGGACTTTTGCTATTCTCAGGACTTTTAGCCTTTTCCATGACTTTACAGCTCACTCCGCTCTAACTTGATTGTATACATCAAGATAAAGAGTTAACATTTTGCATCACAGGCAAAAATTGATTTTTCATTTTTGAAAATTTGATTTTTGTGACAGTTAGCCCCTGTTCTGAGAGGTCTATCCATATGGTACTAAGGAAACCATAAAGTCCCAATACAGGCCCCAGTGGGCGTGGAATCAGAGAACCAAACTACAGACTTGGTACTGAGTCTCCTTTTTGTTCAGTAAAAGCATTCAGATACAGGTGGCTGCCATCTCTCTGCCATACAGTGATTAACATGTTTTCTAATATAATTTTGAGGTGTCAGCTTGCAGGTCCAGCCAGAAAGCAAACTCCCCTTCATCAGGACTTGCCAGCCCAAAGAACCTTAGAAGACTTGAACAGGAACTATCCTCTGCTAAATAAATTTCCTTGACAGCTGAATAATTCTCCTGTAAGAGAAGGGGAGAGGACAGGAGTCAGTTCACCTGTCTTAAGTCCCCTTGACAGAAATGCATAAAGGACAATAGCGTTTTTTAAATGCTGAGTTGCAGGAAGGTCTGATCACATGGCAATTACCAGCTTTTCTCCTTGCACACCAGGAGGGGTTGTCAGCTTGGAGCTAAGAAGCAAAGGATGAAAGTTTGGCCACAAGCCTGAAGGGTGAAGATCATTTGCAACCCCGTCTAAAGCAAGACCCGAATCAATACTTCTTAGCTTTTCTCATTCTGCTGTTGTTTTTTTCCCTTGGGTACTACCTCTGCCCAATTTTACAGGAAGAAAAAACTGCGACACTGCAGTGGAAGTGCTAGGTAACTAGACACAGAGCCTCTGAAACATCTAGCTCTCATTATCACACAATATCACCCCAATTAAACAACTAGAAGATAGATTGTTCAAAGTACAAAAGAACTAGAAGACCCAAGATAAAGATCGAGGCACATTATCATCTGTATTTGTTAGCTGAGCGCTTCACAACCTGTGGAAGTCTTTGTCATTGTTCACTGCTCTCTGTAAAGCACCCCTTTGTAACAAGGGCAGATCTTGAGGCCTGTTTTGTAAATGTTGCATGAGAAGGGACCACAACTAGTTTGAGCATGCAATAATAACTCAAAGACATGACTGTATTTCAGACACAAATATACACGTTCTTGAAAATAAAATTAGAAAGCAAATTCTATTATAATCATCTGCAGAAAAAAATAAGGCAGAATGTAGCAATTCTGGGGTACCAGTTAGCTCAGGGAAACCCTTAGTCTAAACAAAGACGTCAAGAAGACTCAAAGAAATACACAGTAACTTGTGGACTGCATTTTAAAATCCCTAAAGCTTAATTTAAATCCACAGCCAGCACAAAGCGGAACACTTTTCTCTAACCATGAAAAATGCTTTATGTAAAAGGAGTTGAGCACTGGAAGACCACAAACAGAAATTTCCAATTGTGAATCATTTTCTGCAGAAGAGCTGTATTGTACTCTCCTCCTGTTAAGGGGGGAGAGCTCAGACCTAAAACCTGAGCCCTGCTTTAGATGGATGGAAGTAAATTTTGCACACTTTGTACTAATTTCAGATTCGTACTTTTTCAGATTGCCTGTTCTGACACATGGCAGGTTTAGAATTTACGTTATTAAGTTACGACATTCATTACCCGAGTAGTTGCACAGCTGAAATGTTCAGACAAGCATGAGTGAAGGAAGGAAGGTGAGGACAAGGACTGCATTGAAAACATGGTATGGTAGTTCTGGATTATACCTTTTCATCTCAAAGATATAAGAAACAGAGATTGTAAATCTTATGTCCAATCTGTAACTCTGCTTATCGCTACATACGTGAAAAAAAAAAAAAATTCTGACCGCAATTTTGCGAAAATGCAGAAACCTAAAAAATCCTACATCCTCCTCGATTCTGGAGGATCTGACTCATATGAGACAATACAGTGCCCTCTGCGGGTTCTCCTCTCATATTACAATCCCAGGATGTAGATGCCTTGGAGTATCGTGAAACTCTGCTAATCTTTGTAATTACATTGTAAGTACTGTGAGATGAAAGGAAGACATAAACTAAATAGAAATAGTCTTTTCTAAAAAGTAATAATAATGCTGCTAATTTATCTGAAAAACTTTAAATTACAATAGATGTGCAGTTTTAAAAGTCTCTTGTGAAGACAGGCTGACAGAACTGGGGTTGTTCAGCCTGGAGAAGAGAAGGCTCCAGGGACATATTAGAGCCTCTTCCAGTGCCTAAAGAGTCTCCTAAGAGCTGGGGAGGGACTTTTGATCACAGCATGTAGTGATACGATGACGGATAACGATTTTAAACTGAAAGAAGGTAGGTTTAGGTATTAGTAAGAAATTCTTTACCGTGAGGGCGATTGGGCACTGGCACAGGTTGCCCAGAGAAGCTGTGGCTGCCGCATCCCTGGAGGTGTTCAAGGCCAGGCTGGATGGGGCTCTGAGCAACCTGGTCTGGTGGAAGATGTCCCTGCCCATGGCACTGAGTTGGAACAGGATGATCTTTATAGTCCCTTCTAACCCAAACCTTTCTGTGATTCTGTGAAATGATTCACTGCTTAGGTGATGGAATTACACTAAAGCACAGAAAACACATATCTGCTACCCAAGAATGTGTTCTCCAGAAGAGTCAGCTAATAGTTTTTACAGGAATTCCACTTGGTTTAATTATTAACTCTATCAGGAGCAAGTTGCAAATCTCGATCAGCACTTAAAAAATCAGAAAGGAGATTAAATCCCATCGTACCAATTTGTACAAAGCTTTTGCTTCCCCAGCACCTGGACACATACAAGCTAAACACTTAAAACCATAACTGCTTTGGGCATAACACAGACACACAGCCATAAACTCGGAGGTGGTAACATGTGAAGCATGAAAAAACTTGTTCCTTAGCCTACTATCTCCTGTAATAGAGAAGACAGATATAAATTATTTCGAAGTAACTTCATTTAAAAAATTAAGTATTCATGATAAATTAACTCAGCATTTTTAAGGGGTTTACCAAAGTACATGAAATTCTATTCAGGGCATGGTAACACTTACTGAACTTCAGTACTTACATGTGAGCTGTGTTGCATTAATGTATCACCGTAAGTTTTGCCAGCAAACAGATTGATGAGGGACAGGAGTTAGTTTCTTTTTTGAATGTGTAAAACCCAGACAGAAAAAAACAAAGGGTTTTTTTATGAGGAAGCAAGGAAAAAGATTCGTAATGTTGTCATTTTCCTTCCTTTGTATACAATATGATTCTGTGGCATGAAAACCCCTTTTAAATATATCACTGACCAAGGGGAAATGTCACAGCAATAAAAGTCAGTTTCAAGACTGCAAAAAGCATTTTTTATTGAGATAGTTCTGCTCTATATCAGAAGCAGGGCAAATAGAGATACGGATTTTATACACGTGTGCATGCATGTGTAATAAACAAATATGCGATGGCCAGTTTGCTTTATGGTAATTCTTTCTAAGGCACTGAAAAGTAAAGCTCTGGATAGATACCCAAACCATTTCAGTAGAATTTCAGAACTCAGGAAGAGCACAGCAAACACCTGCTAGCTCGTTAGATGTAACCACGAACAAAACAGAAACACCCTGACAAGTCACAGAGCAAAATGGAGCTCATAACCAAAGTCGCAGTGCTCCAAAAGCAAACCTGGTGAATCTGTTTAGAAACTCCCAGGAATACCAGCAGACTCTGACTTTGCAGAAAAGATTAAAGGAAATACTGTACTTATTAATATGCAGCCTTTCAACAATTTCAGCATTAATAGGAGCAACATTCCATTAATATTTTAGCCACCTGCATTTTTTTCCTACTATGCCATAGCATTTTCTCCCAAGAGAAAATATCTGATTTTGCTATTTTGCCTTTATAGAAAATGCTTAATCCTTCCAGCAATCCTAGGTTTCTAGCAATCCATTGTTTCTCCACAGTGTCTCTGCTAACCTGATGGGAAGAACAAGCCACAAATCTTAAAAGCAAGAGACTGGATACATGTTGTTATCCCAGCAGGTCTCATCACCACCTCGGTGCTGCAAACTGCTCTGAGCATGGAAGTCAATGCAGATGCCAGTGCCCCAAGATTTCAAGATACATCTGAAGGTTATTACTAATCCCTAGCTGAGAAGCTGCAATCTGACTATTGGTTGTCTTTTGAGGTCTGACAACCATGCAAAACTGGGTTATGAGACCTGTAACACTGTTCTGATAGCTGTCCTCATGCAGTCAGTGTCAGCTGAAGGACTAAAAATTAAATCAGAGAGGCAATAGCACTCAGCTGAGAAAAGCGAGGGAAAAGAGATTTGTTGGGAAAAAAAACCTAGAATCAGCCTCATTGTCCTACTGGATAAAATTATGTCAAGAAGTGAGGAATGAGAAGCAAATCATTAGCTCATGTGAGAGGATACACTGGTCTCGTGGTGTGTCCCCTTGAAAATAGGCTGCAGCACAGAGTGGCTCTGACTGCAGCTCTAAGAGGATTCAGCTCCAAGAGCAAAATAAGCACAGGTTACAGTGCCATGCCTGCAGTGCTGCTGCTGAGGGGCAGCTTACACACTTGCACTATGGTAGAAAAGTGAGAGATATTTCACCCAAAAACCTCCCAGTATAAAATGGCATTTTCTGTTTTCAGCTGTTCATTAAGCAGAAGGTTATCCATTACATAAATGAAACACTGGCACACTTCAGCCTTCCTTCTGTGCTGCCATTGCTGCTTCCTGGCCTTGGAGCCTTCACCAGGTTATTGCAGGGTAGTAGCTGTCTTCTGTGATTACAGTTTACTGCAGGGCTGAGGTCCTCCTGGGGCTTTTGCCCTGTGACAAGAAGTAAGGATTCAAGAACTAAACAGCTGCTCTGATGGTCAGGTTGATATTTACAGGGAAAGCAGATTTTCCTGTGTTTCTTCAAAGCAGGCTTTCATTATTTTGTCAGCACAGCATGAACTGATCCGTGTGACCTCAGGCCCCTGGCTTTCACTTCATAATTTATTGTTAAAGAAAACCCAGTATCTTACCCTCTAGCTTTCAAAATCTGGATGCAGCAATCCAGATATACCTCAGGGAATGGTATGATTATGTTCCCACAAGTGTGTGTTTATAATTAGGAGCACAGCCTGTAATTTACCAAGTGAACCGCTCAAAGTCGATTTCTCCATTGCAGCCAAGTAATATTTCCAGCCAAGTCCCTTGTCACAGGGGGAATTCCAAAATGGGTGATCAGGCAGCAGCCAAAAAATTGCAATTAGTTGGGTTCCAAGTAGATGAGTTCATCAGGAATTAACCATGTGTTGGAAAATAGACACAAATCCATATGGAAACTAAACGCATACTTTCACTCTTGATAATCAGTGAAATATCCAGTATTCTGGTGGAATTGCAAATTTGGATTTTTTTGTACGCATCTTCGAGGATCTCTGCATTGGGCACAGAGATGAACAACCTCAGTGCAGCTGCTACAGATACACCAGAGATATGACATTACCTGTGGCCTAAACTCTCCACAGCCCCTGGGTGAAGCCAGCTGAGCTGCAGAGCACCTTGGTCTGCTCCATTTGTCTCAGCACTGGCTTTGAGGGCCTCCCCCAGAATGGCCCTTCTCCTTTTTCCTCCTCACAATCGACAGCTCCCAAAACAAGGAGGACCTGAGTGAGAGGAACACGACAGCCAGTGTTCACACAGCAGTGTCACACATGAACAGAAACTCTTTCATCACAGTAAGGCCGGTCTTGACAGAGGCATCCTGACATAAAAAAAAAACCAAAACAAAAAAGAAACACTTTTGTCTCCTTGAGAGCAAGATGAGTGCTTCATTCCCATTTTACCCACAGGTAAAGAGAAGATGACTTCCCACCACCACTGAGCACCCAGAGCAAGGCAGCATACCAGGAAGAGATCCCAAGACTTGCTCTACAGTTGCTTAAAACCTTATGGGCATAGAGACAAATGGTCCTGTCCCTAATTCAGTCTGTTCACCGCTCACAACACCACAACTCTGTTCAAAGCCTCCCTAGTGCTCTGTTTATTTCTTTTGTTTTTTCTATATTCAAGTTTTGTCCATTCCATTTACCTCCCCAATCCCCCCACCACTCTCAGCCAAACACACCAAATGGAAGCACCCAGATGATATTGTTTTCCTCCAGAATTTAGGATGAAAAAAGTGCTCCTTAGTAAAGCCATATGGCCTGTTGCCATGATTCTGCAGTGCCCTACAGCATTACGTATATAATAACTCATGCCAATAATGGGATTGCAAATTTAAGACCAGCTTTCAGAGAGAATGTAATGAGCTAATCTCTTGTTCTATGTAGATATACCTGATTAATTTTTTTAAGCAAAATTAAAGAGGCAGATTAAAAAATGCTTCCGTTACAGCTGTTGTATTCTCCTTACTGACTCTGTAATTTAAGCCAGTTACACACCAGCCAGTTGCTGGAAGTCTTCTGTTTAGGGCACCATCCTTTGACTTTATAGGGACACAGACAGGATCCAGCTGTGCATCACACAAAACTTGTTGTGCTATAAACTAGATAAAGACTTTAATGAACATGTTATACAGGACTAGAGAAGCCAGCCATTACATCTTGACGATAATGAGACCCACATATCTAACTCATAATCAAGTTATTTTTTACTCCACTGTTGCTGTAACTCAATAAGCATCTCAAAGATCAAAAAGAAAAAAAAATTCTCCACATTTTCACCTGGAAGTTTTGTGCAATCACAAGTATTTTTATAAAGCTTCTTTTATCTTTTCCATGACATATTTAGTTATTTTCAGACATACTCTCCCCCATCACTACAAACAACTTCTCAAGTAAAAAAAAAAAAAAAAAAATTGTAAATTATGAAAGAGTCACAAAACTGGAAAATATGCAAAGTACCTGGAAATAAAAGACAATACTACACAGAATTTTGTGGCTGATTTTGAACTATCTATTTCCTGATCCATTAACTGTCCTCCGATTACACATGAGGTCTCAGTGAAGTTACCAGGACTCCACTAGAGCTCAGACAATTGTTCAAATGGCCCTAAGAGTGAAGATACCAGGCTTTAATCCTCATCTAATCATAACAGCAAGGCTGCTTTTCAGTGGATACTCTGGAGCTTTCATAGCTATAAACATATTTTAACTCAGGAAAAAAGTTTATTTCAAACACACACACACATACATATACAGATACACACAGCACAGAGATACTGTAAGTATAAATGACATAATTACAAATCCAAGTTTATTTGAGAGGTGATTCTTGCCTAAGCAATACTCATATTATGACAATCCCACTTACTTAAATACCAGCATGGTTTACACTAAAAAGAGGGGGTGAAGAGGATTCTTGCAGTAAATCAGCTAATAAGTGAAATCAGTGTAATGCTGAAAGGAGCACATATGGCCAGGTTGACTGAATAGCGTCAGGGGCATGCCTGGAATGAATAGTAACTACAAGGAGAAGAAACCAAGAAGCGAAAAGGAAATTACGGCATCAGAGGAAAGGGGAGTATGGACACTCATCTGCAGGTTGTTAGAAATGCAGGTAAGGAGAGGGAGAAGCTTCCTGCACTACGCTTGAGTACAATGAGCTTTGCTGAACAGCTTCTCCAAGCAATACAACAGGGATGCACAAACTACACCACAGTTAGTAAAAAACAGCAAAGTAATGAGCACAAAGCTATATAGCAGCAAAGGATGTTCACTGCCTCTTATTCACTAGTGAATATGGACATTATGGAATATTAGGTAAGCTCAATATTTACAGGAATAATGATCCTAAAATCTACACTACTCTAAGGCAGAGCTGGAACTCAATTCTACAATCTCCCAAGTGAAAGAAAATCCACACTGAAGTTCAGAACTTTTGAAATTTTGCTGATATGCAGAACTGCTACCTCACACGTGCCTGTTGAATCTGGATGTGGGTAGGGACAGCCACAAGCAGTTGGTCTCTGAAATTACACTTTTGGTAAGTTGAATCACAGTTTCTTCTCCATATCAGAATGCAACAGGCAGTCAGACAGCAGCTGACATGCAAATACCAAAAGCAAATCACAGTAACTCAGAAAACTGAGATGAAATAAGAAACAGCTTGCTTGTGTCTATGGCTCTAAGGAGACAGAAAATACATGACTCACTGCCAGAATCCTGTCCTGCCATTCTGGGCTCTCATATGCCACAATAATTCATAACACTTCTGTGGCTCAGTACTTGAAATACAGGAATCCCACAAATCCCAGCATAAAGCAACCGCTGCAGTTTCCAGCCAAATCAGTGGAATCCTCCTCAGTCCATGTTTATGCTTTCCTTTGGGTCCTCTAAACAGCAGATTTCAAAACCTGAGTTTTCAGTTGGATGCTGATGGCATCCACTGACTGGAAAGCAAATCCAAGTGCCGTCTTGAGAAGAACCATTTTTGTAGTTACTGATGAAAATCTGTTTTGCCCTGGTACAAAGTAGCATTTTGCATGTACTCTTTGCCAGTAACCGTCTCGGAGGCTAAATATGACCATTATTCAGGCTGATTCCTGGTCCACAAAATGAGTCACATTATTTTAAAGAAAGTGTAATTATTTTAAACCAAGCTAATTATTTCTATATGGAAAGTTACAAGGAGTTGAGTTAAACTCGGGTGCAAATTGATTCTAGAAGTCAGTTAGGAATACGCTGCTACTAAACTGAAAATAAGACTATTGAACAAAGAAGTTACAACCAAATGAAATACAGCAAGTTTATATATAGGTAGGCCTATGAAGGCCACACTTTGAGCAATAATTTACCCCAATTATTTTAGTAAATGTAGCAATTTCACACTAACTATAGATTTAGAGATGCTTTCAAGGATCATGAATGATTTATATTCACATTTTATTTATCCTACCTGAGGACTTAAGGTCCATAGAGTGGCTCATGAGAAGCTTATTTAAATACCTTTTTTTCAGAAACTCATAATATTTTTCTTACATAAAAACCTTCACTTAATCTAAAAAATCAGATTTCTTTCTACAGTTTTAATTGCAAATGAAATCCAAGTTGTAAGTAAAGGCAATTCTATTTTTAAGGCTGAGATCACTAGCACATAGGAGAGCCACTTGCTTTTCTTCCCCAGGCAGCTGAACACAATTTATACTCTGCTTGCTTGAAAATGTTATTTCAGAAACCCTCGATTTTTGGTAATGTGCATCAATTAACACAGACTCCTAATCTAATGAGAACAGCATTTAGAATTTGAATAAATCACTCTAAAGAGTATCATGGACAAAACTCTGCTGCAACACCAAAGAGGAAAAAGCAACAAAACCAGAGCTCAGCCAATATGCAGACTCCTAGCTCTTTGAATGAGAAGACAGACACCAAATCCAATACCTAGGTCTACATCAAGACTTTACATCTAAGTAAATTAATTTTAATGTTTTTCATTTAATTTTTAATGCCACTTCTAATCTTCAAGACTTTACAACAGATAATAAGTTGGTATCTCACCAAGTTGGTCACTGAAAAAGAGCTGATGAAAATTGCACATTCCTCTTCCAAAATTTAAAAAAAAAAAAAAAAAGAGAGAGAAAAGATATTTTATTCAGGCAAATAATATCCTCTGCAGAGTTCTGGGGCACTACCCAGCAATAAAGGATAGACATATATTAATTGCTAATGGCTTCCATACAACAATAACTTCAAAATTTACATTTCACAAAATAGGAGATCTTAAATCTTGAAAAGCCTAAGTCTTGCATCATAATGCTGTCTCTTGTGATGACAAGTCAGAATCTGATAGGCCTCTTACATGTTTTATTCAGCATTCTGTTGAAAAAGGCTGTGATTCCTGTGTTTTTCCTGTTCCTGTAGCAGTTTCATACGTAATCATTTTCACAAGTTCTTAAAAATTATCAGAAATTAAAGGAAACTTGAGTTTCTGAATGCCAACCTAAAAGTAGGTAACTTGATCTCTGGTACCCACTGAGCATTCAGTCAACATCAGCAAGAAACTTGTGGCGGACAAGAAACTCCTGATTTGACAAGAGTACAAGTGAAAAAACTAATATCTGCAGGACAGAGACTTCATCAAATGATTAAATCCAGGAGTGAAACAAGTGAGAAGAATTAGGTGTTAATCTGCAGTAGCCTCACATGCTTCATTCTATTGTTCAGTCATGAGAAAACTTCTATATTCACTACATCATCAAAAAACATCATTACACTAAAACACAAATTGTTTTTTCATGGTTACTTGTTGATTCCTTCTCTCTCTAGTATTGCATTTATCCAGTCTGAGTTCACAAAAATTACGCTGAATAGTTCACAACTGAAGCGCACGGGACTAAGGTGCTTCCTGATAGAAACTCAAACAACTTGCGACCAGGCCCATTTCAGATAATTTCTTAAAAGAATTGCTCTTGAACTGCCCTCTTGCTTCTGCTATATTGTCCAAAAGTTTAATTCTTCTGACGGTTAGGAACTTGACTTCCAATCTAAATTTATTCATTGCCAGTTCATGCCCATTACTTGTGCCAACATCTATTTTGCAAAACTTTCCCTGGAGTTTGTTCTTGAGGCATATTTCTAAGGTAACGCATCCATTCTCAGGCTTTGCTTTCCTCAGTCAAAGAAGTCTTCCTCAGAATATGTATTGTCTGTTCCATGACAAGCCCTGCAATTCCTCCTGCATCTGTCCAGCCCAAAGAGGCTGTGCATATTCTCACTGTTAAGGGTTATCCAGGGCCTGGAGCAATGGCCCTCAGAGCCACTTGCCCGCAGTCAGGGTGAGGGGAGCAGCAACAGAGCAATGTAAGCCTGCAGGGTGCTTGGGCAGCACATGGGCAAGTGTCCCACACTGGGGAGCCCACAGCTCTGCACCCCCAACGGGGCACAACCCCAGGGCTCCCATCAGCAGGGCCCTGCTGGCACTCTGTGCTGTCAGAGCATCCCACCCACACGAACCATCCAGCCAGCACCAGCTGGGCATGGAGCCAGACTGCATCCAGCAGGGCTGACACCAGGCATAAAGATAAATCACTCACAACTGACTGGTTCACTTAGCTCAAACCTGCCAGAACCACAGCTGGCAAATCCTGCCAGAGCTGAGATGGAGCCATGCAGTGCCAAACCAGATATCTCTGACAGTGTGACCCCCACTCACCTACAGCTGAGGTTATGCACCCGCAAATAAGAGAGGGTCAGCTGCCTGTCCCTCCTGAAACATCTCTGTATACATTTACTTTTCCTATTATTTGGAAGACAGAAAATGCCTCATTCTAGTGTAACACTACTTTTACTAACACTGTAATCCAATTCTGCTAGACCCTGAAAGTCTAATATGGTTATTTCAGTTATGTTCTGATATTCTATGCATCACTGTCTGCCATTTGCTCTTTCACAAATACAGGTGATACATTACACAGCCTGCATGCCAGATTCTGAAATCCGTTAGCAGCTGTCCCCATGGACAATAATGCCATAACTCATCAGGGTCTTGAAAGAGTGGTAAGTACCTTTGTGTCCCTCTGGCAACACCCATCTGGTGTTATATTTGCCTTCTGTACCTTTCAGTCCAGGAGAAAAGTCATCCTCTCAGTCCCATCATGTCCCCTAAAACATAGGAACTAAATCGTGAGAGCCAAAAGGAAGAAGCTGGGATTAGCTACATGCCACATGTAGTTCCTGACCTTAACTGAAGTAACAAATAGAATCCGCTACATTCCAGGGACAGGTCAGTAAACTGTCCTGGATATAGGAAGGAGACAGCACTCCGTTGATGCAGGAAAGAACAGGATAAATAGCAGAAGAATGCAGAAAGGAAACAGGAGAAGTGGGACTCATTACAGACAAATAATGGGGAAAAATGAGGGGGAGGAAAGCAATAGAAGAATATATTAAAAAAACCATGGCAAGCCAGGATGGGCACCATTCCCATTCTGCCTGCCACTCATCCCCATCCCAGTCTCCCTCTCCTGGTCTTTTGGGACAGAGGTCAACAAAAAGCCGTGTTGTGAAACAGGTCTAGAACATACACTTGCCCTCAAAACCAAGACTTCTGTCAAAAAAATATGGACATATACTTCTGAATTCACTTCACAGCCAGAAATCATCTGAGAAAATTTTTAAGAATTACTATGAAAATTGAGAATTTATTCCTTGATGCAGTGAGCAAAATGGCCTTGTGACTAAAACATAACTCAGTCCCCAGTTCTGCCAATGAATCCTCTGCAACTTTGTCACTCACCTCTGTGCCTCAGTTCATCATCTGCACACAACAATATTTGCAAGAATCCATCCGAGACTGTTTGAGACATTCCCACTCTTATAATGGCAGCCAGAAACAAACACAATAAGCTTTCAAACAGAAGAAGGAAAAATTCTAGGAACAGAAAAATCCAACTGCCAAGCACTCACAAGAGAGAGATTTTAAATTGTGTTAGGGAGGAAAACCAAGACTGTGCTGACGAAAGGGAGGAAAGAGAAGACAGAAGACTGAACAAATCAGAAGTGCGGAGTGTTCAGTCATAGTAGAGAACACTCTAAAGAGGAATGAGAGCTGCACGCCCTGCAAAAGCAGTGCACAGTTTTGGGAACAAGATTTTCCAGATCAGGACCCTTGGCTCTCTTACTGCATTGCTGGCTGAGAAGAATTTGCTGGTGTCAGCTGGGATACCAGACATGCAAGTTGAACTAACATGTAATAAAAAGGTTCAATAACAGAATGGTTGCCAGTGGGGTGGATAACATAGGAACATGGGAAACACCAGAGGTCATTTTCAAAAGAGAGGCAGCTATTTTCACTCACTTGAAAAACAAGTTATTTTTTCTCCAAATTACTATCTGCTAATAGCATAGATTACAAACCAATTAGCAGATAGGAGAGACAGTGGGACATATCTCTCTAGTGTCAGTTCCTATGGTTCCCTTTGTTTCAGATCCAGTTTACACCAGTTAACTCTTGCAAGCCACACCACCAAACATGTTGTGCTAACAATAACACCTGGCATGTGATCCATCAAAGGGCTGGTGACAGACACACTAATCCATAATAACTGCTGAGAACCTGAAAAATAGGGAAATACGAGGAACATGCATCTTGTAGTAGTGTACATGGGACCCAAGCAATGGTAGGAGTCTATAAGCATAGACTGGAGACAGTGGAATTAAGTCTGGTGCATTTTTTCCCTCCTGTCTGGGTGTCTGTGCAGGACTAGAGTGCAAACCCTCTGGGGATATCCAGGAACTGATTTGTGAAGTGAGATATAAGTGCCTTACTGGAGGTTTTACCTGTCTGACTTTTTCTGTCACAAACAAGTTGAGTGCAGACAAGAGGCTGTCTCTGGGCCTCAAGGCCAATCTTTTCATTCTTTCCTACTGCTGGCATTTATCCCCTTGCTCTAACAAGCTTTGCAAATCAGAAAAAGAATTCTACTATAAAGTATCTTAACTTTAACCAAGGCAAATGCAAAACAAAATCATGTAATGAAGTATATATTTGCCTCAGCACAGCTGCATCAATACACAAATGATGCAAACATCTTCCTGAATATATCACAACACTAAATTCTGATTGCTCTGCAATCAAATTCACCTTAAAACTGTATTCTAGCTATACATGAGAATAAGACTGTGTGTGAAAACTCTCCTAGAACTGCAGTTTCCACCACTTTCAACCTCCTCTCCATGGAAATCCTCATTCCTCTCCTTATGTGTTCTTCTGCTCATGCTTTTGTATTCTTCTGCTCATGCTTTTAATGTTACTCTTCCCTTCAACAAGATTATCAGCATCTTTTTCCAAGGTAAGATAAATGAGTATGATTGCTCTGTCCTAGACAAGGGTCCACCAGCAATCACACTATCTTTTTAAACAAAATCACCAGTTAACGAAAATGTGTTTCCAATGAAATTGCACTTTTCTTTGATAAACCACTTCCTATTATTTTTATCAAGGTTTTCCCTGCCACTGATTTTGGCTGATATGTTTGTAATTGACAACTTGACACAAGCCAGTACCTTTTCTGAATATTAATGACACAGTTTGCTCCCTTATCTTTAAAAATGTAATGCTAAAAGCATTATTTTTCCCTCTCAGAACCCAGAGAGATGGTGTCAAGACTTTTAGACCTGATTTGCAGCTGCAGCAAAATTAAAACTAAAGGAGCTTTACTAAGCCTCACCTTAAAGTGGGCAAATCACACCAGTATAGTCATTAGAGGATAACACTGGACAGTTTTGGCCAGCAGAATCAAGCTCCCAAAGATTACTAACTCACATTTTCCGTATTTACCATCAGGTTACATCAATATTCTCTTTCAAGACACAGGAGAAATTGCTCTTTTTCTTTAGTTCCTTGCCTCTTTGGCAGGTGAGATCACTCCTTACGTGGGCAGAATTCCTGGGGTCAATGGAAGATTTTATAGAGCATGTGAAACCAGGCACCACTAAAGACAAAATATCAATATGAGTGGTATTTCTTTATTACCCATTCCCAGTTCCCATTTATCAGAGGACTGGTTATCTCTCCTTCCATCCTCACTACAATATACTTTCAGCTGTGTATTGTAAATGAGCAGCAGGGCTTTTTTTAGGTGTGTAATTAGAAGCCATTGTTTCTCTGTTTAATTTCTCTTTCTGTAGCATAGCTCCCAGTCATTATCCAATAGTAGTTATTGCTCTTATTACTGACCCTGCTGTCTAGATACCTACTCACACTTTTTATCCACTCCTGTTTTTTCAAATAAGAACCTTAATGAGGACAAGAATAGTCATTATCCCTACAACTATGTATTAAATATTTCAAATTTAAAATTCAAATTGTAAGCAGTGAGCGAGCAGAGGTTCAGAATCTTTTTTTAAAATACCTCCTTTATGACCCTGTGAAATAATTCAATAGTTATGATATTTTTGCAGTCACTAGAACGCTGATGTTTCATAACCTCTGACTTACTTATTGCAGAAGGTTTATTTCCTTGGGTTGTCTCCAAAATGGCTTTTGGCTGTTCAACAAATTAAAAAGTTGTTGTTTAAAAAAAACAAAAGAAATTAATCCTGGTTTAGCACTAGAAATGTGTACACAACTTTTTTTAAAGGTTGTTATTCCCCTCAACTAAATATCATTACAATTATATAAAAACTGTATTTTTTTTTCTCCTGTAAGCATCTCTTAATTATGAAGATTTCATTATCTTCTGTCTGTCACTATCATGGGGATACAGATGAACCCAAACAAACAAAAAGAAGTCCTCTCACTACTTTCAGTGTTCGTGACTTCCATCCCAGTTGTTCCTGCTGTGTCAGTCAGAAGAAATGCATCACTTCTCTCCATCCGCCAGCACCATCCATCAGTGCCCTCTCTCCACGCTTGCTTTGTTTGCCTGTCCCTTTAGTAAACTTTGCACTTCAGCATTTTACCTTCTGAAGGAGGCTTGAAGAGCTTGTACTGAGCCAGCCTACCAGGCACCATGGCAGCAGGGCAGGTAAAAGCAACCCCACACTGGGATGTCCTGGGAGGCAAGGCCAGTCCCAGTAGCTACACACACCTGATGCACAGAGGCACCTGATCTTCCAGAGAAAAAACACTTCATTTAGTATGTTCATAGTCTGGCTGAGTATTCTGAGCCAGCAATATTAATACTGGATAAATCTAGAGACGGGATTGAGTATTTTTCTTCGGTTTTTAAATCAGATATTCCTGGCAAAGAAACCCTTCACCATATGCTGATCTTTTATATAGAGGGGACTGTAACAGTAATATGTTCAAATAACCCAGTTACGTTTGTTAAGGTTTTAGACAGCAAATACTGACAAGCACCATTTTCTGCTTTGCACACAGCCCTCCAGTATGGGCCTGGGGAACTGAAGAGATAATTCTATTTATTGTCCACCAGAGCCCACACTGAGAAGGCTGTAATTAGTTATGAAGACACAAATGTCTAAACCAGAGTATCATCTTGCACAGGCCCCTGTTCAAGAGAGTGAAATCTCCTGAAGACAGCTCATTTAAAGCTTACTCACATTAGCAACACAGATGAAAAGTACAGACAAAACTGTCAATGATAACTGGCATATTATCCCATAAAATTTGCCTCCCCATTTGTAGAAAGTGCACCATTTATTTTGGCTACAAGTCACAATTCATTGGAATTACCATTTTGAGACACCATTAAATTCTCCTTTCCTGCCATTATTTAACCTAAATTGTTCAAATTCTTCTCTATTTTTTCTTCAACAGCAAAGGTTTTTGCTAGTCAAACCAGGACATGGCACAAATACTTATGAAAAAAATTTATTAGCTTAAACAGGTACATTTATAGATTCATCTGTTTTTGTCAAAACAATTTGTACCATTCATTCCAGTTCCTAACCTGGACAGCTCTTTGCTGACTCAGAAGCTTGCATTTGCAATGCTTTCCAGCTGATCCCATGCTGAAAATATATCTGTCCTGTATCAAAAACAAACAAACAAAAGCTGCAAAACAATTAACCCCCCTAATTTTATTGAAATTTCTCCATTAAGCTACCCTTGCATCAGCCAGGAACAGTTCTTTCTCTGAGAATTAGAAAGTAAATTCCTGTCTCTGTAAAGCTGTGAAGATGCCCTCAGCTCCATGCTAAACCAGTCAGTAATGATCCAGGAATTTAAAGCACATTAAGCCTGGCTCAACAAGGCTATAATCAAGCAAGATGAGAGATCTGATGACTCAGCAAATTAAATTTCCATAAGGATTTGATTTCATTGACTATATTTGCATCAAGAGATGAGAAAATCCCAGAACTCGTAACACGGATTAGCGCAGTCTAATGAGGCACACAACAGAGGGGAAATCAAGTCAACAACTTACCTTCTATTTCCCTTATTTCAACCAGTTAATGCATTAATCAGCAAGTCAACAGCATTCTTGGCAAAAACCTCTGGGGTTGAACATTTTGCATTGGGTGCACAGCAAGACCCACAGTGTGGCACAGCAAGTCCCATAATGCAGAAATGCAGGGCTTTGGGGCCCTGCTATCCCCACACCTCCAGCAGCTGGCTCAGTGTGTGAGAAACCAGGCTTCTCCCTCCTCCCAGGACAGGCAGCACCCACCAGGTAGACAGAGAGCACCTGCAGCCATCCCATAGCCCAGGCAGTGAAGAGAGTTAATTTACAGCTTCGTTCAGTACCAGAGATGGCAGAATGGCAGAACTGAGACAAAAAGAAAACAAAAACTCAGGCTTTCTTGTCATTTCTTTCCATTGTGTCAGGTAAAAGCGCAAGTTCTTTAGCAAAAGAAACCCCTGATTAAAAACACTCCAGTAAGGGTAGCCAGTACTGAAATTAAAAACATTAGCCAGGAGAGCTTAGGCTCCAGCCCAGGAATCTAATCTCTTGCTGTAATGTGCCCCAACTGAGTCATAGTCATGCTTCAAAAGGCAGAATCAGAACAATCCCTCTTCCCCAGCCCTCCATGCATGATGGTGGGGATGTATCACATTCCTGCAATATACAGCCTCTGGTCTTGTCCCAGTCCTCGGGTCCTGCAGCGTTAGCAGCGTACTCAGAGGACCCAGACTCAGTGCGACAGCTTGCAGGCAGCCTTGTTGCCTAGAGATGGCATCCTCTCCTTCTTATATCCTAAATAATTTCATTCTATGCCCTATCTGCCCACAGTAATTCTAAGGGAACAATAAACCCTCACAGTCCATCTCCAGACTAGCCTTTAATTATGCAGTCACAATCCCTGCAAGGCTCTGCTCTTTAGTGCTGTTATAGAAGTTTCTAATCCTTTTTTCCTTCCAAGTACACTCATCAAGGCATGGAAAGAATAAAGCAGAACAATTTCCAATTAAAGCTTGGGAGATTTTTGACCTGACCAAACAGCAGACCTGCTTTGAGCTGCTGGGGCTCTTCCCTCCTGTCTCCTTTGATGAAATGGAGATCCGCATGTGGAGACTGGCCAAGAGAGCACCCAGCAACCTGCTGGTGCAAAATGGTCTGAAGATTTTGTGCATCTAAGAGGCAGGGGTTGTGTACACCTAATCTCTTCATCATCAGTTCCTAAGTGGCCTATTCTGAATACCAATCAATGGAAAATATGGGAAGGAGTTATTTATATGGGCCTTCTCAGGTATCAAACCAAGAAGCTATAGATTCAGCACACACTGGGACTTCTGACCCACCAGGCATCCATCAGTCACAGCTTCCCCCCAAGATGTCCACTTCCCTCAGCTCATCCCCAAAGAGCCGTTCCCTGTGCACAACATCAGCCACTCCTTGCTAGGACTGCAGTGCTGTTAGCAGGCTGTTTGAGAGACACAACCACTGTCCGAGCAATCACCACTCACTGTTCAGTCCCCCACCCCTCCCATCCTGTGTGCATAATTAAAAATCTGTCACCTCTCTGACTTGGCCAGAAACTGGCAGCTCTCTCAGGATAGTACTCAGCAGACATAGGGCTTTAACAGATGGCAAAACAATGACACAGTTCAAAATCTAAATGTGAAGCCACAAGATCAACAGTGCAGATTTGGTAAGAAACTCAGTGGAAAACATTACAACTGTGGAATCAATAAGGCATAGCTGAAAAAATAAATTAAACGTATCTTCCTACAGTGGGGAGTGGGTGTAGTTTGTTGAAGGACAAAAATAACAGGCTGACTTCTCCAGAATGTTGCAGTTCCTGTAGGACTACTTCACATGTTTCCCATTTCCCTGTTAATGATGCTGCAAAGCAGTATTAATCAGTAGATAGCTCTGCATACAACATACCTAGCACTGAAAATTAAAAAATGTAGTAGATAGATTTCATTCAAGTAGTTATGCTTCACATACCAGCAGCTGTTTCTTGTAGAGGTAATGTACCACAGCTAAAAATGAGGACTAAAACTGTCTTAAACACGCTCTGATTTTGCACCTTGCTGCTTTGCTAAAAGTGAAAGCATGCATGAAAAGGTTATGTAATTGGATCATCTATCACTATCAATATCCAGAGAAGACAGTCTGAAACAAAAGACTAGGGAACTTCTGAGATCAAATCAGGACAACTCAAAAGAAAAGCTCAAAAATTAATTTGAAAAATGCTATCAAGATTTCTTCTCTTATTTATGAGTTTTTTAACTCAAAAGTGTTTAAAATACCAGCATGTCACAAACACTGCTTCCTTCATATCAACCTACATGAAATTATGCCTTTGGTTCTTGAATTTTTTGGTAACCAACCACTACACCACACGATGGACAAGTACCTAAACACAATGTGAGGGATTCCCATAGAAAACTAAAAGTGCATTACATATTTCAGCATTTACACCATTTATCATGTCTCCTCTCTGCCTGGAATTAGAGGCAAAGAGCACCACAGTGATTATTTCACATCCAGCTCTGGTGTTTGTTCTGCTGTCTGTCACCATCTGAGAGTGGCACTAAATCATCCAGATCATGCAACAGCAGTAAGAAAGTTACCATTTAGGATTTATGACCTATGCTCCCATAAAATCTTCTGGGCTATACATGAGGTAACTGAGAAAGATGAGAAAATGTAGAGATACAGACAAGTAGAGAGCACTGTGTTCTTGTCCCAAGGGAAAGCCACGTCATGCCATTTTAGGTCATTTCAGTTTATTCAGGAAGTTAATATGTTTCCTTGGGACAAAAAATTCAGGTTGAGAGCCATGGACTTGGATTTCACTTGAATTCATTTTGTACGGAGCTTTCAAAATGCAGCTGAAGTACTGATCCCATGTTACCCTTTCCCAAGACTGTTCATCGTAACAGCACCTACGGACTAGGAAAGGATCAGACTTCACCATGCAAGGAGACAGAGGGCAAGTATGGAGGGACCTGCTGGGGAAACTATGAAGGACAGGGGTGATGTATGGAGCAAACAGCTGCAGGGCAGCAGAAGGTACAAGGGAAACTTCTTATTTATTGAAATCTGTTGCTCAAGCTGTTACACAACTTGCACAAAAGCTCTTGCAGAGAAAGCCTCCCTTTCAAGTCTTCCCTTGAATGAAGGATGGCCTCAGATCCAGTTTGCTTCTTTCTAGCCCAAGGCACAACTCATTCAAGACAGACTGGATGTTATCCTTGTGAAATATTTAGCTCTAATTTTAAGACAGAAAAATAGCAGCAACAAGGAACCCCCACTACACAGAAATCTTGCAGCTAAAGGTATCAAAGAGCATTTCCTCCCCGCTCCTTCACACAGGCCTACTGGCTCCATCCAAGATTACTTCTGATCTTCTGGATCTTGAAATTAGTTTCTCAAAACTGATAGTGTCCCTAAAGTACTTCAGGGCCATGCACTCTGAAGGATTTGTCTCTTAACTGATCTCCCTGCTCATGTGTGCTCTGTGCTCCCAGGGCACTGGGGTAACATCAAAAAGCTCAAAGACTGAGGCAGGTGAAATAATCCCACTGAAGACCCAGACAGAACAGATTACAAAAGATTAGAGGGTTAAAAAAACTGTTTAGGTCTGTTTTGACAGAACTTCTTCCACTCCCCCATCACAAAAATATCTAGGACAGGTGATGCTGTAACTTTCCAAGTTTATCAGTTATTGACTTTTACTTTCTGGAGCTCTTCATCCCTACATCCACCCACACTATCGACAGAACTAAAATTTGTTCTGCAAACTCTAAATCCAAAGAACATAAGTTTTTTCAGGGCATTATTCCCAATGTATCATAAAGGTATTTTGCATCCTCTGCCCAGCAGAAGCCTTAGAATACTATAGAGGAAAAACTACAGAAAAAAATAAATGTGTGTGTGACTGAAAAAAAGGAATAGAGTTCTTTGTTAAGTCCCAAATTCAACAATGCATCTACATATGTGCCTAACTTCAGGAAGGGAGAAGGACTTGAGTAGCAATTTCAAGTCTTCAATAAGTTGAGTCCTACACACACAGATTTCTTCCCTTTTCCTTTCAGAGATGTGACTTTTCTGAAGTTCCATGAGCATCTTTAGGTATTCAGCAGAAAAGATTCAGATCACAAAACAAGCTGAAATAACATCAGTAAGTTAAAACTTTTGATAATGGTTACCTCTCTTTAATTTTCAATGTACACAGAATGCCAAATCCTACTTGCTTTTCATATGGAATTAAGCCTACTAAAATCCTTTGGGACTACTTCTGAAAGTAAAATGAGCAGGATTTAGTTTTTAATCCAACACCAAGAGGAAAGGAAAATATGATACAGTGTTTTATCCCCAGCAAAGAACCCTGGCACTAAACCCTCCTGAGTGAGTAAAGCGTTAGTGTGTATTCTGCAGCTAATCAGGAACAGAGCAATTTTCTGTTTGTAATTTCTATTTTTGCCCAAATGACTATATAGAGACAGATGGTCACACCAAAGGAGGACAGTTCTGGAAAGAAATCTCCCTCCCTGAGGAATACTTCACAAGATCAGTCTGGGGACTGCCAAAGTAAGATCTTTTGCCAGGCAGCTGAATCACAGCACACTAAACACCTTCAGGTTCAGGCTTCAGTATCACATTCTTCCCTCCTAATAAATATAGCGCTGAGGGGAAAAGAGCAAAAAGACATTTCTGTGACTGGGCTTTGATAGGGATAGGATAGGGCTTTGAATGCTAATGACTGGGTGTTGAGATTCATTTCAAGTTTTTATCATCCAAGGAAAGCTTTTCTGACTGCATTTTCCCCATCCGTAGGAGTATGCCCTAGGTTACAGATTATCTGGGATCTCATCATCAAGTTTTCAAGATACTTGTTTCTTTCAGGCTGCAATGGCTCAAGCAAATAAAGCTTGTAAAACACAGGTCATACAAATCTGATTTCAGCCAAGGGTTTTAATCTCCCTCATAATTTTCCACTGTGTTCTGACACCAATTAACGGGGCCTTCCTTCTTTAAAACAAATGAAAAAATGAGGAATTTTAAGAATTATGTCCGAAAATACGCGCGATAGTATTTCTACCCATATATTTTTTATTTGAATGCTGAATTTTCCTTTCTCTGAATTTTCAATATGTAAACATTTTTTTGATCAACAACAAATTCAGTTTGCAAACCTTCAGAGTTGTCAGGTAGTAAGAGTGATTTTTCAACAGTGAGATGAAATCAAATGCTACTGTGATCAACAAGGTGAAGAGTTGACAGTTTTGATTTTGATTAACTCAAGTTTCAGAATTCAAAATGGGTTTAGAATAGTGAAAGTCTTCTCACCTTTTCTTACCTTACCTGTTTTGCTTCTCTGCAGAGTGAGTAAGACATCACTTCTTTCAGGCATTCATACTTGCCTGAGATACAGTCTTCATAAGCTTGAGGGCTAAGGAAAAAGGTTTTCATTTATATTTTAAAATACCAGATCACATTTCATCCTACAAACCATAAAATCTGCAAACTTGGAATCACAAAGTATCCATGCTATATCCTCAGTGAATAGCTTGGGAACATTTCAGCTCTTTTGTCCTGTGTCCCTAGTGATAATAACGTTTCCAGTGCTAAATTTGGTTGCTTACTAACACTGCTCTGTTAGGATTTCCAAATTACATAAGCAGAGAGAGTTTCTTGAAACATGGCTTCAGAGAAAAATCACAGCTACAAAGTATTGCTAGATTTAAGAACTAAAAAATTACTGACTATTTAACCTCAGCAGAAGAAGCAGAAATAAGTAAGATGTCCAACACCCTTGGCAATCACCTGATAAAACAACAGTCACCTTCTTATTTGCATGGGAGCTGCTTTATTCCCAGTCAGGTGTTTGGAGTCAGACCAACTGAGTCAGTCATTACTTAATAGCACAGAGCTGGACTGGTATCATACTGGTTCCTACTGGGCACACACATGAACAATTCCCTCTGACTTCCAGATCTACCAGAAAACTGTCTCATGACTGAACCTGGCCCTAAAGGCCTTAGTAAGTGACAAAAACCTATCCAAAAAAAGTAATGGAAAGGATGAATGAAAGAAACTCCATTTAAAAGGAACTCTGTTTCAGAGCTAGGAAAGTAAGATTAAAATGATATTAAAAATGTCCCGTAGAATTCTAAGATAAAATTAATTGCTGCAGTAAGTCTCACTTCAGTGCCTTACTATGCATGGAAAAGTTGGAAGAGACAGAATGTACTTCTTGTGATCAGGTAGATCATTTTAGAGAGGACTCAGAAAAGCTGAGCAACTTGAGTAAAATTATCAAGGGAAACAGAGCCAGGAATAAAACTCAGGTCAGCTGACTTGTAGCTGTCTATTCACCACTCAGCTATTGCATGTAATGTGTGGGAAGGAAAACGGCACATTGCATTTAGGATGTCAGAACGTACTACTACAAAGGTAAATTATTCATAAAACTCCATACCAGAGAACACATCCCTGCATCTACGATCAACTATGTTTAAACATTTAAGACAATGGCACCACTCACTTCCAAGTCACAGTTCTCAAGAATGAAGAACATTCAAGGTGATTTTCTCTGCTTGCTCAGAGTAGCTGATGCCCATCTGTTGAGATCTGTTTTGACAGAATTTAATTCCTTTGCAGGTTTTTTTTGTGTTTATCTTTTTGTAATGCTGCCTATCTCACTTCTCCTAAAAGCACAGTCCTAATCATGATGCATTCAGGTAGTCATGGATTTGTCTGTTCATTAAAAATTTAGAAAGAGAAAATGTAGTGAATGAACTGGCAAATTCTAGATCTAAATAAATGTGAACAATGAAGGTTATTTTCTTTCTGCAAAGCACGCAGGAAAAAGCTAGGGATATTGAAAAACACAGTTACAAAAGGAACAAACTAAAAAGGAGAAACAGTGCAGACATAAAGGGTACACCCATCCATATGCTGAATACTGCAGGAATTTGTCATCGTTTCATCCCACAAACCAGACAAGAAGAACAGACGTAAGAAGGAGCAACAAAGGTGCTCAGAGGCCTTCCTACAGAACAGGGTAAGAGATCAGGACTCTTCGGTTTAGAAAATAGGTAACTAGAGGTTCAAAACATTACAAACACCGCAAAGAAAACTAGTAATTCAGCTTCTTGCAATACCAGAACTACAGAAAACCCAACAGTGTCAAATCCAAATCACAAAGAAGTTCTTCCTCACAAAAACCAATTAAACAGAAGTATTCATCACAGGATTATTGAGAAATGAAAGCATAGGAGGGATCAAAATTAGAGTTGATACAGCCATAGAAGACTGGCTCGCCAGAAGTTTCCAAAGAAATCCCTAAATTACCGACTGTTCGAATTCAGGAAGATAAACTGTGGAAAAGGGCACTCAGATGATGCTTTGTGATCCTTCTCTGACAGGTTCTGCTATACTGGCCATCACAGGTAGTACAAGGTTAAAGGGACTTTAGATATAAACCAGCATAAAGGTTCCTCTATTTTCGGTCTAAAGGCTTTAAGATTTTTTAAAGACATTTCCAGAACTGGAATTAACAGGATTGTCATGAAAAGTGAAAAACTATTTACAGATTTTGGACAAGCAGATGAAACTCCTGTAGTGAAGCAGATTTAAATGACTGCCAAAAAACCTACACAGTCTGGCAGAATTAGTTTAACAAAAGTTGGCATATCCTTAGAAGACTGGGAGAATACCTGGTCCTTATATGACCAGGGTCATGTAGATCATTACATATGATACAATAAGAAAATAAATTCAACTGTGTGCAGACCATAACGACCACTAGAAAAGCTTGCAATATTGTTAATTCCTTTTTCTATCAACACAGGAAGCAGATAAATTTGTTACTAGAGGCCTACAGGTCTTAACCCTGCTCAACCACCTTTAGTTTGACCTAAGAATGCCTTCTGTGTTCACAGCTGGATGTTTTTAAGCAGAACCTGAGTTCTGAATATTTGCTGTAGAAATACTTCAAGAGCCAGTAAAAGCAATTTTCAGAAAGCCATCTCCTTCCTCTTCAAAACAATTGAATCTACAGAAGCTGTGAAAAGTGAAGAATGCTTCCTTTGTATCACAGCTTTCTGACAGCATCAGTAACAGAATCTGGCACACAATCTCCTCCCAAGTCAATACCAGACTTGGAAGTAGACATACATGGAGAAAAAGCACAAGTTCTTTAAATGCAGCATCACAGTATTCCCCAGATATCCTGCAGATAATCTATATGAGGCATCCCAAGCAGTAGCAAGGCTATGCCCTAAAGAAATCCGGATTAAAGCATGTTTTGTGCATAGAACATTCTAAATGTATTCCTAGCTCAAGGTCAAATACTGTTTCTTTCTAAATATCACCCATGAATTAGGATCATGTTATGATATCTGTATCTTCTATTTCAAAAGAGAGATTTTCCCCAGAGATCCCCAGAAGCTGGGTACAGCTAATCAAATTAACCTTGAATGACTTTCCATCTGTGCCCAGCACAACTAACCAAACAGAGGAGGCAGGAGCAGCCCGGGGGAGCAGCCTAGCTGGTTCTTTCTGACTTCCAAACACATCAACAGGTTTTTTGGCTTGTTAGAAGAAAAAGCTGTCTGTACAGCCAGTCCTGAAGATTGCTGGGTTCAGGTCTGCCACCTTTACGTATCAAGCTAAACCTGTGTGGTCTGTACCACTCTGTCCCCAAGTTTTGTGTCAGGGAGAACAAAAAGCTGGGAAACACAGGGATTTGAAATGCAATCTCAATTTGCCCTGTGCTGGGAATGGCAGGCAATGGTCATATGAGAAAACTATTTGCTTATTTCACTGCTCACCCCAAGCAGTTCTGCAGAGTCAATTTCTGCAGTGTCAATTTCTGCAGCGAGGTTAAATGAAAACACTTCCTTCTGCTAGAGCTTGTGTAAACAGAGATACTGTAACCAACCTCATCTCAACACAAGGGAGAATTTCTGGCAGCTTTTCATTTTATCAAGTAATAAGAAATCTTTCAAATTCTCTACTCAGGAATCACTTCAGTCAAGTTGATTACCAAAGCAATTCTCTTAATTTGCAAGTTTAGTGCAGAGTGCAGCCTAAAGAAAACAGCTCAAATATCTGCAAACAAGACCTTTTTTTAAATTATGCAGATTAAATTATGCCTTGATTCCCAGTCATAATTTGCTGATGCACAATATTGTTGCCTTATAAATGCAACATCTATTTCCATTCAGGAAGTCTGTTCCCCACACTGAAACAATGTCACTAATAAATCTCACAGGTTGTAGAGCTAGAGCTGACATCCCCCCTTGTTCAGTATGTATCTTTATTGCCATACATATGTGTAAGACAAAATGTTATCCAAGTGCTTTTTAAAGGTGAAGAAACAGCCGTTTAAGAAACAAGAGTGGCTTCACCAAACTAAATATAATATGAAAAATCTAAGGAGGGGAGGGAGAGGGAAGAGGATAGCACACCATAAAACCCCAAACCAGCAAAGAATGTCTTCCAACACAGCTACCTCCACAAATCCTTATTCCTCCCTCTGTTCCTACCCAATCTCAAATAATGCTGCTTGTTAAACATGAATAAAACAAAATAAACTTCTCAGCATATGATCTCTTTAAGTTGAGATCTAAAAATAGACAGACAGCCAACAAGAAGGCTTATACAGTTTTATCAGTGGTTGATTTATTTCGGCTTTCTGCTCTCTCTGGTCGCAATTCAGTGCAACCCATAAATAAGTTAGGCTGGTAAAGGAGATTGAATTTTTGAGGCCAAAACAATAATTGAGGAATTGAACAGCCTGGAGGTTGAAATATCTTCTCCTGGGATATAAGCCTTTGGACCTATTAGCAGCTGTCTATTGCTTTTCCAGCCATGGACACCTATGACCACATCAACATATGGAACTGATTTATGTTTCTTTGTGTCACACACAGACAGATCTCGTACGTGTGCTGGGCTACACCGTGCTGTTACTCTGAAGTAAGAATATCTCAGGAAAATCTCTGACTAGAAAATCTCAAAACTATGGGAAGGCCCAATTTCCTATGAAGAAAGTCTGCACCCCCTCAGCACGATTTGATTATACAAAAGGCTGTATTTTACACTTTTTCCACACAGTATTAGCACTTGTAAAGGAAAGACTGCAAGTGAAGCCTAAAGGAAGGAATTTGCATTTTTTCTTAAAAGCAAAACAAACAAGCAAAACCAAAACCCCACCATCACCTGCCATTTTTTCAGTCATTCCTTCAGGATCAAACTTTGAGAAGAAAACCTCCATAGACAACCAAAGTAAGAAGCACGGATTGCAAAGCCAACCCCTGACCAAAGGCAAAAAAAAGTATCTTGAGGCCTTACTCCACGTGAAGACATGGAACAGGACAGGCCTGCCGGGGATGCCCGAGCTCTCCGTTAGGCACTGGGGCCGTTTTGGGGCAGCCTTGAGGGCTTTTACCTCAGGGCCGCACGCTGCAGGCCAGGGCCTTGCTGGGAGCTGCCCCATTGCTGCTCCTCCACCCATGCGGACTCATGTCTGAATCACAGCTCAAAGCGCAGAAACAGACACCTCTTTCCCTTCCTCATGAACTCGGCATCCCACAGAACCTACACAAATGCTATTTCTAAGGATGGCGTCACTCGGAGTGGGCCACGGGCTTCCCAGGAGTGATGGTTCCCCACACACCTTCCAGGGTTTGAACAGTTACAAGTGACAGTCACACACCGAAAGAGAGTGACACTTGATGAAATGCATAAAGAGCACTCTGGGGGACTCAGGGCAGGGCTGGAACCCCTGCTCAGGGCCCTGGGCACAAGGAACTGAGGCTGGAAGTGAGGGAGCAGCCAAAACTCATTAGCGTGAGGTTAAACTCCTCCTCAAAGAATAACTGGCATTTAACTTGAAACCACTAAGAGATGGATTAAAAAGAAGAAATATGAGAAAAAGACACTTACTAATAAATCACTATTAAAATCCACATTTCCAACTTTTGTAGTCTGAAAAAAAAACCCCAAACAACTATATATGTGGTTTTGTTTTCTAAGAAAAGATGACAGCAACTCAAACTAAAAAGCATTTGTTAAAAATTGGTTTTGACTATCACATTTGTTCTGATTGAGCCCATCACAGTTTGATTTGAAGAAATGCTCCTGACGGCATAAAGTACAAACACAAAATGGCAATAGTTTGTTAGATCTGGTAAATGCCAAGAAGAGAGACTGTATAATGGAATTTAGCACTACCAGTTATTAATAAATAATTCTTCTGATTAAATATTCACACATCATCATCATCATTTGTCTTGTAAGTCTGTTCTCTCAGGCACCTTGTGCTCTGCTCCTACTAAATCTCGGCACAGACAGGACCGGTGATTTGGATGTATGACACTAAACCAGGATCTCTTCTGAATAACAATGTGCTGCTCATAAAATACCATCTCTCCAACTTGCTCTTGGGGAACGATGGCAGGTCCTGCCTCCCCAAGGACTGGGCACAGCTCAGCCCCAAACACAGGAGGCAGATGAGGGCTCCCCATTTGCCTATCCCCAAACTCCTCTGGCAAGCCACTATCTGATCTAGAGCTGTTCAAGTGGAAAGACGAATGCATTTCCTTCTTCATATGTGGCAGTATTTCTCCATGACCACGAGGATCGAGTTGTACAATCATGCTCAGTTGCACATTTTCTCTCTAAGTCTTGTAAACAAAATGCAAAATCTAAAGCAATTTTCATCTTAAGCAAGCAAAGAAAATAGATCTTCATCAAAAGGTCTCAAATAATAACAATTTCTATTAGAAATGTGGTTGGACAGCCAGCCTCCTAAAAGAAAGGACCACCACTCCTCCGCAGCTCAGCAGCTGCCCATGAAGGTCTGCACACAGTGGGTTATGCAGAGATGTGCAGAATGATCACCAGCCCCACGCTGTTCCTCAGCTGCAGCTCTTCCCCCCTCACCTTGCGCTCCAGTGGACAGACAAGAGAACATTACACCACAGCAATTAAATTAAAAAAAAATAAAAAAATCACAAGGGCACCCTCTAAAGAGGTGCTGTAAGCGTGTTATGACATATTTTGTAAACTCAAAACCTCCTACATACCACAAGGTATACACACCAGGCTGCAGGTCTCTGCTTCTCAGAGAAATGGCACATCTGGCAGAGGGATGACTCAAGATTAACTTCCACAGCCATTTGTCTTGCAATTATACCAGTACTGAGGCACATGGCTGGCAGTGTTCAGGATTTATGGTTGTGGTGTACGTCCCAAATGGCTCTTCTCAACTGCTGCACAATGACTACTTTCATAGGAAAGGGTTAATAATCCTACAGATACACTTCCATAGAGCACAAAAACCAGTTGATTATTGCAGTTCATTTAAAAATAGAACAACTACAGATATTATGTAATATAAATTATTTAATGTTAAACTCATACGAAGTAAAATAATTTATATAAATACTAATTAACACTCAATGGTGTTCATCACCTTTCTCTGCTTTGCACAGATTTACTTCAGTATTTTTTGAGAAAATTAAAACTCTGCACTCACTAAACATCCCATCTTTAAAATTTAGTAAATTGTCTTAGGTTACAGTGTAAGCTGTAACCAAAAGTATGTATTCTATCACCATCTATTAAAACCAGGTGGGGCAGTGTTCTTTATCTCTTCCATGACACATCCCTGATAACTCCTTCTGGAGAAATATTTTTCTGTTAATGGGCTATCAAAGCCTCACTGCATGACTCATAAAATTACATCATCCCATTGTGAGATGCTCTGCCCAGGGGGAGGAACCAAGCGTTCCTGCCTGGATATAATCTGAGGTTTGTAATACCACACTCAGCCCTTACTTACTGGATTCCCAGAGGACAAGAGCTACACAATCACCACTGGATGTTCAGAGGAAGACCAGACCCTTCTACAGGATCACCGCTTCAACAGAACCACATCTATCACTTCAGGAGGACTGCAGCCACCATTTAATGGGACTGCTACCACCACCCTGCCCGACAGGGTGTCAGGTCGTATCCTGACCCTGTCAGTTTAAGCCAGTGTTTCTGTATTATTGCCTTTATCTTAATTTTCCCATTAAACTGTAATTCTGACTTGGAATCTCTCACTGGTTTGGTTTCAAACTAGTACATTAATAAAAAAAATTATATGTAATAAGATTTTTAGATGAAGTATCCCACTTCAAGAATTAAGGACATCAGATACTGTAACAAAAAAGGCCACCCAAAAAACCATCACATTTCTTGAGCTGAAGTGTTAATTAGTACATTTATGTGAGGCTATAGAAATTAACATGCTGTGAGTATCTCCCTCCACAAGCCCAAGCATCTTGGTGACATATAGCACATATACACTGTATTTATATGGTACCATCTTAGTGATTTCACCCCATTGACCTAAGTTTTCTGGCCAACTTACCATATGCTTTTCAGATGGTATTTATATTACAGTTTACAGGGGAAATACTAATATTGGACACCTAAAATGCTTATCAGCCATCACCTTAACAGCAAATTTTAAACAATAGCGAAATTATAATGTCATTATAATAAGGAATTATATTTTTATTACTAGAATTCTCACCAAGATATGTCATTTTCTAACTATCTGAACACAACTCATAAATCAAGAGATAAAAAATTGAGTACAATGCCTGTTCATGTCACACACTCCCCAATGACCCTTACATAAATTTAAATATGATTCTTCTCTGAACTACACAATACACATGTAGGTGGTAGGTATGAGGTTTTCTGGTGATTGCTATAGTACATATCCAAGTTTGGAACAGAACTACAAATTATTATTTTTGAGGATAACTAGCATGACAAGAAAGCAAATACTACAAATGCCTTTGAAAGTTTTTGTTGATCACACTGTTGCAGATAAATAGCTGACAGTTTAAAACAGTGTTTATCTCAGTGCTGACACACTGAATAAATACCACCAGAATATGCAAAATACTTGTGATTTAGCAGCATCTTTTCCATCAAAATAATCCTGGGAGTCAGGTAAACACAGTCTCAAGTATTTTTTATTGAGCATCTCTATCTGCCTGATTAGACATTAGATTTGAATTTTGCTGGGTAAGGATGATGGCGGGGCCAACTCCAGGCTAGGTGACAGCGCCATTACTATTTTCCAAACCTAGGTCCTGCATCAATGTTAGCGTTGCCAGGTGTCAGCTGCAATGGAATCCTGGGGTAGCTGACTTAAAAAGGAAACAAACACTATATTCTTCAAATTGCAAAATTTTCCCTGGGACAAGAATGAAAAAGTCTGGACCACACTGGACTGATGAAAATTAATACATTCTGCCCCATCTTTTAATCATTAAGATAGATTTTTATCTGCTTTCACCACTTTGAAAGAACAACAGACAAAGTAAGAAAAGCTCAGGGCCAGAATATTTTATTATTTAATTATTTTAATTACTGTGGAAAAGTTATCCAGAAAAAGTGTAACTTTCCAAGGTATCTCAAACAATAATGCCTCATTCTCCATCCTTTCTCAAGGACAAGGTTTTCTCAAACTGCAGAATTTTAAGTACTGCCCAAACTAGTACCCATCCTATTATTTATCATAAAAAAACAATTCAAATTGTAAATGGCCGCTGGTCATTAAAATGTACTTTTCTTCAACTGTAAGCACATTTCTGAATGATTTCAGGTGAGGCAGTAAGGAACTGTTAACTGCTGAAGATAAAAAATAGCAAATAAAAGCATTTAGGAGTCTTCTTCCATAGGTACATCCTCTTGTAGCTTCTGCACCATTTTGTCCTCCAGTTGTTTTGGTGTACCTTCAAAAAAAAAATTCAAATTCAACATATTTCTCTAAACCCAAATAACTGCTTTTCCTTGAGCAATATGTGTGTCTATTCCAGGTGAAACAGCCTAAATATATTGCCTGAAGAGTTGTTTATGAGCAAACCCATTAAGCTCAAAGGTATTTACTGCTAACTTCCATTGCCTCCTAAAACCTGTTTTAGCAGAAAAGCTGATGCTGTTTATATGCAAAATCTAAAATGCAGTCAAACCTGTGTTTTCATCTGCTATGACAAACTCATACAGCTGCCAATGCCTGGCAGAACCTTGCAAAGGACTATAAAAATTCATTACTTATTACAGATCAATGGCCTTCTCACTTTATTTTTTACATGAAGATTTAAGCCCTCCTGAATGCTGTGTTGGATAGCAAGAATGTTAACTCTCAGTAAGACAACCAAAAAGAAAAACAAAGAAAAAGAAAAATCCATGATTTAGATTTGATTCTGCTCTCTGCTCAGTCAGAATTGCAGAATACCAAAAAGGCAGCTGGTGTTTGACCAACACATGTACCACACACTACTGTGCATCATTCATTCAACACAAGCAAAGCCAAACAAAGAAAGAAACACTTGAGTTTATTCTTTGGAATTCAGACCTTTTTTTTTCCCTCAAAAAAAGAAGGGGGAGAGATTAAACCAAAGTTTATATATATCCTGACAAAGATCTAAGAAAAACCGCAGAACAGACTTCTAATTAAGATCTAATAATGAAGAAACAAAGTCACTGGTAATTTTTATAAAACAAGAGCCAGTGGAAACATTTCTAACTTGTCTTCATTAAATCTACTTCGTTAAGTGTATTTTTAAAAGTAAGTAATTTATTTAAAATGTGACTTTACTGAAAGAACAGCATTTTCATGGAAGCTCTGTTACACTCAGTGCTAAGTACAAAAATAGCTGCTCTCACAATTAACTGACAAATTCAAGCAGCAAAGCTGAACTCCTGTGCCTATTGAGTTCAACTAACTAGTTCAAAGGGAAGACTTAGATAAATGTATTGGTTAACAAACATTCAGTTCATGGAGCACCAGGTATTTACTGCAATTTAAAACACTCAAAATAAGGAAGAGAAAGGATGAATGCAGGACTAGATAAATAAAAAAGAACAAAGACTCTGCTTACGTCTAGTGGCAAGAACTATTCTCCATATTCAACAGACAAATTAATTGTAAGACAAGCGTACAGGATTATTGATCTGTAGGATGAGTCATTCATCCTAAAACTGTGTAAGCAAACCAGTAAAGCAAATTCTTACCTGCATGGGGAGCACGAAGAAGGTGGATATTCTGTTTGACTTCTTTGATGTCTTCTGCCTTCTGCAACTCTTTGCTCTTCTTTAATCTGGGAAAGGGGAAAATTCGATTTAATTACTTTCAAAGAGGAGACACATGCTTTCATTTTAATGCATAGTATCTCTCACTAAAGGTATGTATAGGCTGTAAATAACAATGATTATGAAGAAATAAAGGTAAGAAGTATTTGAAAACCCATTCAACAAAATACTGGATACAAAACCACAAAAAAATGCAGCATGTACCAACTCCTATCAGAAATTTGTTTAAATTTAAGACTCTGTATAACAAGCAACTACTACATTACAGCTATTATCATTGAGTGTCCAAAAGCTACTGGACAGCCAGTAATGCAGAGTAGAGCCCACCCAAAGTATTTTACCCCATCCCTTGGATGACTGTGTCTATACAAAGCAAGTAACTCTTTAAAACTTGATCACCCCATTTCTGGAAAGGTTGTCTAACACAGACATGAGGGGGTTTCCTATCACAGAAATAATTCTCACCTGTTCATAATAAATCTGGCTTGGCGTTTTTGCTTTATTTCCTCCACTCTCTTCATTGCATCCACTGAAATAAAACAGAAGTTGTTTTAAATGTGTTTAAATCCCTGCAGCAGAAAATCCATGCTGTTTTTGCAAAGCAGGTCTACCAGTACTCCCATAATACAAAAATACCAGAGGCAACTCTTACACTGTATAGAGGAAGCTATTCCTTCTTCGAAGAGCAGGAGGATAAGGAAATATTCTGTGTAGCAACTCTTGATTACTTGAATCTTACAACTTATTTATGCTTCCACTTTTGTGCCTACACGTAATTTCTATTGTTAACCATCACTGCAAAAGACTCTATTTGAAAACAGATGCAAGTTACCACCTCCTCCTTTGGGGCATTCATTCACAATATAAGCAGTCCCCCCATTTCATAGCAATTGATTCTGTGAAACAAACTGAAGTGGAATGAGCACAAACAGAAACAACTGCATCAGTTTAAAAGGCTTATACTGGGAGCCTCTTAAAAAGCTGGAAAATCACTAAGGGGTTTTGAAGACAATAATTCAAAATACAGGACTTCTGGTCCTCGTTTTCTAACCAGTTTCTGAGAAAAAACATCAAGTGAAACTCCACACCTGTTCACAACTCAAACCTCCTCCACACGCTTAAGAATTTGGACATGATTTCAGTAACTTCAAACACAATCACTACAAGCTGTCAATGCTCTAGGTTGTCTTTTGAAAACACACTCATGGTAACTAAAAAATCCATCTTTTGGTTTTTTCTTATAATGACTCACCAGTCTTGTTCCACAACTCTCTCTGATATTTCACTGGTTCATTCCTACGTTTTTCAAATTCTAATGAATTATCCTGTAACAAGAAAAGCAAACATAGACTATATGCAGAAGCATATTTAGATCAATACATTCTTACTATAGCACTCACTCATATAACTTCTTATTTTATGGGATTTTTTTCCCCCTTTTCAGAAGCTCTGTTCCTAGACTTGAACAATCATTAGAGATAAATATGAGAAGGAAATTGAGTGGAGTCTTTGACCTCAAAGTGTCAGGAGCCACAGGGATTTGTCTGAAGAGAACTATTTACCGCAACACCTCCCTCACCTATTTTCTATTCAGCAAGACAAAAGGAACAGAGAAAACCCATGTGGAACAGGAAATACAGAGCAGATTAGACAGGTGGAAGGCAAAATTGAAAACCTGTAGAGTTGAAAGCATTTATTGCTGGACAAGTAATTTCTACTCAACAGCTTGTAATTTTGAAATGGTTAAAAAAAACCCAAGCCAACCACTATTTCATTTTAAGAATATTGAAACAGTATGATTTGAAATTGTGGAATATTTCAGTCAATGACTCTGGCATTTGGGACAGCTGCCATCCCCCAACCATGTCCCCTCATCCTCATGAGCTGAAGATGAAAAAACAGTTTCCTGATCTCTTTTATGCCAGGCATACTTAGCTTTATATCAGTTTTATCCAAGGACTTCTCCCTGCCCAAAGGCTGTTTTTTGTTGAGGTAAAGCCGAGTTACACAGCACTAAATTCATGTATTGACTTTATTCTTAAAATACATTATGTATCTCAAAATTGGAACATATTGTCACCTATATAGACATGTATAAAGTAATTTTAAATTCAGTTATTTTCAAAAAGGTAATTCAACATAGCTAGAAACAACTCAAAAGCAAGAAACACAATTCCTGAAGATGCTAATTAATCACAGCTTTTCAGAGTCACATTAAAAAATAAAACCACATTCTTTCCCTCGGAAGATCCACAGAAGGCAGTAAATCACTGTGTCAAAACGCTTACTAAATTTTTAATATTCTGTAAAAAAATAGGCGATTAAGTCACAGTAATTCTTAAATTGTTTAAGGACTGTCCCACCAAATGTGGATGTTTACTATTTTTACCACTGAAGCAACTTTGTTTTGAAATTGCATTTGAGGTCTCATGATGGTTTTCAAACATTCCTATCTATGCAAAGACTGCTCCCACACATTGTGAGCTTTTAAAGAGACCTTACAGTTAACTATTTCAGGGGTCTATATAGAGACACTTCCTGAGGTACCTGGTAAATCAGATTATTTGTGCAGAAATACAACTACCAATTCTATACGTACAGAGAGTAGAAGATTTATTGGTAGGAAAAAATGCCTTGGACTTGGGAGCCACCACGTGTTACCAACAGACACCTGATACACTGGCTTCCATCCCAAAGCGGGAAGATCCAAGCTTTAATCAAGCTGAATGAATAGCTCACTCTCAAGAAACTCTCACATTCTCTTCCACAATCCCTCTTTTCTCGAGCTCATTTCATTAAATGACAATGCTTTAAGCCACCCAGCCCAGCCTGTCTGCAGTGGGAAGAGCCATTTTAGTGTGCTAATGTAAAGTGTGAACCAGTTCAGCTTCTTACCACTGTCAGTTCTTTGCCAGCTGCTTTACGGAATGCTTTAGTCCATCTCATCTTTCTGGGATTTCGCTTCTTTTTAAAGTTTCTGTGGCATTTTGATTTGCAGAATCTAAATATCTTAAAGAAGAAGGGGGTGATAATAAAGAAAAATCTTAGTCAAATCATGTCATTCCTGCCCCACTGCAAGTGTGATATCAAACACTAAGGTTACTCTAAGAATACTGCTCATTAGAAATTATATTCATCTTTCAAATGCCGGTATTTTTATAGAAAATACAGCTATTAAAAAAATAATTTCAAGCACTAATATTGTTTTTTCATTATAAAGTCATTTTCACAGCTGCCAGAGATAAGCACGAGTATTTACAATTAAGCTGATTATAAATAAAATATATCTGAGTTGTGAGACTTATCATCTGCAAAAATAACCATAAAACCAAACCTGTAGTATGAACAAACAATTTTCTATAGCTGCCAGCACTTTTTAGATACAGTACCATCCTGAGAACATTAAAAAATCCTCACACTTCTCATACTGAATGCAACACACACACTAAAACGTCTGTTTTCTGGGATGCAGCCTTAATCCCCAAAGATTACCCTGCAGGAGTCCTAAACACATTAGTTAAGTCCTGGACTGAATTTACTGAAAGATGTTAAAGCATATGCCAAAACGTTTTAATTGGCCTTTTTCTTTTTTCCCTGTTTTTCTACACATTCTACAGAATGCTGGACTCTTCACTTAAGAGTGGTCAGAATTACGTGTTATTCGTGAGGTTTTGAAAACTCTGTTTTTCTACAGCCATACTCTCCTTCCCATCTAAGTAATTTCTAAAGAAAATTAATAGAAAATATGCAACATTTAAGTAAGGCAATCATCTTAGAATAGTTTTTTTTAAACACTCTTCTACCACTTTTTTCACCTCAACTCAGGCACACTTGCCATTGTATTCTGCCCTTTCACAGATCATCTGTTCACAGCTAAGCTGCCACTTGCTATCTTGTCTAAAAACACACCCCTTGTGGCCCTTCTGAGCTCCCAGACCCGTGTCAGTGCGCATCCACCCCCGAGCTCCCCGGTGCTGTGACTCAAGCGAGCAGCGCGGCCCGGCCGGGATCTGTTCTGACGTCTGGGCACGGGAAAGAAGCGATCTCCGCAAGCTTCGCTTCACACTGGGGCCTCCAATGCCCCGCAGCAACGATGAGCGCGGCAGAGGCTGGAAAATTATACACAACATTTTGTGTACAAACTTGTCGGCCCGCTGCAGAGCCCAGAGTGCCATGCCCTTGCTGTTTAGACAGCCTCAGCTGGGTGAGTCACATCAGATCCCGGAGTCACAGCTTTTCCCAGAGCCCCACGAGGGACACGCGGGCCCTCAGCGCCTGCCTGCGGTGTCTGCAAAGCGCACTGCTCAGAGCCGAGCACCCACCTGCTGCCGCCACCTGAAATCAAAATCTGAAAATTAAAGGATGAGGATTCTGTGTTCTGCGAAGTGTATTATTTCTTACTGAAAACTGAAAGCAAATAATTCAGCCCCCGCTCTTGCCGACGGCCACAGCGGCTGTCAAATTACTGCGTCGCTCCAGGTCCTTACATTTAAATATCAGTAAGACGTGAATTTTACAGATTCACAAAATAGTCAGAGTTGGAGCGGACCCACGAGGATTACCGAGTCCAGCTCTTAAGTAAATGGCCCGTACAAGGACCGAACCCAAAACCTCGCTGTTCTCAGCACCGTGCTCTGACCAACTGCGCTCATCTCGGGCTCCCGCCCGCCCAAACACACGGGCGGTGCGTGCGGACTCCGGCACGGCCCTGCGCCGACCGCCAGCAGCGGCCCCGGCCCGGGACACGGGCTCCGGCTGTGAACGCCCCGCGCGAGGCGCGGCCGGTGACAGCGAACCCCTCCGGGAACCGCCGGCACAGGCCGGGCCGGCACAGGGAGCGGCCGCGAGCGCTGCGGGGAGAGCGGCGCCGGTGCTGGTCGGGCGGTACCTTGCAGTCGTTGCGCACAAACATGACGCCGTGTCCCGGATAGACGGGCCCCGAGCAGAAGTAGCACTTCTCGATGCGCATGGCGGCGGCGGCGCGGGCGGAAGCGCGGCCCAGCTGACCGGAGGCGGTGGCGCGGGGCGGGCCCGGCTCCCGGAGCGCCACCGCGCCCCCTGCTGACCCCGCCGCGTACCACGCCCGCCCCGCACCGGCCCCTGAGCGGGCCTATAGGGCCACAAGGCCCTGAGGTCTGTTTATAAAGGAAAAACTGTGTTCCAAAGGCGAGAAATTAACGAATCGGTACTAACACATGGATAGACACAGTAAGCCAAAGAAAAGAAAAGGAGTTAGACATAGATTTTTAACTCTACAATTGATTTACTGTAAAATTCAGGCAACAGTTTCTGTGCTGTTTTCATATCTGTAAAATCCAAAATCTAAGCAAAATTTGAAGTCCAGTCTAAAACCAATGGCTCTGCACACCATATAGGTACCTATTACTCCTTCTGTTCCCTCTCCTAGAGTTACCTGTTTATGGTGAAAGGTCCTAAATCCTAGGCACTGTACCTTCCTAAATTGTTTGGAATCTGAGATCTTCTCCCTATTCTTCAATTGTAGGATGCTGTCCCAGCTCTGAGTCTGAAATCTTCCTCACCACATAAGTCTTTACCACCACAGTTCCTGCTTCTCCATTTAAAAGAAATTAACTGCCTGAGTATCTGGTGAAAAATCCATGTGTTAATTGCATGTGCCTCTAAAACAGTTACTGCTTTCTGGTTTCTAGAACAACAAAAGAAAGGCCGTCAGCTTGGTGCTGTATTAAGAAATACTGGAGGAAGAAAGAAAAATTGCTTTAGCACAGTGGAGTCACTTACCTTATCAGCACTACGGCTGTCTCCAATCTTTCTGAAAACGAGACCTCAGCCACATCTACTGCAGGAGAACCAGGCTGGAGCACAGGACTGTACAGGATGTTAGTGACTCTAACACTGCGGGCCAGAGCAAGGGCTCTGTGGCTGTGACAGGATGGCAACCCAGGTGATAAGAGGAAATACTAAAGACACACACAAAATCCAATTTTATGAGGGAAGCTATGAAGACAACAAGTTTACAGCTAGAGGCAAAACCAAATAGTAAACAAGTTTGCTTAGGTCCAGGGCTTTTCTCCTTTTTCAGTTTGATTACTTTGAGTTTCCTGCCTATGCAATTTTTTTTCCCCATGGACTGTATTTATTTCACTTTTCCTGGCAGAGGACAGCTTTTTCCTGGCAGAGTCCTGTATTGTGAAGTCTTTGGTGGCTTCTACAGTTTAAACACTTTGAATTACAGACTGCCACCAAGATGTCCAACAGACAGATAGGATGTGAATGCACAGTGATAATAAAAGCATTTAGCATTACACTTTCACCCACAGCTCCTTTTTTCACATCAAAGCACTAATCTCCTCTACAAGCCATTATGTTGTAGATTTGAAGTGCTTTTTCCTGACTAAAAGGCAATATAGATTGAAGGTTGCTGGTGACAGAATCCAGATTAATTATAAAAAACCAATATGTACTTCTACTCCATTAATAGTTATTCACAGACAGAATTAGGTATCCAGCTGAACAACAGCCTCAGTGGAAGAAGAGATTTTGCAGCAAACCAAGTGGCTCATTTGTTTTTGACACGGATTACTACAGCAAGAATTGTTTCACCAAACATCTCAACTCAATACCTTAAACTCATACACTTAAGCTTATACACTTCGCAAAGCAATACAGCAAAGCTCTGATCTGCAAGTATTTACATACTTGTACAAGTTTCCTAATAGAAGTAAAAGAACTGTCATACACAGTCATACGAAAGAATGAACTTTCCTTCCTATGTCAGGCAAATGCACTTGCAGGATCAGGTTCAGAGACATACGATCACATTGGGTGGAAGACATCTAGAGGAAAGCACTGCTCAAAGCAGAGCAAATTAATACCAGGCTCAGGGCCACATCCAGTTTAATTTTTAGTGTCTTCAAGGATGGAGATTTCATAACCTTCCTCAGCTCCTGTTCCAATTTCTGACCACTTGTGTGGTGACAATCTTTTCCTACTATTTAATCTTAATTTTCTAGAGAACATTTCTCTCTAGCCTCTTTCCTATCCCTGTGCCCTCTGAGATAGGTCTGGCTCCACCTTCTGTGGATCCTCCCATTATAGTTCAACATAGCAGAAAGGTCTCCCTTAGCTTAAAGCTAAGCAAACTCTCTTTTGTCTCTTCCTACCTCTTGTGCTCCAGCCCTCTGATCCTGGTGGCACCTGCTGGACTCACTCCAGTGTGTCAATGTCTTTCTTCTACTGAGGTGTCCAAAACAGGGCACAGAACTCCAGTCAGTCTTACAAGTACTGAAGATAAGGAAAAACCAACTTTCCCAACCTGCTGCCTTCATTTTACCAGTGCAGCCCTGGATACAGCTGGCCTTCTCTGCCACAGCAGCACACTTTTGGCTTCTGGTCAGCCTGCTTTGGAACAGGATGCTCATCCCCCTTTTCTGAAAAATGTTTTTTCAGCTAGCGCTGCTACATAGGGTTATTGCAGCCCAGATATAATACCCAGTGACCCTTGACACTTGCCCTTTTTAAACTTAATGAGGTTTAGTTCAGCTCATTCTCTTAGCTGTCAAGGAACCTCTGAATGTCCTCCAGCACATTATAACCTACCTGGTAGTAGACACTGCTCTTGATGGAAGCAGTTACTCTGAAAACTCAGGCTCCTTACCTTTGTAGAAGCAATAAAGTTGACAAGATGTATAGTTTGAGTCCCTTTGCACTGAACATGTGACACGCTCAGATGAGCAGCATTCTGAATGTCTTATGAATACAGAACTGATGCCTCTCCATTGTCTTCTCTGGGTTTGGGCTCCTCCTGGCATCACCCAGGATGCACCAGGCCCCGTCTGACTGGTTTGGTCAGTGCAAGAGGGGGTCACCAAGAAGTATCTTGGCCACAGCACAGACCTTGGACACATTTGAACAAGGAAACCTCACAACACACAGGAACAGTGAAGGACGTAGACTGACATTGAACTGAGACAACAGGAAATGTTACAACTCAGTTCAACAGTGCTGGCAAATTTCACATCAGGAACATTTAACTATTTTATATTATACTAAGAAATCCTGGGACAATCCATCCTAATGGAAATTTTTTCCAAAACTTTGTTCAATTACAGATCAGTGTCTCCATCTGACACTGAACAGAAACAACTTCTCTTGAAATAACAGTTTCTCATCACATAAGAATTCTTGTTTCTTTGTTTTTTAAAACTAATACTAGTCTAGTAAGAACAGTGTAATTTACTGTCAAGAAACATTAACTGTGATTTCTCATGAGAGTTTAAAAGGGAACAAAAGTTTTGTCACAATAATTAAAACAGATAAATCTTATGGCACATTTCAAAGGCTGACATCAAAGCAATTTTATGTAGATCCTCTTTTTAAATAGTTACAAATAACAGGCATGACACAAATATGACAGTTTCAGTCTTTAATATTTAATATCCAATTTTAACAGAAGTATTCAAAAGGAAGTATTTTTACACTATTTCAGTAGTCACTTAGCTCAACAGCTGGTTGCAATAATCCTTAAAGTTTTCAGGAACTGGATGGAGCTATAAGCATGAAAACTCCCATTTTAAGTTAATGCACGACAAAGTTCACTGCAACCCTCTGAAAAGCAAAGGGTTACATTAAAAGAAATTCAGACACTGAAGTACATTGAAATGTATTGTGTCTTACAGTAGAACTTCTTACTCTACTGGTCGGCGATATGATGGTAACTTCAAAAGGCACTCTGAATTAAACTACAGTAACTCCGGTCTACAAGCATTTTAGAAGTGGACTAGAAAAAACCAAAACCCTATACTCATATAAATTGCTTTTATCTCTGTCCTAGCCCCAGAGCAGTCAAATTATATTGCACTTTTAAAATATTCTGTGTAGGCTGTGATAAAAATCTAACATTTATACATTGTGTTTGTTAAAGAACAAACTTTCTTTTGCACTTTTTTGCATTACTGTGTAAAATATTTTAAGAACCAATATTCTTGTATTAATTAATATAACCAGAAGCTACATCAAATTTTTTTTTCTTAGATCCTATTCTAGAAACATTTTTGGTCCTTCCTTCAAAAAATTTGTTACGCTGCAATTCATGTTCATAACTGGTATCAATACTTGCCTGAAATTGCAGTGGTTAGAATATTTAAATAAATAAATACATAATTTCTAAATAAGCAATAGCTTTGGAGTTCTGTAAACAAGCTGCTGTGGAAGGTCTGTAACAAGACTCAATTTGGCATGTTATGACTTTAATTGGCAATACCTTACAATTATACAACCTCTGCCAGGGTAGAAAACAGTTTGGTAGGCACATCTTATAAATCAGTCTGCGCAAAAGCCCAAAAAATACTGATTGCTTCCTAGGTCATTTGAATAAATAAAAATGGCTAAGAGTAACATGATCCACTGAAACCAAAAATTACATTTACGTGATCCTTAGGGGAAGGAAAGAAATGTAACTCTATACTTTTTAAAATACAATCTAAAGGAAATGAACAAGTCATAAATGACTATATGATAACCAAGACGTACAGGACACAAAGGCTGGCAGAATAAAATGAGCATTATAAATTCATAGAAATACTGATCTACAGAGCTAGTATCTTAGCTGCATCTCACCAGAAGACAATAATCATTCATTTCTCAGTCCAAATTTGAAGAAATATTCTCAATCTGTGTTTGGTAAAACAAATTCAGTGCAAAGCACCAACTCTGATGAAATTTTGCTGACATCTCGGTTGCCCTACATTACTGTTAAAACATGAGTAGCAATATATAAGAAACATAACAGATGCACAGTTATGCCATTTACATATAAATTTATGTATATGCATGTTCTAGGAATTCAAATGATGTCAGGAGGTCTCATAAGCTGCGTTGGATATATTTGATATAGTACAGTTGTAGTTTACATGTTCAATTACATGACATGCCCCAAGTGCCCTGTGTGCACACCCCTGTGCTTCTCTGGAGCTTTTTCTTCTGTACTGAATAGCTTCCTTTTGGTTTTCACCACTGAAAACAGATGGTTTAGGGGAGCAAGGAAAAGCTACTCACCGGCTTTTGTGGAAAACACAGGATATGCTCTTTAAGACTTATTAATTGGCGAAATGATAAAATGTTTCTGTTTAAAACCAAGAACCAAGTTGGTAATCTTGCTGTTAGGAGACACCAAAAGCTGTCACAACATCTAAACTAAATGCCTACTCTGTGTAGTTAATGGAGACTTCCAAGTGCAACTGAAAACCCTTCAGTTCAGAAGCCTACCCCTTCTGGCCGCCCATAGAGACATGTTTCTGAATTTGGTAATGAAAATTCCTCCTCAGTAGAGAATTAGAGGAACATCCAGTGCTAAACCAAATTAAACCTTTGTCCCACCACTAATAAACTGCAGACCTTGCAAGTGAACGTCAATGTTGTTTGAGAGGAAGCAAATAAAAATTAGTATCAAGAATTAATATAGCTTATTAAATAACTACACAAAGCGATTTGTCCCGAAGTTAAAACAGGTAAGCTGCGACTGTACTATATCACACACATTAAACTTAATTGGAACTGGGCTAACAGCCACATCTGCCTTTTTCTTGCTCCTCATTCAGTTGTTCTGTAGAGCTGTGCCCATTGGAGCGCACCACCCCTTCAGGGATCCAGGATTTATCCACACATCGTTCCATGCGCTTCATAATGAGGTCAAGCAGAGTTTCAATGGCTTTGCTTACATTATTCCCATTTGCTGCACTCGTTTCAAAATACGGTATTCTGCAGAAGACAAAAAATATAAACTTACATCACACAGTTGTTACTCATGGGAGAAAAAAAACAATGCAGGATTACTGCCACATACTTAGAAATCACACTGTCACTGCTACTCCAGAGAAGAGAGACACTCAGTGGTCTGAAATGCAAAAGAAATTAATGAAGAGGCTGACTGAGGGCAGGGCAGAAGGGCAAGCGTTAATGGAGTCCACAATTTACAGAGGCGCTTGTCAGTATGAGTTCCCAATGTTATGCTCCTCAGGTCTGTTTTTTTAAACTCCGTTCCATGCAAGAGACGCAGTTAGTCCAGAGCTGATGTGAATAGAAATCAGTAAGGAGAACACTGATGCACGCAAGGACATATAAAGTAATTGCAAGAGAAGGAATGCTGGTATGGCCATTTCTCTGCAGGCAAGGCAGTAAAGACTCAGTGTGGTACTCTTATCACTACAGAGGGTGACTTTCTTCTATTGACACGACGACTCTCAACTTTCTTACATAAAAAAAGAAATCTTAGTGCTCAGACCACCTTTTCCTTGTCAAAAGTTTCTGGCACCTTAGTTTCTAAAGTACATTGCTTGTTTTCTTTATTGTTGTGGATCAGGATGTTCCACTGCGGGTCCATGGGCTGTGGCCGTCTCGGCTTTGTGCTCCCCACAGCATGGTGGTACAGCAGCTGCATTTACATTACTGCCCAGGAAACTGATCCTGTCACTTCAGAATTTTAAGTATTTCTTACTTAACTTGCAGGACTCAATGAGTGGCCAAAAGTATCTTACTGTCACTGTGCAGGTCTCTTGCAATCTGTTTCAAATACATCACATACCAGTATGAGGCCCTTCCATAGAAGGGGATGTTCACTATCTCACACTTTTGTTAACGAAAGACTGTTCACTGCTGCAGGTTTTTCTTGCCTCCCCCTCAGGAGAAAGTGACTCCTAGCAGCCATCCCGTCACCTCTCCAGGGCAGAGAACTTTGTAACTGCCTACAGATTGGATGTGATCCACAACCTTGACTTTTAGCTCACTATTCCTAAATTAAGTTGTATTTTCAGGCACAAAGATATATACTTCATAAATTATTTTCAGAAGTCACATGCAAAGAGATTTAAGATATGGTCACATGCCATCTGCTGCTGTTTATAACCTCTTGCTCCTTCACAAGCAGCTGGGTAAAGTACCACATACACTCGCTGTTGTCTGTGTGACATGGACTTCAAACAAGCATTTTCACAGGAGAAGGAAAAAGTAAGAAGGTATTACTGCACTAAACCCATTTCTCTCTCATAGACTTGATTGCTTCTGATTTGCCTCCAATGATTCTTCAAGGTCAAGGCAAGCTAATTTAGAAATCACAAACCTCATGACACAGCAGAAGACCTGCAGAACAAGGCAGTTTGCACTGAGGAGCCAGTGTTCACACTATGCCTGTCTTGTGGGATTTACTTTGGAGTAGTTCTACTCTGTCCCTCCAGACCGAAGGTGAATTACTGGTTGGAGCACATCATTTAACTTTTTAATTTTTCAGTTGAGAAGAAATCCAGTTCATGAGCTAGAAAATTGCTCCACGACATGAATTAAAACACAGCAAATGCATCAGATGATTTCCTTCAGAAGTGCCTTTCTGATTCTCAGTGAAATGCAAATGTAATTTAAAGATGAACCGCATGAAAGAGTGAAGGGAGTATAAAAGTACAAATTAATATCTGATAGGAACAAAGATTTCACATACTTCCTTCAGAGACACATGACCTGTGCCTGCCAGGAAGGGGAAGGGCAAGGCTACCCTGTCTTCCTACTGGTCTGACTCAGTTTTCAGACTCCCTGGGAGCCTGTGAGAGTGCAGATGCCTCAGCACAGGTAAGAGCAAAGAAGTGACCCCATTATTCACCTGCCTCTCTAGCTAAATTCTCTCTCTTTTCCAGAATGTTTGTCAAAATTTACTCTGTTTACTGCCAAGCAAAGAAGATTAGCCAATCTCCAGTGCAGGATTATTGCAATACTAAGTATTTATTTGTAAGCAATGCAGAAAATATTCATCTCAGACAGAAAAAAAGATATCATGCCAGCCAGTTAAGAATTCTAAAATGCTTATTCTCACAATAACCTTTCAGTAAACAGAAAAAAAGCATTACAGAAAATATCTCATTCTGCTCTAAACACAGCAATAATTGGAAGAAAGTTACTTACCCGTATTTTTCTGCAAGTTCCTTAGCCTCCTCTTCCTTCACCATCCTTTGGTCTTCCAGGTCACTCTTGTTTCCACATAACACAATGTCTGGGTTTTCACAATACGCATGCATTTGTAGCTGACCTGGCAGCACCAACACGAAGAGGCGTCACAACTTACTGCCACAATACAGCTCCCTAGGAACACTACCACAAACCAAGCGTGTTCCCTCTTAGCTCACAGGACTTGTGCAGTCGCACTGAGGAGCCAGAGAACAGGTGGGCTTCCACTGTCACACACCCAGTGAAAAACCCAGGGAAACAGAAGCCTGACAAAGTTAGCACAGAAACTTGTGTATTTGCAGCTTAAGGGGTTACACTCACTAAGCGTCTACAGTGAGCTGCCAGGAAAGGATCTGCTTCCCTCTCCAGATGGATGATGCAATTTGGGAACTCCTTTGCTGAGATACACCAGCCAAGTAACGTTTGTCTTCCATTAAGTTTTGCTGACAAAGCTTCAGGTGAGTCAAAATACTTTTGCACAGGCTTCCCACACACTTAAATTACTGAACAGCACCAGAGTCAGGGATAGGATATTGTCTCAGCTTTCTTTTATACAGGTTAAGACTCAAGTTCAGTAGGCAAAGCTGAATTTCAGGTGAGCCTTAGAAGCCATCACTAGCAGCTATTACAATTATGAATACAACATTTACATTGTTTTACTGAGAAATCCATAAAACCCAATATTTTAAGTTCTCAGTGAGACTCCATATTTACAAACATAACCCCCACTCCCCATTCCACCCATGCAAAGAAAGAAAGGAGAAAAAAAAAAAAAGCCATACTTATCCAGTTCCTGACATTCAGAAAGCTTTGCTCATTTGTCAGATCAAAGAGTAGAAGAAACCCCATGGCATCTCTGAAGAAAGCAGTTGTCAAGCTACGAAACCTAGACCAGCAAAGTGAAATTATTTGCTCATCTGACAAGTTACTTTGAAAACATAATTGCATACAGTCATAGAAGAATTGAGGTAACTTAAGACTGAATTAACCAGAAGGAAATATTCATAGTTGTTTTGCTGAGGCAGGGACTGTGTAAGAAAATTTGCTAACATTACCGTGGCCTAATCAAGGCCTAAGGAGTCAAGGAGACTTGAGTGTGAGAGCTTTAAACAGTCTTCTACTATAAAGCATGCCTTGATCAAGATTCGGAAATTAAAACAATAATGAAATTCTAACTTTGAACAAAAATGTATCCCATACAACAGTCCTTGAATTTAAAACTAAGAACCATGAGAATGCTAGTCTTTTGATAGGCCAGTAGAAAAGAATCCTTTGAGATGCTTTTACCTATCTGGCTTTCCCAAGACCTCAACATATTTACAGAAACTTAAGGAGAACTTTAAAAAGAAAAGCTTTAGAAGTATCTATATATGTTGGCTATGAAAAAAAAGACTAAAAAGCAAGAACTACTGGTTTTGTGTTCTGCAGTTGTAAACTACAGTTAGAGTTTAATGGGTATTCATGTGAAACTTTCCATCGCTTTTAAAGTAAGCTCACATTGCCATCTTGAGTCATACCTTTCCTGCCCTGCAGTGTCCCAGAGCTGAAGATGGATCCTCTGTCCTCTGCCACCAACACCATCTGGCCCATTGGGTCTATACACCTGTAAAAGGTAAATTTACAAGACTGTTACCAGTCCAGCTGCTACAGAACACAGAATAACTGACATTTAAAGTCATTAAATGCAGCAAGAGTAGCACTGCTGACACACAGATCCCAGCTACAACTCAATCCTCCGCTTTGTAAGACAAAACTAGTATGAGATGCATTTTAATATTGCATTCAATTAAATATTTTAAAATAAGGCTGAAAGTGAAACTGCAAAACCAGTACCCCACAGACTATGGACTGCAGATGGATATTAGAGCCATGAGACAAGATTAATTTTAGTATTTTGATTTTCTGGGTTTCTTACTACCTTACATCATAGTCAAGATTAAATATGAGAAAGCAACAATGCAATCTGGCAATGTATTTGTAGTACTAGCAGAACCTCATTAGCAAACAGAATATACTCAGAGATAATGACGTCTCTACTTAGCTGCCAAAATACTGCTGAAAAATTGCTGAGAATAGATCTTATCAGATCGTAGCTTATAAAGCAGAAATTGGATGATAAAAATAAAAGCTGAAGAGTTTGCTCAGCATGAAAATACAAATAATGGCATCTATTAGTCTTGGAAAGATCAGATAAAAATAGATTCATTTCTTCCTGTTAGGTCATCTTCTTTACCTTCTAATATCATTGTACCTAAGATTGCAAGTGTTACAAACATATCTTTAGAGAGCCACAAATTCAGCAACTTTATGTATTATAAGATTCAGGCTCTGAAGCCTAAACCTTATCCTGAGTTATCAGCTATGCTGATCAAGTAAACCACCATGTTTACAATCCCACAAAAGGAACAATGACTTATTCAAGACACCAGTTTGGCATTTAACTAAGGTATCTAGTCCTTGAACTATTGTGGTGCATGTCATGCACCAAAAACCAGTCTGCACAATGCCCAGTACACCACCCAGATTTCTGGACACAGGAAATCACCAGGCTACAGTGAAAGACATTTAATACTAAATAATAGTATACAATAAAAAGCTATAGTACACAATAAAAAGCTTGTGCCAACTCCATTTCTCAGAGCAGTAAGGACCAGCACCCAATTGCTTATCATACTCTAGTGCTCAGCTTCATACCAGAAGTAGATTTGCTTAGTTTAATAACAATTCAGGGGTTGAAAAAAGCAACCTTGTATTCCATAATTCTTCTTTGCTAGTGGTGACTGCTTAGGAAGCCAGATCAGCTGCATGTACCATTTCATCCACATGTTTTAAAAAACTGCATCTTTGTTTAGAAGCCATTTCAGTTCATACCCAGGAAAAACATTTTACTACAGTTCAGTCCTTCTTTGTGAAAGGAGTTCAACAGTAAAAGTGCCACTCCAGGTACTGTGTGCACAACTCACAGAGTAGACACACTCATCAACACCTGCTGAGCAGAAAGAAGCGGTTTCTTAGAATCAGCTCTTTAACTATTGGGGAAATGGGTCTGTACATAGCAATGACAAAAATAGCCACGTCAAATGAGGCCTTTCCCATCACAAAATTAAGCACACAATGACATTGATTGCAGGCCTACACACAGACAGACACCATTTTCAAGTATCACACTCTTTATAAGAACTCACCACTCTCTTTTCCCGAAAGTCAATGCCCACCGTTGTGATGAATTTGGAATTAAATTTGCCATCTGTATACTGGTAAAGAAGGCTGGTCTTTCCTACTCCAGAATCACCGAGTGCTAGGAATTTTATGAGGTAATCGTAGTCCCCATCAGACATAGTGAGAATTCAGGAGGCACCTTGAAAAGCAAAGCAAAAAGAAATAGTCAGTCAAGAGGTCTGCCAGGACTTCTGACAAATGTTTAAAATACAAATCACTACCTGAACTACAAAACAGCGAGTGGTGGAGCCAGTTCTGTGCTCCTTTATAGTGACTTCACTTTAAACTCAGTGACACAAATTACCAATATGAAATTCAGCTGTGACTGAAAAAGTGCATCTTTAGTTTTGTAACATTCCTCTTACTGGAAAGGGAAGGCAACACAATTTTAACTTTGTCAGGCAAGACTGAAAATCAAGGTCAAAGTATTCAAGATATCTGGAACATGAACTTCAGAACTGTTTTTAATCCACATGGAAGCTGGCAAAAGCGACTTAATTGTACCAGCAGTGCAATACTGGCCACACACTCATTATGGCATTATTAACATATGAAAAAACCTGAATTTTTTTCCAGACTGTCCACTATATTTAAACAAAAATTACAATAATTTTCCATTAATTAAAAGCTATTTTTCAGTCTTGAAAAAGCTTTTTCTTGTTGTTGGTTTTTTTGTTTTGAGGAACAACTTTCAGTTTTTAAAGTTTTTATTTTAGTGCTTGTTCACCATTCAAACTAAATCTTGATCCTGAATTGACATTAAACACACATGTACATTTTTTCCATGGCTTATACACATTTAAGAAATTTCCCTCTATTTTTAGAAAAAGAATCATATTCTCTATAGTCGGATCTAAGTGCAGGAACAACTACAATGCGTAACAAAAATCACTGGCAAATTTCACGTGTACTAGAAAAACTGATGTAATGCACTGGCACTTTCCTGTTGAGTAGCTACTGAGCCTCTGCTCCCCCAAAACAAACAGTAGAGAGCTGCCTTGTGCTGTGTTCAAAGACATGAACATGAAAAGATAAGCCTAAAATAACCACTCTAAAAGCAACAGAAAACTGGCATAAAATTGCCTGTTCTGAAGGACAGAAACAAATGCCAAAACCACAAAAAAAATCAGATGATGAAATAAAATTTTAAAAGAGTAAAATCTGCTGTTTCAACTGTAAGTATTTTTGGAACTACTTGTAGCTTGAACTAGATAAAGTTATTGATTTCAAGTCAAACACTGCAGTAGTTTGCATCAATGGCAAAACATCAATTCATTTCTTGAATATCAACTCACAGCTTGAGGTCTGGAACAAACTGTATTTCCAGTGTATGGGCATCAATTGCCACCATTCAGCTAAAACCCTATCTTTAAAGCTTCACCTTTTTTTGAAAGGTAATTGCCCTGCTCTTGGTTACAAGTCAGAACTGTGACTAGTTGATGTGGCCATAAGCGGCTTACTAAAAAGCAGACACTGGTCGGGTTTACCCCAGGTATTCTCCAGCTGAAGAGTCAGTGGAAAGCAGCTGACGCTTTTCTTTCCTTTTTGAAAAGTGTTGAAGTCTTCCGTTCCCAGCCAAGGCATATTTCACATTATGCCATCAATGCCAGTAAAAGCTTGCAGGAAAGGGGGTTTAGGTGACAGAGTTCACACTCACTACTACACCACAGTCAGCTAATTCACTTCTTACTGCTATGTTTTAACCAAAGTTTTGCAATAGAGTAGAAGGCTGAAAGGGAGAACCCTGCAGCAGGAGTTATCAGTGAGCTTATTACATAAATGCACCACAACTGCAGGACTGCATCCACCACGCAGGACTGAAGGAGCAGCATATTCAAGTAAGCAAGTTGAACAGGAAGCCCAAACACTGACATAAGAACATTTTCAGAAGAAACTAAGAACCCTGATCCATTAGACACATTTGCACATATCAGCAAAAATAATTTTGGGGGGGTTGTTTCATTTTTTAAATCCTGTCCCCTTTTGGGGAAGGAAAAAAAGTAAAACCAGATCACCTGCCTTGTAGCTCTACAAAGTCTTTCCACTGAAATGTACCAGAAGAAAGGGAAAAATATTTTAAAAAACAGAGCTGGATTTTTCTAAAGACTGCGTTTGATTTAGACTTCCATCTCGTACACGGTGTTTCCTTTGCCCTCAGATGTTCCCCAGGGGCAAAGAGCTGTGTAAGCTCATCCTCTACTCAAGCACATGTTCTTTCAGTCTCAATATCCCTAAATTAATTGTTGCTTTAAAAGACTTAGATGTAAATCTTAGGGCCAGTATATTACACAAAGACAAGCTTGCTTCACACCTTTTACCGTGCTCTCCCACCCGCACAGAGGTATTTGCCTTCTCTTGCCGGTTTTCTGTTGAGTCACTATAGTTGTATAGAACATACTTTTAATAACAAGTACAAATGACAGTGCACCCAATCACTGCTGATTTATCATGCACCCTGTGCAAGACTGCACAGAGGAAGGAAGGGCACTGCAGCTCCATGGAGCTGTAGGGAACTGTTAGAGTTCAGCTGTAAAGCATGAAAGCTCTGGCCAAAACAGAAAGGTCAAGATCAGGCATCGGGGAAGTAAAACCTAAAGGCATTCCTAGTGTCCTATCTGATTTGTAGAGTGTCTGTCTGGACAAAAATGCCACATCATTTGGCCCACTGAAACCTCAATTCTCCCTGTGGCTGGTAAGAAATACAATCTCCAAAGGACTGACAGAGGATGAGGAACCCTTCAAAGGAAGGGCTTCTAATGATGCTTTCTAAAGGATTTGCTTGAGAAGGAAATTTTCTCCTTTGGTTTTGAAGTGCACACACCTCTCACTGCACCCCATAATGTCAATCTATTATTCAAATATCTCGAGGGAGTGGTTCTTGTGAAACCCTGCACAGTTAACCTATCCTTGGAGACATGTAAAGAGCTATTTTCATAGCAGTTTCAAGCTTTGTCCTCCTCCCTGTACAAATATTTAAAAAGTGATCTCCACCCTCCACTTCTGAGACCTGCAGTCCTAGTGTGCAGACACATCCAGTTTCACGTAACAGAAATAAAAATATATTTGTTGCAAAGTATATTCAAGCAAAAACTGCTGTGAAATTTTTAAAAATCGTGGCCCTGTTACTAAAACCCCATCCCATTTTTCCCTTCCAACTTTGCTCTTTTGTTTTAATTAGGCTTTAGAGCTTCACGCTTTCCAGTCTTTCCTTCCACATTTCTATACCTCGTATATGAGGAGAGTAGGAGGGAGAAAAGGAAGATTCAGAGAAAATTAATTATACAATTAGAATTTACCAGGTCACCAAAAGTAAATCATTCCCAAATCTTGCTTCTAAGAGTAAGAACTTCTTGGTTAAAAAAAAAATTCACTAACAGACACAGTTTTAACTGATCCACATCAAGCCCTCCACAGTTTTGCCTGTTGTAAATCCCTCCTGAAATCCCATTCAGCTCTGGCTTTACACTTTGCCTGGTATGCAGATGGACAGGAGCTACGAGCAAGTGCTGGAAAAGCTCCAGTGGCCTCTTCCATGGCTGACAGGACCCCCACAGCCATCATTTGAGCTGTGCCGGTACAGCTGCTGCTCTGGAGCCTCCACATACACACAGATCGTGCCTTGTCAAGAAGGGATTCTCTGCAAATCAAGCGCTCCTCTTGTTCCCTGCATTTCCTAGTCTGAGGTACTTTCACATTACAGACATCAGTGTTAACAGGTTCATATATTTGCCTCTGGGACACAAATATCACAGCACTATTGTGTGATAAAACATTCCAGACTATGGCAGATTTGCTCCTGTGTAAATTAAGGAAATTGTCTTGGCATGCAGGATTTCCCCCACGCAGTATGGAAATAGGGAATATGCTTCCTGAACTGGCCTTACACAAAACATGCAACTCCTGTGCTGCTACTGAGCTGATGGAGAGAAGGATAAAGGAAGAAGGCAAAAGAGATGAATAAATAAAAACTCAAGCCAAAAAACCAAAAGCATTGATCTGCAAATAAAAACACGCATACATACACACAGTGTAAAATTCAGGAAATCTGAACATGCCCCTAATCAGACAGTCCTCAAGCACATCAGTTTAAAGTAAGGTATACCACTTACCCCAAACCCTGCAAAAGGAATAGTTAGGGCACACTGGAGATAGTACTTCCAGTAGGAGTACTTTTCCAGCACCGCCTCTTCAGCACACAGCCAAGAGGCTTACGTGTCACCTGTTTGCATCCACGTTGATGGGTGCTCAGAGATAAAGAGGTGTGCCCATGTCTGTGTCTAAGGAGGGTGCTGCCTCACTCCATGGCTGGCAAGCAATTACACAGCTCACATGTCCCTTTTATTCCTAGAGGCAAACAGCATTTCAAAAGAAATTTGTGCAAGACCTACCTTGGAGCAGATCTAAAGTTGCTGCAAAATCACCCACACACCTTAAAATAATTACATTGTTCCTAGCAGGGGTTTTTATTCAAAAATGCATTAATGATGGAGTATATGGATCATAGCTGTTCAGTTCCACTCATAGCTTTACATCCTTCACCTCAGGTTTGAGGAGAATACAGCAGTCTTTAATGTAAACTGCTTCCTTTCTGTTGAGTTTGCATGCTTGTGATTAGAGGTGACATGGGCATCGGGGGAAAATGAGTCCAAATCCCCCACAGACAGAAAAAGAAGACACTGCAGGTCTCTCGGTGGGCAATAAAGCATTTGTACAGATTTGATCATTCTGCAAGTGCACATCAATTCATACTAAAATTTTTTTTTCACACCCAGGCACTACACAAACTTAAGCTTCAAGAGTGTTTTATGTGGCACTCCATCTGTTCTAGCAGAAAAACTGAGAAAGTGATCCAGAGTGCAGAGGAATAAGTTCAGTAATCCTGTCACACCAGCACTGCCACCACACTACAACAAGGCAATAACCACATTCCTGCTTGGCGTGGGCAGAGTGCAGTGAATGGCCTCACCCCGCTCTGAGGCTCCAGCAGCACCTGATTGCTTGAAGAACTGGTCAATCAGACACATGTCAGCTCTGTCCAAACAAGGGACAGAGACTTAAACAATGTTCCTGCTTAGTCAGCACTTTATTAGAAGTGCTTTTTTAAAAGCTGCCAGATCTGTACAAATGTAACGTAAACACATCATGACAACGATATTTCATAAACTCAAGTAACTGCTGCGCTGGAGGAAGAGAACTAATGAATAAGCACCTCACCAAAATGTCCTGAGCTGCACTATTGTTTTTCTTACGGAAATGTATGACCTGGCTTGCTTTAGTTTTGGTCAAAATGACACCTTCTGCCACTTCTGGGGCTTTTCTGTACCATAAATAAGAGAAAAAAAAATACCCCTTGGTTACTTTCAATTTCTTTACCTGATATGTTACTGTTACGATGTTTTTAGTTTCAACTGTAGAGAAATATTAAGGAATTGAAGGATCAGTATCTAAGGAGCGCCTCTTTCTTGGACAGATGTAACTAATTTTAAGGGTGCTCAAGATACGTAAGAATCTGCAAAATTAGGTACCAAAACACAGGCTGGGAGGTTTTAGCCTCCACTGATGTCACTTTCATTTGGCTGAAGGTGCTCTACAACCATTTTTCAGAATTGCTACAACTGCAGCATTTTGAGAGCATGAACTGATGGGCACACAAAGCACTGTGAGAATGAGTTACAATGGGAGATGCCAGGCAGAAAACTATAATCCCACCCAGAAAGGGGGCACAAAAGGGAAGCAACGGGTCTGCAGATGTGGTGAGAACCTTGCATAACAGGCCAGGCAAGGGAACAGCAGATTCTGGACTTTGTTTCCAGAAAACCAGGAGAAACTAGGAATGGAGAAGCCAGGAAATGAAACAACAGTTAGTTTTGCAACTGCATTTGCATTTCAGCATCACCAAACCAACAAATAGGCAGCCTTTGAATTGCGAACTCTCTCAGAGGACCTGTCCCTCTCCTGGGAACAAGAGCTTTTGCCTCACAAGTTACCTCTTTGCACTCTCATCAGAAGCTGCTTTCAAATTAGAGCAGTGAAGCAAACGTCTGTATAAAGTGAATAAACGCCAGGGTAAACTGGGGAAAATAAAGCAAGCATTTGTAATTCCTTTAAGCAGTTCCATACTACTTACTCCATCCTCAACCATTCCCCTCTTCCTCTAATAAATACATTAAGCCATGGTGGCTTCCAAGTTAACTTCCACGCTTTTTCACTAACTTATAAATAGGAAATGCAGAGCAATGCCCAGCATCCTCCCTAACATGACAATTCTGACCACTTTGGGACCCACCTTCTTCCTCACAGCCTAACCTTAACATCTGGAACACATCACTACACTGTACCTACTCTTCCCAGGATCAAGGCATTATGAATGACAGTCCTACACAGATATATACACATTTTCCAACAGTTTCAGATAAAACAGAAGCCACAAGGATTTCATTCACAAAGTTGGTCATATTCCCAGGTGGAATATACCCAGGAGTTTGACCACCCCCTCATTCAGCAACACTTTCAAATTCAGAATCGCAAGAAAAAAGAGCACACTTCTATTGCTACCCACAGAAACAGCCACCGAAGTGTAAAGGAGAAGATAGTAAGAATCATAGAGGATAATAAGAATTGAGTATTTCTTTAAGGAAGGGTTTGGTTTTCCAGGAGATAAAAATCTCCAGCAGATAAGCAAACATATGAAAATGCAGAATAGAAAAAAAAGAGTTACAAATCTAAAAACTTTGATTTAAAAACTGAAAAAGGAAGCAGTTTCATATGTGCAGGTAGAATATGAATGAAATGGCATCTCAAGGAAAACAAGGGCAGGTATTCACGCTAAAGAAAGTATAAGTTATGCTCTGCCTATATAGGTGATTCAGAAGGGTGCAATACATGCTAATCAGGCCAGGTTCTTCGTTTAAGCCCATTAAAGCACACACTGTAAATGGCCAGAGGAAAAGTATCTGCAGCTTCTTTAAAAAATATATAACAACATAGATATAGATATATTTCTCTTTCAGAACAGGAAAGTTCTCAGCTACCTTCTACCTTGTTTAATAGGCCAGATACCTAGAACATTGAAAATCATTCTCCAAGAGGTCACACTGCCAAGCTCCTGAAGGATATCAGATACATCCTGCATTAGAGAGGAATAATCTGGCAAAATAAGTTATCCTGATTAGGTCAATTAGAAGTCAATGGAAACAGTCAGCTACCAGACACCTGAAGACACCTCCTAATCATTGTTAGATAAAAATGAAGACCACACAAATGTGATACAAATGGGACTATAAAACGACACCATTTATCTAACATGATGTAGGCAAGCATACAAAGGGGTGAGGCAGGAAAAAACCGCAGTGCACAATTTAATCCACCTTTTCATCCTTTGGATTGGAAAATACACAGGGTTTTTTGTTTTTCATAGGAGGTAAACACTTTTCCTTGCTAATCTGGTTATTGATGGGAAGACACAACAAAAGTTACCTTTTTTTTCCAGCAGCCACTGCCATTCTTTAGCATTATGGCTTTTCTCTAACATTGAGATCCGTCCGAACTACGACAAAACTAATAGGGGTCACAGTATAGAGGATTTCTAACATTTTGTCCCCTAGTTATTTCTTAGGAAGTTAAATGCTTTCTCATTATTTAGGTGCCATTGAAATATCCAAAAATTTTTAACTCCATCAGAAGTTATTCTGAAAGCAGCTAATCACAAGGCATGCTGGCCTTTTGGAGCAGGACTAACGTGTCAGATCATACTTCCAGCAACCAGTGAAAACATCCAGAAAATTTACTGGTTATCAAAGTTACTGACTGAACAACTAAGCCATATCCATTTCTAGTGAGCTGAAAAACTCTTATTATCTACAGATATCGGGCATGACATTAGGATTCATAAAAAGTTACTTGTGAAAATATTTAATCAAAGAGATTTCTTAAATGAATCTAGCAAAAAGGACAAAATGAGTTTGTAGTTATCTGTGGGAAAGCAAGAGAAACTGTCATTTAGAACCCTGTCCAGCAACTAGAAAAGGTTATTCCTTCTACTCCTCAAATCCAGCATCATGGGACAGTCAGAGATGCTAAGCAAGGAAGTGGTATAAATGGACAGAGATGGAAGGATGGATCTAGATGGATAAAACTGAGGCTCACAGCTAGAACTTACTTCCCTAAACTTTTAAACACCATACAATCTTGACAGAAGCATCCTTGCAGGTGCAGAGCTCACTGGACCTACCTGAGATTGTGCTGCCATGGGAAGCCAGTCAGAGCAGTGCAGGCTGGCAGCAGGACACTTGAGCAGGACACTCAGGAGTTTGAGAGCTGGGTGTCAGCTGTAAATAATCTGCTCCTAAGAGGTCTCAAAAAGAATCTGAGCCTTTGATTTCAGAGTCTGTAATAGCTAAAGACTGAGAAAGAGATTTTCAGCCAGTACTGAGCAGAACTTGTTTAATAAACATGTTTGGAGATAGGGAGCGTATGTGACGCTTCCATGTTTTATAGAGGCTATGAAAAAGTTAGAAATAACTTGCTGAGAATACTCTGGCCATAACTTAACATGTGCATTACATAATAAAACACCACTTCTGCCTGAAATAGGCTGTATTCAATAAGCCACAACCTGTTCTCTTCAGGAAGTTACTAACGTGCGACAGCAAAACAGAAATCTTCACAGAAATCTTCGTGTGACAGCAAGACACAGCCACTTTGGAGCTCAAAAGTATGACTCAAACTCTTCTAACAAAGCAAAACTAAAACTATGGTGTTCGAGAGGGGTTTTCTTTCAAGAATGGAAAGCCAAGCCCCTACCTCCACCCTATCCTCCACTTGAACAGCTCCAGAACTGCAGCACGAATTTACACTGCCCAAGCCTTCTACTGAGGCCTTGCAGTCTGCCAAAATACTCAGACAGTGCTTTGGCAAAATGTTGGCTTCAATTCGTATCCTAGCGCAGCTTTCTAGAGCCTCAGGGAAGGCATAACTCAAAAGAAGCACTGATTAAGCAGGCTGAACTGCTCAACACAAAGCTTCCATTCAAAAAGCCTGCTGTTTTTCAACCTGAGTTGCCAACAATATTTATCTCACTGATCAGATCACAATCCCATATTACAGCACGAATTAGAGCTAAATCCTGATACACAGCAAAGACTCCTGAGATAAACAGCACAGCAAACCAGAATTTCTTACACTAATTGGTGTTATATAGGAATATATGAGCAAGGAAAGCAAAAAGCAGCACAAGTCTAATGCCACAATTTGCCCATACCTTTCCTTTTAGTTATTCCCAGACAGAGGGAGGGCCCCAAGATGGCTGTAGAGTAAAACCCCACCTGAAACCTGGCAGCTGTTGCCAGCTTTTCCTATTGCAGATGCCTTCCTAAAGAATTCTTTCATAACATTTCATGCACACAAAGTATCCTAAAGTTTTGCTTGAACTGACCTACAGTAACAGGCAATTTCCTACCTCTGCCCTCAGAAGCCTTCAATTAAAATTCAGAATGGTTCTGTTTATAGCTAATAAATGGCTTAGCAGTAGTGAGCTTACAGAACAACCACCTCTATAACCCAAGTTTCAGAAAAAATACACAGAGCTTTTCTATGAAAATAAATTGCCAGTCAGAAGGCTCTAACTGATCCAAGCAGTGCAAGTTTCCTGTCGAAAACTGTGTCAGGGAAACACGTATGCAGTTATCACACCACAGTGCATACAGACTGTGCCGTCTTGGCTTTACACCAAATGGAAACGTTGCCTGCTCACGAAGAACTCAAAAATCTCACACAAACTGGCAAGAACAATTCTACACTGTAATTGAGAAAGGCATCAAACCTCCGAAATGAAGAATGGAAAATAATGGGTCAGTAATATGAAAGAATCTATTCAGCTATACCCTTCTAAGCACAAGTCAAAAAAAATGGGCATATGTAATGGTATTGCCCCACAAGAGTTTCTGTATGAGAAGACTCATTAAAGCAGGTATTTCATCATCTGCTAAAAGACTGGCTTTGGCTTGCAGCATTTGGTTTGATTTTAAATCAACGCATGTGATTTACTATAGAAGGAACTAAGAATCCAGTAATGAGATTGCAGTAAAAGCAAATTAAGTATGTGAAAAAAGAAAATCTCAGTTAGCACTAATCAGTACAGCTGTAGTGCCTATAGAGGAGCTATGCTAACTAACCCACTTGCTCCCAGAGAATTTCCTCACCAAGAACCCAGTTCTTCTGTTTATGCCAACAGCTGCATCACAATGTATCAAAACTGATGTTTTTAGAGGAAATTTTATCCCTATGACACAGTGTTTAAACAAAATTCAGAAGCAGGAACTACACTGTTTCCTAGTTATGCAGTAAAACATTTTAGACCTAATAAAAGTTACTCCTTTTTCTCCTTTCCATTGTCTAGAGCTTATTTCTCTCCTTCTACTAGGATACCTTCCAGATCTTTTTCCATTAACTGATTTTAATATTTTTTGAGGTCATTCTAGGTTTTCTACAGTTTCAGAATTTTTGTTGGTCTTCTTTCTTTCTAGTTTTTTCTTAAGAAAAAAAAATTACAATTTCACTTTAATGCCACTGTTAGTGACATGCTTAAAGAAGCCCAGATGAATTAGATTCCCAGTTCGTCTTTACTAGGCTTAATTACTAAGGATAGTTTGTTTAAGATGGTGTTATAAATCAAAGACATTCTGGAAACACACAAATATAGTGAAATTCAGTGGGAGTATAGTGAGGGAAAGGGTGGCAGCACCAAATGCTAGCATATTGTTTTGCGGCGTACAAAACAATCCCAAGATTATCAAAATTTAATCCTCAAATAATTCAAGCTATTAGAAATCACTACACTAAAATGTGCTAGAAATAGTTTCTGAAACACACATTCAAAATGCACACGTAATGCAATAAATGAAACTATTATATAAGAGTAAATTATAGTGAAGCAGCTACAACAACCAATCCTTCCACACAGCACAGGAAAAGCATCATGCCAAGCATCAATGTTTACAAAACCCTTTTCCCCACTTATTTTATATAAACTTTTAATACACTGGGGATGTCTATAAGGAAACAGCAAGAAAATATATTTATTGAACTACATTTATGAATTTCTCACTTCTCATAAGCACAAGTCAGCTGGTGATGATCTGGAGGAGAAAAATCATCTTAAGACATTCTAGGCTAGACATCAAATAAAACCCTAGGAAAGCCTTGTGACCTTCCCACAGAAGTGGAGGAGAATACTGTTTTCTGTTCTCTGAACAACTCCTCCTTGGTTATTTACAGTCTACAAACACTGGAGTTTTGGTCCATGATTAGAAAAATGCTGGCGAACCCATGGCTAGAAAGGATGCCTAATTACAAAATCATGCTTGGGGTGGCATGGCATGACTTAGTCAGATGTGTACATATATTCTGAGTTTCTTCCAAAGGAGATACGAAACACAGTAATAACAGCCCACCTTCATATTGCTTTTACCATAATTAAAGGTTCAAGTCATTACTATATGATTGAACAAGGAATGTGAACTAGATGAGCTCTCAGGGTTCTTTGCTATTCAATTTCTCTTGATAATTAAAAATAACAGACTGTGCAACACACCATTTTCATTCCTTTTATCATCCCTTTAGCAAACATGATAACAAACATGTTGGTGCACAACACAGTTAAAAAACCCCACCATTCTAAAGGACTGTTTATTCAGTATCGTTTATCTTCACATGCTAATGGGGATGCATGAAGAAATAGAGGGGGAAAAAGTTCAAGCACTGCAACATTTAAAAATACTGAGTTACTTTGTTCAGTATTCTGAACGTTATTTGCGCAGCACACTTTACTGTCTAATTCCACCTTCCAACTGCAGAACAAGTTTGACTTAACACAGAAGAAAATGTAAGCTGATGACTTGGGACCAGAATGGCCACCTTATGGCTACTGGATCCAGACACTGGTCACTGCAGTCATTCCATTTTGTTAATAAACTTGCCGTGGTTTGTCTTTAAATCTGACTGATTTATTTGTGAAAAGCAATGACTAAATACATTCCACAAGAGCTGCAATTTTGTCATTTAACCCCAAAGCCTACGTGTTAAATAAGCCAAGCGTACTCCCCCAGCTTTACTTTTCCCTCTGGAACGTGAGGATGCAGCAGTGCTGAACTCTCTCCCAAAATCAGGGTATTCCAGGAAGCTTGTTAAAGTCCAACAACATTGTTTCACAGCTCTTAACAGAGGAACAGCTGGCACACCACAGTCAGCTCAAGGAAAACAATGTAACAAATCTTAGGAAAATAAATGGAAAAGACAAAGTGTTTACATACCTATGTTTGACAGCTGTGAACGGATCTGTAGTTTTCCAAGAGTGCTTCAGTGACGAGTTTCCTGACACAGTTCAGATTTCTTGAATACCATAGTCATGCAAAAAGAGCCATTTCTCATCTACAGGAAGCATCAGCAGAGGAAGAAAATAAAACCAAAATAGAGTAGTTCAGACTCACAGCTCTAACATTCGCAGGACATGGGAAGCTGCCAGCCCCACACAACCACCCTCCCCACCTAATTACATTCAGCTGCTTGTCATGTGGTCTTGCTGACCGATCAAGTGATCTCTTTTCCCCCTTTTAAAAGTAAGCAAAGTAGCTAACTAGATCTCCCTAAACCAGGTAACATACCTTGAGCCTTTGCATAAACTACTGACTCTCCTCCTTGTCATAGGGAGAGGAAGTTGCAGTGTGTGAGCACAACTTTTTCTAAGTATACAAAAAAATAAAATACAGCAAACACAGTAGTCTACTATACTGAAACACGGCAAGCACCGAAGTTCCCCAAACTGGCTTTATTTCCCACCTTTACAGACAGCAGGAAAAGTTAGTGATAACAAAATTGGCACGGACGCCAGAGAGAGAGAACGTGTGAGAGGGAGCTGGAAGGATTTGGGAGGACACTGGCAGCTGTACCGTAGGACTTTGTAGGCATAACCTGTAGGCATCTGTGTCCAGTCCTTTCTGCTGAACCACTTGTGATGGCAACAAGCTCCAAGAAGAGATTGGAGTGATGATGTTGCCAGAAACTTTCTGAAACACTGATGCTAAACCTGGAAGCTCCTGTCCCTGCACAATCCTAAGAGACACATGCAGACATTTCAAACATTTAAATGACTTCAAGGAAATAAAGCTACTGATTTAACATGTAAACCAACTCTTCATGAGTCAGTTTCCAAGGGCCTGTTAACACAGGCCCCCAAGAGGCAGAATTCACACGTCTGCGGCGATTTCAACACCAGTGTCTGCACCGAGGCACTCGCTGGACGGAGGGTCCTGCACTGGGTCCAAGGGACGAGACAGGACCTTCACAGCCCTCTGCAGTCCCACAAGACCTCTTCCCCTCTCAGTCACCCCTGACATTACAGATGCTCACAGGAGAGGACCGAAAGGTGTGGACAAAGCAAGTTTTGCACTCACCATGTAAGATTTAGCAGATGTGAGCTTTTGCAGACAAGCGTCCTTGCACAATTCTTTCTTGTCTCAGTTTCTTTCCTCAAGCTGCTTCAAGAGCAGCAAAGAAAGGAAATTAAGGTGGTGTCTAAGACTAGTCTCCAATCTTGTAAGTGCTGCAGACAGGCTACTACAAACATTTAACATATGGATTCATCTACCAGTAACAAAGACAGCTCCACATGCTTCTTAACTCGCTTGTTTCTGTGCTCAGCTATCGTGCCTCCTTTCATGTGAATCAAGGCAAATTTTATTTTCCTTGCCCTTGTGAACATCTGAGTTCTGTTATACAGAGCTGGAACACTTTTTCATGCTCTGCCTTAGCTTTTTCCCAGAATTAACTAAAATCCATTTCTTTGACATTTAGTTACAGGTCGTAATTTAACTCTACCTCTTCTTGGCTCAATCCAATCTTCGATAAACTTCACCAGTTTTAGAGGAATATAAAGGTCCCTTTTTTGCTCACACATGCAATTAAAAAATAGAATTGTACTCAATTTTCAGCAACATGCACATTTTTAATCTTGAACTGTTTGCTTCCCTGATCAATACCGGCACATTTGCTTAACTGTGAAGAAATACTCAGACCACAAGCACCCTAGAATTTCTGGTAACTGCTCCAGAGTGCAGAAGGAGGAACAGGATAAGAAGTGTTGACAGACAAAGCAGCAACTCTTCTGCCATGTTGCAAACAGCCCTGGGGGGTGACTACACACACTGAGCACAAACTGTCTGTCTGGAAGTCTCAACCAGCAATGTAAATGGAGTTCAAACTCCTCCACACAGTCACAGGTTTGACATCTTTAATGGAAAAACAATTCATAAATAATCCCCAGACTTCAGTATTTTATTTCAAGATGAAATGAGGCTGTTCAACTTGACTCTTCAGAATTTGGTGTGAGGAACACCAACTAATTTTTCCTTCCCCCCTCCCAGACAAGCGTTTTATCTGAAACAGTAAGACTTTGCCAGAAAGGTACAGCTGAAACAAAGCTTTTTTTTTGAGGGTGAAGTTATGTTGATTTCAAACTGGAGAGTTATAAACTGGGAGGACATCAATGTTTGGTTATTTATAGTCTCTCTTTTTAAACAAACACGTCTGCAGCCTCTCAGCAAATGCTGCACAGGCAGCTGAGCCAGCCCTGTTGTGGTGGCAGGAAGCGAACGCAAACCAAGCAGCAGCAGCTGGAACAGGAACCACTGCAGGCAGCCCAAGGTGAGCTGTCCTCCCACTGCTACCCCGGTCCTAGGGGGTTATAAGAGCTTGGACATCTTCTCAGTTTATGTAGGGGATCGAAATTACACCAGTAAAGTTCTGAAACTGTGAAAAGCAGTTGTGAAGTTCCAGCTCTACAAAGGAATAGCCATCTATTTAATTATTCAATATTCCCAACGTTTTTACAAGTTCTATGAACAGGTTATATGAACAAAGTTATCTGAATGCATGGAATTTATGGTCTATTTGTAAAAATTTTCTATGCTTTGCAGGCCCAGGAATTTAAGAGGAAATTTGAGGAGTTAAACACAGTGAACAGTGTGGAGCATTCTTCATTATAAGCGTCAGAATATTTGTCTTCATACGTTCCATGCCCCTGAGAAAAGTTGCAGGTGTCCAAACTGTCCTGTAGCAGATGTTCCTTCTGCAAGAAAAATGCTGGATTGTTACCTGCCTGCAGAAATAAAGACATCTGCCACTGGAGAGAGGAATAGGAGAAGTGGATCTAGTAACAGCCCATTTCAGATAATGCTACAGAACACATCCCTGTTTCCAAAGCCAAGAGCTGTGCCTAACATCAATGTCATCTGCCCCTGCTCTGCAGTAACACACCAGTACCTCAGGACAGAACTCAAAAGACCTGAAAGGAGGAGATAAATTCCATATAAAGGATTTTTTCTTTTGCTGTCTTCTCACCAATAGCCTTCCAGGGAAGGGGGGGGNNNNAAAAAAAAAAAAAAAAAGAAAGAAAAAAAGAAAAAGAAGAGACAACCCACACTCACAAAATCAGCTTTCACAACAGAAGTCCAGAACTGTAATAGCTGAACTTTGCCAGGACCAAATCATGAAATATCCCTTCAGTGATTAAAATAAAAGTAGGTCAGGCAGGCCTTTCTGCTACCCAAAGGCACACCTGCTAAATATTTAGTAATATTATAGATTAAAGTAAAACTTTCATTATGTTCTTTCAACTGTAAGCCAATCTAGGCAATTTTAGTAATGGTGACAGAGATTTCTTTCAGCATTGCAAGAGATAAAGTATCGGTATATTTAAGATCTGTAGCATTTTACATAGAAAAGAGATTCTTTAAAATAATCCCCTCCAAGAAAGGCTCTAGCCTAACTAACTAGTTAGCCTGACTAACATTCAAGAATTACCAGGGTCTCTTCAACAACAAAAAGTTGACAGTAAAATAATCAACAAATGAAAAGCATCAACTTTTCTTTCATAGAACATCACGGTGCCTAAAGACAGGAATCCTTTGCATGCAGCAGCTGGGCACTCAACATCAGCACTTTGAAAAACTTTAGACCAAACTCTGTCATCAGAAGAAACATCAAAAGATTGCTTCCCAAAATAAGATTTATATATGGTTATATTTGACCTCAGAAAAGATTAGCAAAATTATCCCAAACAAGTGACTTTAATTGATCTGCCAATTCCGTTCAACCGCAAGTTTCTGCCTCCACATCGCTTTGTGTTAATGCCCATGTACGCACAGTCTATCCCAAGGCAAAGCCGAGTGTAGATACCTACTCCAGATCTGAATCAAAAGGGGAAGGAAAGAATCCTTTAATACCTGAACCAGGTCCTTTCTCTCTTATTACAGTTCTGAAATACCAGAAAGAAAACAGTATCAAAAAAATGCTATCGTACATGTCCTTGTATAAGATGTTAAAACACCCAGAAATGGTGAAAACAGGTTTATTTAAAATGGCAATAAAATGTCTATGAATAAACATGATTATTTGTTCTGACTGAAATGAGCAAACGTGATCATTTTGCATGTAGGAAATGGTATTTTGGCAACATTCACACTACTCGAATTACATAATCTGCACTCAAAAGAACATTTAACCTAAAGATGGATGGATTATTTGACATGCTACAGCTCTTCTGTGAGACTATGTTGGTTCACATTTTGTAAGACTTATGAAGTCTGTGCCTGACTGCATGAGGAGAGCACCTAGAGCAGCACTGCATGAGACACCAGTGGCCCTGTATTGGGTGAGAAGCTGTAAAAGCACACCAATAATCTGATGTCTCTATCTTCAGCTTGAAGAACTACAAATCTCATTTTAGATCAATGATCTTTATCTACTTTAAAGGGTTGATGACTAAGTGAACTTTTAAAATTAAAAAACGTAGTAGCTTTACAGGAAACTTCTGTCCCAATTTAAAGGAACATGTGCACTACAGCTACCTAAGAAAGGATTTTCAATGTTTTACAATCCTATATTAATACAGCTTTGAAAGTGTCTGTCATATTTTTATCCACACTAAAGCTTGATTGATATGTGTTCATTCTTAGCACTACCTGATCCAACATGTTATTTGAAAGCCAGTCTCAGAAGACCTGGGTCTTCTTTCCAGCACAAGAAGACATTGTTCATCTTTTCTGAATCTACTTAATAGGGCAAGTGGTTCTTCATTCTCCTCACAAGCTGACAACAGTGCCTTTTACACTTTAAATCTGCTCGCAGGAGGAAAAACTGAAAGGTTAGTTATGTGAAATATGTGACAGACAGAGAAGTCTCCTGCTTCTGAGCTACAGCAAAGTATCGCTTCTACAGTGTATTGTTCTTTGATCTTCCATGCAATGAAGCACATGAAACCAAATTAAACACCTATGATGCCTATTTTTTTCTACCATTTCTTAAAGCATGAACACCATTAACATTACAGCTCCTTCATATTCCCATTTATTCCATGACTCCCCAGGTTAACAAGCCTGACTGGTTGATCTGCCTTCGTTCAGGGGCATGCAGGAGGAATGGGTGGGCTTGGAAAGGTGGTGATTCTGCAGTACATTGCCAAAGTAGGTCTTTCAGTTCCATTGGCCCCATTCCAGTCCCTGTGTGACTCCCAATTACTAAAAAAAGTTACTGCTCCCATTCTTCATGCTCCCACAGGATGCTAGGCTGAAGAAAAATTCCCTAAGGCTCAACACACCACACTGGAGATTATGAATGCAATAAGGACTTCTCGGAACAAAGCTCCAAATTTGCAATGCAAAAAACAAAGCTGAAATGAGGACATGCCTCTTAGCCTGGTTTCCTAAGGAAACAAAGCTCATTAGAGAGGGGCAGAGGCACTGAATTTCTGTTATTTCTGCCTTCTCCCCCAACATTTGAATCTGCTGATCAGCTTTAACATTACTTTACAGAGGGGAAGAAGCCACAAAGATCTGAATTTTCTATATACTTTGTGAAAAAATGGCAGACTGGATGAAGGGAAGAGTGGGATGGTGCCTCCCCTGAAAGCTGGCAGTTACAGTTTCCAGTTCTGCAAGGGAAACCCACCAGCTGCCCAGGTCGTACCTGCTGCAGCACATACTGTGACAGTCATTCAATTTTACATTTGTCTTCAAGTTGGATTTAAAAGGCACTACCTATTTTAAAAGCAAATTAAATTTAAGCACATCTATTATTAAAAAGTGAATGGAATAAAACCAGTGGAGTTTTGCTGTATTAGCAGTCCAGATTTGGGGGAGGGGGGGGCTGTCTTGTGTTTTGAAACCTACTTAAAAGTATGGTTCTACTTTTGCAGCACGTTCTTCTCACAGACCTTCCAAAGTCTGCTCTGCAGCTCCTCCTGACACACAGCAGGATCTCAGGCCCTGTGGGCTATATCCAAACACACAATTCTAGAAAACTATCAAATAAAGATTTATAGTCACCTCTTCCATTTCATAGATAAAGAACATTTTAAAAACTACTACTTTAGCAACTCCAACTTGAGCCTACATTTATCCAAACTAAAATTACGAGAATTTTCTATCAAATTCAGAAGAAACACAATCAACTCAGACAGTACTATCTCCAAACGTGGTTAACACCATCTCTGTACAGATACGTCTATCCTGACACCATTCCAAGAAAAAAATATGGAAAAAGTATTAGTCAGACAGTTCATGCCCCGACAGAAAAGATCTGTCAAGTTGAATTATTGTTAGAGGAGAAAGTCAGTGGAGCATGTGCAGTTAGGTGCACAGGATCTGAAAGTGCTGCATGAGAAAGACTGTTGGAAATGGATGATACCAGCAGGGCTAGAACTAACCTGATACCTGTGTTTTGGCTCATATTCTGTCATGTACAAAGTTTGGTTTAGAACAAAACAAGTGGGGATGGGGGAGGAGGAATTATGATTAGCCTCTGCAATTAAAAAAACAAAGAAGCCACCATAAAAAGAACCCAATTATCCTGCTTTTTGCTATAATCCGCATTCTGAATGTTATCTAGGCTTCCGAGCAGACTTGGAAAGCACCAGCCATTGGCAATAACTGTAGCAGCAATTCATCTCATGCAAACCTTGCATAAAACAGTTTCGCAGCACAAGCAATCCCGCAGCTGTGAGCCTTGAGTGATACCCTGAAATTCTCAAAATGCACCACCGCTCCATGACAGTCACACAACTGTCAGCAGGGATCTCCAAGAGGAAGGTAATTTCCCTCAGCAACTACCAATATAAAATACAGTACTAGCAAGACTGGTGAAACACAGGAGAAAAAACAGAAAACTTGCATTTTTTATTCATAAAAATGAATAAAGTTTTCTTTTCCCCCTACCCAACATACACGCTTTATTAGTCCTTATCACTGCTAGCAGCCTTCAGTCTAGTCCAAGTATTCCCTTTCCCCAAGGATGTTACTGGAAAGAATTGTTTTCTTCCTGTCAGTTCGCAGAGCAACCATTTTCCTTACAGTCTTTGGGTGATAAGAGAACCAGATGAAATATCCCACAGTTAGGAAAATAATGAGCCAGACCTTAAGACTGAGACTGGGCTGACTTTGGACAACAGCGCTTCTCTAGAGAACCTTCATCACCTTCTAATGACACATGCGTAATAGAAGTATTATAAAAATTGTGCATCAATTGTTTTCAATTTTGCTTTGCATTCTGCTGTTTCTAATTAAAACCTGAAAGGGGCTTACATACTTGAAAGCCTACCCTTTCCAACAAAATTAACTGCTCTAATAAAAGGCACTGCTTCTACTCTTGGAGTGCAACTTACCTGAAAGTATTACCCCAGATTCAGAGTTTTTATCCACTTTGCTATTTATTCCTTTATGCTGTTACCACCTTTCAAACCAATAGCTCTACACAGCTGCACAACTTGAATCACAAACTCCAAAGTTAATTTGTAATCAGCTACTTGATTTGTGTAGCAGTGTCCTTACACCCATCCAGTGTCTTATTTGCATATAAAATATCATAAAATATTTCAGCAAGGTGCACTCCTTAAAGGCCTTTCATTCACATATCACATTTACACAAAGAATTACTGCAGAAGCGTAGATTTATTTTCAAAATACTCTTCGCAAGTGCCCATAAACTTGACTTTTAATTTAAAAACACTGCTCATATATATATCAACTTCTTTTCTCCACTGCAAACCACAGATTTCTAGAAAAGTTTTACTCCTGCTAAGTTTGTATCTTCACTGCTGTTTCCTGCCCCTTTTCTACCTTACTACCAGTCTTCACATTGTCTTCCAGAAGTGCCTTTTTCTGACACACTCGATTCTTACCATTTCTCATCAGTAAAAGTGTCAGACATAGAGAAAGAAAACAGTATGGGAAATGGGTTTGCAAACTCAAGAAAATATCACTGCACTGGTTTACACTCTGATATCATCCTCAGGGCCATAGAAGCAAGGACATTTGCCTGGGGTTTTTTTTCCTCCTGTAGTTTAAAAAAAACTGAAAAACTTGTTAGGTCAGCTCCAGAGTGCTGAAATGTGCCAGAACGTGAAAAAGATTCCACCACCCAGTATATGCAAAACTGTCACACACACCCCAGAGTATCCTCAGCCCTTTGAAGCCATACCAACACCACAGGAAAAAAGTATGCTGGTTACATGTCATATTTTAATCTATATGCCATAAGGCTCATTAGATTGGTAAATAAATCACAGGCACTGAGACTACTTATTATTATAAATCAAAAGTAAATTCTACTGGTTTACGTATGAAAACACAACAACGTAAGGCTGTTCCAGGAAAGAAAGTCAGGACTAGGACTTATTCACAAAGCTCCATTGGAGATAAAAGGATCATTAAATCATTAAGTGATCTCAGCTGATTTAACACGGTTCAAGTTAGTCCTGCCTCCTGACAGGGATGAAGTTCTGACTAAGAAGAGAAAAACAGAAATGAGGAAAAGAAATCTCTTAATCAGATGCTATACCCAGAGGAAGACTGATTGGGAATATATTTGTAGAAACAGAAAAAAAAAAGCATTTCTGCTATAGAAAGCTGCCTTTTAGGTAAGAACTTATCAAACCATGCTGTACTTAAACAACTTTTTTGCCATGTTTGAAGCCACTGCTGTAAACTCAGATTGCATCCGCAGCACTGAGTGGTATCTACAAGACAACAGGAGCAAAAGCAAGTTCCAGAGCACTACATATGCCAAGCCCAGAAAATGTTTAGCTATAAATATCTAAGTAACCCTCTCTAGGACCAATCACAAGTGCAGAGTACAATAATGCCACTTCAATACCGAAGGGAATATTTGATGATTAATTATTTAAACCATGAGTTTAATACATTTTAAATGCAACTTAATTATTTGCTGAGACATCAACAGGGGAAAAAGAGTTGTCATTCTTTATATTCCACCTCTAGGGCCAATTTTGCCTGTTTCTTAAAATTAAATTGAATTCTAACTACCTCTGTTGACTGGGACAGACTGATCTTAGTAATGGTCTGCTGGGTTATGCTGAAAGCTGACAGACCTACCACCGGTCATTTAGCAGCACAGCAGATACCTGGCAGTAATGGCACAACCAAGAATTCAAAGGCACACAGGCATTACTGCACGTAATACTTGTTTCTGTAAATGTCAAAAGCTACTTAAGAATTCTTTTATCTCACCTTATCTTCTCTTTGAAAGAAAAGGAAATGTGTAATCAAGTGATAAAATAATGTGTTCCCATGTTCAACGATAGTGATAAAACAAACTTACAGTCTGGTTTAAGACATCGGGTTGCTGATGAGAAATTTTGTTAACTGTGAAAATAAACCAGTGTAAGTTGTAGAACACCCTCTCTCCGCAACTCCTTTGTGCAAGAGATTAAGTAGATGTTAATTTAGAACCCCGAACAAGAAACACACGAACATGCTGTTCTTTTTTCCGTCTTTTTAACTATGCTTTTGAGACATCCATTTAGCATCACAAATTCTATTCCTACATTTACCTACCATTTGAAATGCATATGGTAGTATATGCTTTTCCCTGGCTGGAAAATACTTGGAACACTCACAAACTTAGTAAGAGTCTGTGACAAGAAAGAAGGGCTGCGAGACAATGTCTATGTAAGATTAAGTTTCCAAGAAAGGGCAGGCAGAATAGATTTTGTAGAGTTTCAAAGAAAAACCTGTAAGTATAGTAACACATCATTTTGCAGAACTAACTCCAAACATGTATGTGTCATCCTGACGAAAATCTCCTAAGCACCAGCCATGAGGGAAGTGTTAGAGAAGTCATACAATCAGAAAGCTCAAAATATTCCTGATGCACCTCTAAGAGATTAAAATTGAGTGGTTTTGACAGTTCTAAGCATGTCCTTTATACTTTGCTACCACCGTTAAAAATACCACTTATATATTAATACGCTCTAGTTACTTACAGAGCTAGGAAAACCAGTAGGTGTTTCTGATAGATTTAGCTTTCTTTAGATCCAAGATCATCAAAGTGTAAATTCAACCCAAGCATTGCAAATCAGGCTGAAGGGCCCTTCTAAGCCTTCTCAGCAAGAAGCCTCCCTCAAACATGCAGTGTTCAGAAAGGAGCAACAGGTCTGACGATACTCACGTATAAGACTTAAGTCCTGGCTAAGCAGATATAACATTATTATAGTGCTTTCACAACGATTTACCATTTTTAAAGCCTTTTTAAAATAAAAATTTAAACCAGACATGCAATCCACTTCTCTGTAAAAAGAAATGCACGCCTAAAGCGGTGGGAAACTTGCAGCTGCTGCAGCTGCTGCGCGGGAAGGCCCGAGCGGGGTTATTTGTTCGCGTTCAGGGCAGCAGCTGCGAGGGGAAGCACACGGGGCGTTGTCCAAAGGCCGAGGTTCCGGACGTCTCGCTTCGATCTCCCGAGTGAGGCCCCTTTGTTAAAGCCCGGGTCGCTGTTTCGGAGGCGCGGGTTGAGCGATGGGGAGGCAGCATCCCGAATTCCCTGCCCGAAACACCGTCCTGGGGTTCTGATCAAGCCCTCTGCCAGCCGAGGCGCCCCGGCTCGCCGCCCTGCTCGCCTCCCCTGCCGCTTTACCTGCTCGCCTCCCGGCCGCCGGAGCTCCCTGAGTCGCGTCCCGCCGCACCTGCCCGTTTTTGGGCTCCGACCGTGTCTTTTCCGTCAAGGCAACATCACTTCCCGTAAAGCCCGAGGTGGGGGCGGGCCGGGCGGCACCGCCCCGGCGTGTCCCGGCCCCGCCGCGGCCACCTGGGCGGGCTGAGCGCGGCCCGAGGGCAGCACCGCGCGGTACGCAGCGGCATTAACCGGGCTGGCTCTTCAGCCCTTCCCTCCTCACCTCTCTGAAAGATCTCGCGCCGCTTAGTAAGAATTCATAAGAGGCAAAACAGGTTTTACAGCGAAAATCCGCGGTGCCTGGCTAATGCGCACCACTGTGGGTTTAATGCGTTCTTCCTGCCGCCTGCTGGCTGCCTGCCTTCCCCCGCAAGGGAAGAGTCCTCCTCACTCTCAGCAGCTGCCCAATAAACGCTTTCAATCCAGCAGTTTCAAGAATTCAGCAAGCAGAGTCTTAAGCTCAGTTGCATCAATAACCCTTTCCACCTGCATCAGTTCAGACAGCCTCCTTCTTGAAACTTTTCAAATTGCACTGTCATCCTTGTGGACAATTCCAGTGGTTACATTTACAAAGGAAGTGCTCACTAGACCTGAGCTACACCTCTTCTAAATAACCTTTTCAATATATAGCGGTATTGTACAGGAAGCTGTTGGAATCACTGCAGTAGTTCGGTGTTTGCACTGAACTTTCGTGGCAATTTGTGGCATTTCCTCATAGAATCATGGAATAGTTTGGGTTGGAAGGGACCTTAAAGATCATCTAGTTCCAACCCCCTGTCATGGGCAGGGACACCTTCCACGAGACCAGGCTGCTCCAAACGCCATCCAGCCTGGCCTTGGACACTTCCAGGGATGGGGCATCCACAGCTTCTCTGGGCAACCTGTACCAGAGCCCACCCCCCTCACTGTAAAAAATTCCTTCCTAATATCTAATCTAAACCTGCCCTCTTTCAGTTTAAAGGCACTGCCCATGTAATGTTATGTCCAAACTGCATTTACTGCACTCAACTGCGCCTCCCAGTCCACCTTCTACTGCTATCCTCTCATCTCAGCTTCCATACCGCTGCCTCCAGCTATGACATTGTTGGCTTAAAACATAAAAACACGCAGACAATAGGTTTCTTCCCTCGTTCTGTCCAAACAAGATTCTGTGTTAAAACCAAAACCTGACATAAGTTTGTCCCAAGATCTCCTGGGTTTTGCTTCTTTTTAGATTTACTGAAGTCTTGACATATCTACTGATCAGGTTTCCCCAAGTCCCAGATTATGTTCTGTCAGACTAATCCACACCTATTCCAAGAGCCATGCTGTCTTCTTGAGCTACACACCGAGGCTCTTCTCCAAATACAACCCATTTTTCAGGTAGACTTATCTATTAAATATCCACTGCAGCCTCACTCTATCAGGAATGAAAGCTGTGTGTATGCACATGTGGTACATGTGCGTATGTACCTATGGCCAGGTCTGACTGTAACCTAAAGACGCAGAAGTTGGGTGCAGTTCCTTTCTCAGCCATTTGCACAACTGCTTTCCCAACTGAGCTGATGTGTTAAGAACTGAAACCGTGAGAAGCAGAGAAAAATGGTATTTATCACTTGGAGATGAGAGGCAATCCAAGAAAACCCATGGAGCATAACCACACAGCAGCAGCTTTCCTTTTCGAGTTTCCCGATGTTATTTAAATTTAGATGTGAAATAAGACTTTCAAACATTCAGAATGTCATACATGATTCAACCTTCACGTCCCAGAGTCTGGTACCAAACACACAGGCACGCAGCTGCAGCTCCAGCAGGCGGGTGGCTCCAGCGCGGGGCCGGGCTGCAGAGGCGGCTCGGGAGGGACGGCCCCGGCGGGCGACGGTCGCGCCGGCTCCGAGCGGCTCCATCGGCCCCGACGGACAGAGCGTGCGAGGGCCGGGCTGCGAGGCGGTGCCCGGGAACGGCGACGCACGACTCCCTCAGGGCCTCTTGTCGGGCGCGGCGTCCGGCGACGGCGCGGCGGGGCCCGCGGGGCCGTGCGGGGCCGCGGGCGGCTGGAAGAGCGGCCCG
>VXAZ01002106.1:27364-57207 GCA_013399875.1 Gymnorhina tibicen | reverse complement strand
GGGCGGGGCGGGGAGGGGCGGCCCCCGAGGGACCCGTGACGGACCAGCCTCGGCCCCGCAGGTGCGGCCGCGCCAGGGCTGCTGCTGGCGCTCACCGTGGCGCTGCGGACGCTCAATTGCTTCCTCGTCCAGACTAGCTTCGTCCCGGACGAGTACTGGCAGTCGCTGGAGGTGGCGCATCGCATGGTCTTCAAATATCCTTCGCCTGCCGCGGCCCCCGTGCCCTCTCATCGCTGCCCGCGGGCCGGAGGGGACGCGGCCCTCGCAGTGCCATGGGCAGCGGAGCGCTCGGGTACGGCTTTCCCCGCCCGGGTATGGCTTTCTGTGCAGTAAGGTGTTGGCTTGACCAGCGACAAACACCCCACCGTTCTGGCCCAAGGGGACAGGAGATCTCGACCCAGATGGCTCGGGTGAAGCTTTTCGTTTCAGTTGGTCATCATCTGTCCTTAATATTCATAATTATGGTTACCTGACTTGGGAATGGACAAGTAGCTTAAGGGGCTACTCGTACCCACTCATCTTTGCGAGCATGTACAAAGCATTACAGCTGCTGGCTAAGGATAATGTTCAGCTGCTGGTGAGTATAATGAAAAAATGTGCATCTGCTACTAAAATTCAATTTTAAAGCATCGTATTTAAATACAATGTATTTTAATTACTGTCCAGGTAAAATGCAAAGACTTGAGTCTGGCAATTAGAGATACATGAGCACAGAGACCCCACTGACTTCCCATGGGGGCAGAACTCATTCATAGATCTCCAGTCACAGCGCTGATGCCTGTGACTGCAGAGGATTATTCTCGGCCTCCATCAATGTCTTGGAGTTTCATACTAATTGTGTTTGCCACTACATCATAATTGCCCAGTGGGTCAGTTTTCCAAAGTGTTTAGCAATGTATATTTGTACTAAACTCACAACAAGTAACTAACAACAGCCCCTTTTGATTTCTATTGGAGATGAATGGCAGATAATTCTACTTGCCATCTCTGAACGCTTTCAGTTGAACTTTAGACTTTTTTTTTTTTGGCAGAAATACCATCCTTACCCAAGGACCTTACTATTTCATGTTTTAGATCATAAAAAGCTATAGAGAATATTCATAATTCACTGTTTTCATACCTGAACAGCCATTCACCAATTCAGTAGTGCTCTCTTAAAACTTGGAATTTAACTTGGTTTGTTGCAAATACAGTTTTCTCTCTCCTTACACAGATCTGGGTCCCTAGGCTTGCACAGGCAGTGCTGGCTGCTTTTGCTGATGTGAAGCTTTACTCATTAGTGCAACACCTTGAAAATTCAGAAACGGCAAAGTTTGTGGTGAGTCGCAGCCTTTATAAAATTACGCATGTTAATAAACACTGGTTTTGCAGTGTAAATAAGAGCAAAATGGTAAGTCACACCTTGAAGAATTACCACCTTCATTTAGGAACTTGTTTTAATGTGTTGTTCGTAATTGCTTTCAGTTCTTCTGCCAGCTCTGTTCCTGGTTTACATGGTATTCCTGTACCAGAACTCTAACAAACACCATGGAGACTATTCTTACCATTTTTGCTCTTTCCTACTATCCGATAAAAGGTTCCAAGATGGGGAACAGGTGAGAAAGTTTTTCCTAGCAGTACTGATAATTTTTGGTTTGGGATGACACCAATCTACTGATACTGTTTAAAATGATAACTTTTTTCTTAACATCTAAGGCAACCCAAGCCCCCTCATTCATGTAGCAAGAGTTCTGTCTCATGGAAGGAACACTCTAGTATTTCCTCTAAGGTTATGTTATAGGTGGTATGTAAAATTAACTACTCCCCAGTTTTTTTATGCAGAGTGTGACTTTAGGGGAAGCTTTATTTTAAACTTTAAAGGACTGGAATATGTAGTAACTTGGGAAAAGATAACAAAAGCTTTTTTGGATTCAGATATACGTGAATTTGTGGTCACAATTTTCTTTACCGCTCGCTATTTTAAAGTACGTACCTCTAGTGAGCAACTCCATTGCTAACAAAGCAATTCTAGAGTTGCAGCCTTCTAAGCAAAACAGAGTATCTGCACCCAGAGAATAAAAGTTACTTGCAGTATGAAAAAGTTTTGGCCAGAGACATGACAGTTGTTGAAATGTCACTGTCTGCAAAAGAGTTGACCAGATCTTTTGATAAGCTGCTGGGTTTTTTATGTTTCTTCCTTCTAGTTGTAAATATTTAGCTTTGGTAGCACTTGCAATTGTTGTTCGTCCCACCGCTGTTATCCCGTGGATGCCTCTGGTCTTCAGTAATTTTTTGCAAGAACAGAGGAAAGCAGACCTTATCCTACACAAGTGTATTCCAGTTGGGTAAGTTCTTTCTGAATTTAACTGGGACTGTGCACAGCTACATCTTAAGATTGGTTTTAGCACTGCAAAGACAGACAAGCCAAAAAAGCTGATATAATGTAAATAAAAAAGAGAACAAATAGAGTCCTTTTGCAAAAGTTTAAGGAAGGGGCATGTTTCCTTTAGACTGTTGTATATGCTGCAAAAAAGCACTAGCAAAGATTTCGTGATGGTGAGACATGAGCAGCAGTCCAGCTTAATCTGGGATTGTGCCAAGGATACCAAGCGATGGCAAGTGGCCACCGTAAACTGGCCACGAGTATAGATAATCTCCAAAATACTAGGAATCGGAGTTTTGACAGCTATCTGGAGAAGATACAAAAGCAGTTCAGGCAATATCAGTGCAACGAACTTTCCATTTTTGCAGATTGGTCACAGTAGGAACCTCTTTAATAATTGACCGTGTGTTTTTTGGTGAGGTAAGCTGTTTTAAACTTACTAGAAGAAGGTTGGGGTTTAGTATTGTAGCATTGATGGATGTTTCAGACTTCTCTGACTTCTCTTGTTTCTGTGACAGTGTCTGGCCTATGATCTCTAACTATATCCTAAGCCACGAACCCTTGAACACTGACTTCTCAGTTATTTCAAATGATGGACTCCTACATAAAAAAAATCAGTCTGCTCAGTCCCCAATAGTTATCAACAAACTACAAATCTACACTTCTGTGATAATTGCTGAATATAGGAAGTCCATGATGAGTCTTAGTAGAAAAAAAACCCCTGAAGTAGGAGTGAAAATGTATCATTTAGGGCCAGCGATGACTGTGTAATTCAGCGCAGCTGTTGGTTTTGACTTCGGATTTGTGTTTAACTCCCCCCCATCTCCCAGTGGGTACTGGTTCAGCTGAACTTCTTGAAATTCAACGTGCTGCAGAATTTGGGAACATTCTACGGCTCTCATCCTTGGCATTGGTACTTCACTCAGGGACTCCCAGTCGTCTTGGGTCCCCATCTGCCTTTCTTTATTCACGGCTGTGTGCTGGCACCAAGAAGGTACCGCATCTTTCTACTGGCAGTGATTTGGACAGTGCTGGTGTACAGGTAATCCCTCCTAAGTAGGACTACCGCCTCTTGCTGGTCATGTTCTTTGCAAAGCTCACATCCTCTCCAGAAAAAAGGAGCGTAGTATTCAGGTTAAGTGATAGAAAACTTGAAACTATTCGAACACTCCAAGAAATGCAGTCAGTTATAAAACTGTTTCTAGAATTTTGTGTAATACTGCATCTTGTGTTGTCACCAACATGTATCTTTAGAATTGATTAGACCTTTAAAGAATAAAACAATTCATTATGAAATGCAGTAGCAGTTGAAAGAAAATCACTCAGCAGGTGTTTAAGCAAAAACTGAACTAGTTAGAAAACTGTGTTCACTAGAAGCCTGTTAATGAAAACACATTTCATTTGGTTCTTTAATACATCCCCAGTAAGGTGAGAGGTTCTTAGACCTCTAAAACTTACTCCATTCACAAGTTTACACACAGCTCTTAACTAGCATAAGGCTGTATTTCTCATTTTAAGCTCAGAAGTATAAGAAAAGGTAAGTTTTTTCTAAAGTATCAGAATTAACTGTAGATTAAACAGGAGAGACACTTTCAGACAAGAAAAAATACAGCAAATAAATAAATACTAAGCAACAAATACTATTATACTCAAGTAGCAATAGACTACAGCAAAACGGTAGCAAGACCAGAAATGCCATTTCTTCTTACGCTCCACGTCAAAACTGGAAGTAGCTCTATTGGCTTTTGGACTTTTTTACCTCCCTTAGTCGTTTGATTCCCAAGACATGAGTGTTGCGGTAATCCCAAAAAAGCCCCAGAAGTTGCCATGGAAAATTGTATAATGTTGTATTAGCAGGAGTGACTGTTAATTTGCTAGATACAAATGGGCACTTGAATTTTAGCTTTTCATCCACACTACTGATTGTGTCTTATTACAGAAAACAGGTTGGTGAAGTACTGGCCAAATTACATCTGGTTGTCATAGAACCAGAGCCCTTAACTGTAGTAGCCAGGAATTTTTACCAGTACTTGGTTTAAACTGACCAAATAATCTTAATTCGAATATACTTACTATGTTCTTAAAAAGTGACAACTTGGATTTTTATTCTTAACTGCTTCGATACGAAAAAGCTTCTTAATACATGCACGTGCTCTTCCAGTCCTCTGTGCTCTAAAACACATTTTCTCAACAGAACTGAAGCATTTAACTTTCTTGATGTAGCATTATATGTTTTATTACAGCACACTGAGCCATAAGGAATTCAGGTTCATCTACTCAGTACTGCCATTCTGCATGATTTTCTGTGGTAAGCATTGGCTTCAAATGTCTTGCAGCCTTACCTGGATATAATTTTTACCCAGAGAGAGAGACTGTTAATGGTCAATGTAGGTATTTGACAAAGGATTCTTAGAATTAGCCTAGCCTTTTCTTACAGCTAGTTAAAAAGAGAAAGAAAAAAGATGAGGAGGAGCAAGTGACCGTAGCACAGAACCCTTAGCACGGATAAAAGCATTCCTGCAAAAACATGACAATTGCGTCAGTGACTCCTAACTTTTCAGCATTGCCCCCTAGAATGAATCTTGTTCCTTGGCTCCTTTGTAGTATTCTTCCACACAGTACTTTCAAATATGCCTGACAAATGCCTTGAATTATGCAAGAAAGAATTTAACTGCCCTTTTCTAGATTCAGATGTTACAAATAAAGATTAAAACTTCTGGAACATGAAGCTCTATAGCTTCAGTTTAAATACAAGTTCAAAACTGATGAATCACTGAACACTGTCATTTTCTTTAACCTATTTTGCTAGTCTAAACGAAAGTAAATCTTATTTCAATAATTTTGTTCTCTGCTAACATCAAGTATGCAATAAGTCTTGGCTTAGTTCAGTAGCAGCAAGAGGAACCCGTTCTACCTTACATGCAGAAATATTCCCATCAAACAACAAAAAATACTGAATATCCCTCAGCTTTCATGTCTGTAAGGGAATGAGGTCATCTATACAATTTATCAATTCATTATCATCCATTTGGATACTTAAAAGAGAAAAACTACAGAAGTTACTTCTGATAACTCCGTGGTTACGAAGAGGCCTTAGTTGCTCAAAACATCATAAAATAAAAGCAGAAAAAAACCCCACATAAATTTCAAAGTCATTTCCAAGCACACAAACATAAGCCAAGAGTGTTTCACAAAAGCAGTAAAAAAATTGCCCATAATAGAATGTTACCAATTGTGTTTAAATCACAAACTAATTTGTGGACTCCATCTTCATCCAAGATACAATTTGGCAGAACTGACCAACTGAAGACTAATTTAATTTGCTTGTTACTGATTTCTGGAACATGCCTTGTAGCCTGTTTTCTGTGATTCAGTACAGGTCTCACAAAGCTACATAAAAATATTTTTCGCATGATACTGACAAGCACGTGGCTTGAAAAGGGTTTTCAGACTGGCTGCAACACGAAGCTGGTGTCTGTGCCATGTTCATTGTCTGTGCCATCTTCATCTGTGGGGTTTCTGCAACGATCTCCCACCAGGACAAATGCCTTTTCCCATTATTAGCTCCTTCAAGAAAAGCAGGGGAAAAGCGGCAGCAATTGGAGATGGGAAAAAAGTGGAGGAGTACGCTCTTCCAAGGCCAGAAGCTCAAGATTTAATAACAGTAAAGGAACGCTGTAGTTTTCAGCATTTTGGAGAAAAAGAACACCACAGCCATGCATGTGGCAGAATACCATTTATTCTGGCTCTACTTGGATTTGCGTGAATCAGAACACATCAGTAAGTTGCCATGTATCATTCATCCAAACTACTGAATGGACTGTTTTTCACTACAAGATATTAAATTTAAAGAGACAAAGCACTGGTTTTGAAAGTGTTATTCTGTACTTCAGGAGACAGGTGCGGGCTTAAGATTTACCCTGTTAAATCCAAGAATTAAAAGGGCCAAGTCTAACCTTTGAATTTCCATTCAAAAAGCAAAAACTCAACACTGTAGTAAAGTATCTCAAAGCAAAGTGTTGTTGTTGACTGAGTAATGGTTTGCCACTATATTAGGGTACTATATCAAAAACGTGTGAATTGTTTATCTCCCAAACTTACTGAAATGTTTTTATAGGATATTCTTTGAAACACCTGAAAGCATGGAAGAAATCTGCAGCAAGTTTCCTGCTCTTATCCAATTTACTCCCAGCCCTGTACACAGGCTTGGTTCACCAGCGAGGCACTCTGGATGTTATGAGTCACATCCAGCAGCTCTGCAATAACTCTCACCAGTCACAAGCTTTTGTCTTCATCCTGATGCCGTGCCACTCTACTCCATTTTACAGGTATTAAAAGAGTTAACAGTGCACTACATTAAAATCCAAACACTTAACCAGAAATCAAGATTTCTTTTTTCCAAGGCTTAATAAATTGAGCTAGATAAATGTATACAGGAAGTTTTGATTTTTCACACAGTTAATACAGAGTGAATAGGGGACATAAGCCAAATGCTTATACCGCAGATTAAAATTCAGCATCTAAGCTTTATTCATATTTGTAAAATAGCTTTGTATGAGGATATGCAGTAAGTCTAATGACTTCAGGTATGTCACACTGCTTCATTGTGGTAACACTTGTGGCAAAACCAAACACTAATCGTTACAATCAAAATGTAGTAATTTTACATTTACTTCTGCTGCTAGGCAGTAAAGAAATGTAATTACAACATAAAGTGACTGAGGTCACTGCAAAAGGTTTGCAGTAGATCCTGGCAACTAAACAAAATGTTAAAGCAGATATAAATAGTGAAGCTGATATGGAAAGGTACCCTTTTAAGAAACTGATGTTGTGCAGATGGTATTTTTATTAAGATAAATATATTTTCTGTTAACTGCTTACAACAACGTCCCAGCAGTTTGGAGCTGAATCTTCTTGTTTTACTTTGCTTTCAATATGAAGTACTGAAGGGAAGAAAATACTACTGTGAGGGAAAAAATTTAATCGATTTTGGTTTTGACTGAGGTATCTTTTAAAGTGATGAGTCATTTCAAATCTCTGGTACTGGTCAGTTGGTCACGAAATGTGTGTTTTTGGTTTTCTCCCTAGTCACGTTCACTGTCCTCTAAAAATGAGATTTCTTCAGTGTCCCCCAAACCTAACTGGCAATGAGAGCTACACTGATGAAGCAGATGTGTTTTACTCTAACCCACTTGGCTGGCTGAATAAGGAGTTTCACAATGACACGTTATTACCCAGTCACTTGATCCTCTTCAGTGTGCTAGAACAGGTATGGTAACTGCAAGATGAAACAAACTACTTCTGAGGATAAGTTACAAAATAAATTAGGGAAGAGTTATAGTTAAAATCTTTGAATTATTGTTGTCCACGACTTTTTAAAACACAGCTTATATTAAAATTGAACCCTCTAGTCCGTAATAAGAGTATTGATATTATTCCAGTGATAATTATATTTAATGTTCACATATGCCCTCTCCTCTGTGCGAATTCTACGCACCACAAAGTAATGTTTTATGGAATTCTTCTCAATCCGTATTAAAACAAATGTGCCGTCTGTTCCCAGAAATTGCACTTTTAAGTAAGCAACAATGAAAAGCAAAAACACCTGCAGTCACAGTACCTTTTAACCCCTCAAATCTTTAATGAAGTCCATGCACTCAAACAATGGTGGCTGGTGAATATCCACTCCGGACAGGATCAAACAGCATAGGTACTTCTTTTTCTAGCAGGCTTTCCTAAAATAAAGGATAAAGCTTCCCAGGGACACTTGAATTGATGGTTTTCAGGAGACTTTGGAACATTATTCTTATGCTTCCAGCTGTATTTTCTTACTGTGGAAATTAATGTATGTTCATTTACAGGAAATATCACCATTTCTAGCTTTAAGGGGCTATGAGAAAACAGCCACTGTCTTTCATACTCATGTACCTCAAGGACGAGTTGGAAGCCACATCTACATCTACAGGAGAAAAACTGAAATGAATCATCCCTGAAGATCAGTGTCTAGACCTCAGACCTAACGAGATAAGTTTTGCATAGCAGTAGCTATGCTTAGAAGACCTTGTACTGCAGAAAGGAGAGAGCAGTGAGCCTGAAACTGGGGAAGTCAAACGGGAAGTCCAATTAGGCAGCCAGTGACTGCCTGGAAACACGTAAACCTCCTCCTGAAGGCAACTTCAGTAGCAGTAGGCCAGGGTGGGGTTGCTGACCTACCTTACAACACTAGAAAACATTGGGAAGACCAAAGTTACTGTATGACTACTTAAGCAGACAAGACTGGACCATTGTACAGCTATGCTAAGTTTGTTTTATAAATAAAGACTTTTACCCACAATGTCTCTTTATTTTTTTTCTACAATATGCAGATATGCAAGACATTTCAAGTGTTTGAATCAGCACGCTGATTAGAATGCAGCACAGCAAATTCTTCACAATTCAACAGGCTCTTGAACCCCCCCAAAGACAGGAAGCAAATATAAGGTTACAAAACACTAACAAATACATTACCACGATGTAGACCTATTTTTTGAAGGATGAGATGAAGTTAGTATATCAAACATTGGAGTTAGTAGTTGGTACATTATGCATGGCTCAAGCTTTAACTACACTAATGGAATGCAATTAAGCATATTTTTCATACACAGGTCATTGCATGCCTAGTTTCTGCAACAATACTGCTGGCACCCAAACTATCTTCACTTCCAAAGAACAGTTAAAGCAACGGTACAGGATATGCAAATTAGAAAGCCTGACTTCTGCCTGTTAACAAAAATGTGTAAAAATCAAATTATTCAGAAAAAACCTTGCATCTTGCTGCTTTGTTGAAAAACAATTAGTTTCCAGAGAGTGTGTGAATTTTAATCTCAATTTTTACAATAAATTACTCAATATTTTGGATCAAAGGGTAGTTGCCCCAATTCTATTTCAAGATTTGCCATGTGTCTTCCATTAGTGCGACCATGTTTATGCCATTTACCTTCTCTTTTATTACGGTGTTGGTACTTCTCAGCTTGTTTTTCATGTCTGGAATTTTCAGTTTGTGTAAAAGGTCTTTTAGGTCGACTGCAAGGAGTAAACAAAAGCTTATTACTACTAAAAGCATTTTGAAACACAATTACATTTTCAAGTACAGCTTATAACGTGCTGAGGTTCATGGAAAAAAAAAATTAGTATTAAGTAGTCCTTTAGCTTGTAAGAAGAATGGGGGGGGGGCATTTGTTTAAATCATCGATAAGAGGGTATATATAAAAGAAATGCTTTCTAAAAATAAAAATGCAGCTGCTGCCACAAGCTTCTGTATAACACTATCCGTAAAAGCACTTGAAGCTGTTTTTCTGCAAACTGAAATTCTCACAAATTAGGTATTTAATTTAAAAATAAAGTTCATTTGACAATAAATTAGGAAGATGGACTATAAATAAAATCATAAACCTTATGCGTTTGTCAAAACCACATTAAAAAGGCTACTGGGTAGCTGTTAATAGGACTGTCGCCCTCATGGTTCAGCTCTCACTAGGAGAAAGTGCTACCTCACATAATATTTAGTAACCCCAAAGTAGTTAATAATTCAGACTTCCAGCTGCAGTAAAATGTATGAAATGATAAATAATACAAGCGTAAATCTGTAAAGCCCTGAGAACACCTTTAGATCCAGGAAAGGAACACAGGAAACAATTCGCACCAAGGGCCACTGTAAGCAAGTCTGAACAAAGTTTAGGCAGGGTCAGGATCTGAACTAAAGCCTGCTGTGTGATGAGCTCTGCTCTGGGCATACGGACTGATATTACACTAATCTACAAGAGAGTAGTGAAATGTATCCGCCAGAACGGGACTCGGAGACACCTCAAATATACTAAAAACCTCCTTCAGCAAAGCACAACAAGGAAGTCCTAGTTAATTCTCCGAGACAGTTGTTCATTCCATCAGACAGGCAATCAGAGCTGTTCGGTCTAAAGAAATCCTACTGGCAGTTACAGTTTTCTAAAGAACCCAGCAGAAGCATCCGATTGTGCTATGTACACACGCAAAATTTATATAAAAGGTACTACAGATCCACTTTATATAACACAATCTAGTATTTCCACTAAGTCCTTCAGAAAGTCTTCTAGCATATGTGTGTGTATATATATATATACACACACATACATACATACATACACATAACTGCTCAAAGACCATCCGTTACAACAAGGACATTAGTTGTCTTTACAAAAACCACTTCTTTGTGTTATCAAGTTCAGGAAACATGGAAACAAACCTGGGTCCATACTGGGGTGAATGATCATAATGGAAGTAGTATCTGTAGACGTATTTGTCCAAATCCTCAAAAACCTTTTCATTATTACTTTGGTATTCCTTCATATCTTCCAGGTAATCCTTGACATCATTAACAAAATCAGTGAACAGCATCTGGTCGTGTATAAATAATCCATTATGAAAAAACTTATTGATGAAATTTTCTAATTCTCTCCAATGATGAAAGTTATGTACAACTTGTTGCAAATACTTTCTCATTAGCCGATTAAATTCATCCACCCTGATGGGATCCGAAACTATGTTAAAGAGACTAATGAATTCTTGATGAGCGCATTCAAAAATGCCAGAGCAGCCCTTTAGGGCAAACTGATGTTTTCTATTACACAAATGATCACTGAGACATTTCTGGGAATCTGAATCTTTTTCAAATGCTGTAAAATGATGTTTTCTTCCGCTTTTGGATTCTTTTGGCACGTGAGGTCCCCTGTAATGCGCGTGCTTCAGATTCTCGTAGGAGTTATGGTCTCGGTAAAAAGTTCGAGCTTTCTTGTTGGCGTCATATCTTTTATCACTTGATGACTTCTCCTTTTCATCAAAGATGTTTTTTGTGGTATCTTTGAAGTGTCTGAATGTAGACTTTACAGAATCAGAGAATTTTTTCAAGTTCTCTTTCACTGCTTCTTTAGCCTGCTTAATCTTTTCTTTATGGTGTCTTACAAACTCTTTTGTGGAATTTTTCATAGCATCAAAAGTTTCTTTAACTGAACCAAAAAATGTCTCCTTTGATTTCTTTCTACTCTTACTTTGCCCTTTAGCACCTTTCTTTTGTCCATTTTCATTAATTTCTTGTTTTTCAGTTTGGTCTTTTGCTTCAACGTACAGCTTCTCCCATAAGTCAGAGCGCTGTTGCTCAAAGTTTAGCTTTTTTTCTAGTTCTACCAGTCTTCCTCGCAGAGTTTCTATTTCTTGATTTTCCCTTAATGTCTCGTCATCGTCATCATCATTAGCACTGTCAGCTGGTTGACGAGAACTTAACTGTTCCAGTTCTTTTTTCAGAGCTTCTGTAACATGACGTTCTTTGTCCAGTTCTCGCCTTAACATCTGTGCCTCTGCGAAGAGTGTTTCCTTTTGCCTGAGAAAATTGCTGTTTCTTTGCTTTTCCTCTTCCAAATGCTCCCTTAGTTTCTGATTTTCTATTACAATAGATTCAGTGTTACTACCCTTATCTTCTAAGTTTCTAATTTGTTGTCTTAGCTTCCTTAGTTCTTCCTGAAGTGAGGCCAAAGCTTTTTCTTCCTTCTCTAGAGATTCTCTTAAGTGCTGATTTTCTGCAGCAAGACTTTTTTTTTGAGAATCAAAGGATTTCTTCTCCACCTCAGTGAAGGTCAAACATGTGGCAAGATCTCCCTTGAGCGACTAAAAGAAACAAAAAGAAAACAAGCAAAAATACTACAGTGAGAATTGTTTAAAATTTCAGCTAGAAAGATGAAAAACCAAGGTAGCCCAAACAGAGCTTACTTGTCATTTTGGATGCAGTGAAACAGGCACAGCAAGATGCAAAAATAGAGCTGGTTTGTTTATCTCAGTTCAGTTTGTTTATCACACACTTTCTTGGCAACAAAGACCATGTGAGAAACTCCCCCTTCCAGCCAGAGGTCATCAGCCCTCACTTGTATTGGTTTAACCGGCTAAAGGATAGTCAGTTGGGTACATGAACTGTGACGTCTTAAAAGGAAATCAAAATGTGCGTGTTTGCTATTGATTTATGTTCAGCAAACCGGATTTACAGATTACAAAACTAAATCAGCAGAAGCAAAGGCATTTAGCAGTTGGGGCAGAAATTCACAAACTGATTTTGAACCAAATTCGTTGCTGAAAATACATGTTCACGTAACTATATACTAACACAAAGGGAGCTCCCCAGCCTGTCGGCATCATTGACAAGCTCTAGAGCATACTGAATTATGTACAAATGCCACTAACAGCCACATAAAAGAAAACCTAAAAAAAAAAAAAAAAAAAAAAAAAGGACACACATACACAAAGCATTCCCTAATCTTCTCACTGGACAACGTCACAGTAAAAAACCGTAAGTACGGGTTAAGTATTTAAAAAATTAATAACCATTGATAATTTAGAAAGCAAATTCACAAAACCTGTAGGTTCAACATGTTTTTACAAGCATTTTCTATTTCACCTGTCTTCATTAAGGACAACCTGGCATTATATCACAGGGAAACAGAGTCTCTGTGTCCAGATAACTCCTAGGCTACAGACATAAAACCCAGTACGTTTAAACACATTCTGAGAGCAAATTCAATCAACGTAAATCTCTGTCAAGAATTCCAGGGGAAAGTTCTTTGAAAGAACTTACTAAAGACAAAAATTTCACGGATTTGTGTGAGAAATTAATTTCACTTTGTGTAAAATACACACATACTGACAGAATTATGCAATGACTTCCAGCTAAGCTCACACCTACCCCCACTCTGTGGTGCATTTGATCTCCATGCTCTTGTTGGCACTGGTAAAGGTCATCTTTCATATCTTTTAATTCACGTATCTTTGTCACCAGCTGCTGCCGTTTCTGGATCTGCACTGTACCTACAAAGATAAAAAAGTTTCTTCTGATAGACTAACTTAGAGTAAGCAGTCAGAAGAACAGAGGAACCTAAACATCATCTTCATTCTCTCTGCAAATTCAAAAGCATTCTTACCTTGCCATTTCTGCCTAGTCCTTACCGGTAACTGTTTAGCTGTAGCAAAATTGTTTCTTCCAATGACAAACAATTTCCCAGACCCAAAAAGTTGCTTCTACACTGTTTTTTCATTCACAACAAATAAAGGAATTTTGGAACACTACACAGAAATAAGTTAGATCCAAACTAACAAAAGTTACGCAGGAAAGAATACGTGTGACTTCTTCGTAATTTTTTTAGTAACATGCAAGTCAACCAGGATAAAAGAGAGGCTGCTGTTTCATGCTTTCTCCACTTCGGAACTACAACCTTGACTGTTAATTGAAGTTACATGAATAAGAGGGTATTAGCACAGTGTTTAAATTTTCATGCAGAAATACAACTATTACACACTGCCCACAAAGCAGCAAGTATCGCTGGCCCTGTTTTGTCCTTCTTATCCATAAGCAAAGGCTGCAGAGTAAGCAAATACCCTGTTTTTCAATTGTCGGACAAGGGCTGAGACAGCCTGTTTTTCAGAAAAAGCATCTTCGCTGTACCAGCCACCGATTTTTTTGTCAAGAACAGCTTCTTGACTGGTACTTCCTCAACTATACGCATGGTCTCTAAATCCTATCACTGATGTAGTTTTTACATATTTGCTTTTAAGATTCCCTTGAATTGACTCTAGAGAAGAAGGCAACAGCAATTTTTAGGTATTTCTTTCAAGACCAGTGGAGCATATTCAGAGTTCTATTTACGTATTTAAAGGCAGGAGGAGATGTATTGTTAAACAGAAGAAATACTCTAAACACACACTGATGAATGTTTGTGCTCTCGTAATTTTTATGTAATCTATTGTCAAGTGTGACCTTAAAAAAAGACACTTGTATGTTAAACCAAGTTGAACTTCAGTTCAATAGTTCAATTCCGCTAAGGGACGGCAACGTTCTTACAGCAATAATCTTAAGTCTGCAGAGTCCTAGTAAACACTTACTGGAAGCATAGATCCTTTCCTAAATGAATTTAAGTATACTGACAGTAAATTTGGTTTTAGTATTTATCTCTTATAGATACTTCCGAGGAAGTCCATCGATCCTAACGATCTAAAGCCCGCATCTGAAAAATCGTTATTTAGTGTAAAGGGCTCATGTCAGGTAGAATCTGAATTACAGAAAAACGCTTAAAGCTCTCTTTCTCTCCTTATCAAAAATCATAATTTAGGTAGAGAAAGCAAAAATGACATTTAGCAGCACTGAAATGAACATATTGAGGTGCCATTCCTCAGTAATTGGTTTGTGTTTCCAGCTGGTACTCTAAGTCACAGTACCCTTCAGATTCTTCAAATAACCAATCCAAACCCCTAGCATTATAGCTATAATCCCCCTTGCAGTTTCTGGTTAAAGAAAAAAATCAGCTAGCTGAATGTCCATAAGGAGACATTTTTCTGGCAAGGACTTTTTACCCTAATTTAAGCTTTACCTGTTACCTGAAAAGTTTGCCCTCTTTCAGTTCTCCTTCCTAGAGAATCATAAAGCCAGTTAACTCAGTTTAATACTGATTAGGATACAGTTATTGATTCAAATCTAATTCTAGTTTCTTTCTACATCCCTAAAAGTCTTAAGGGGGTCCCGAAGCTCTAGCTAAAAGGAAAACACTATCCTGATATTGACCCAAAAAAAGTAATTTTATTAAAAGTAACCCTTTCCAATCCTCTTACATGACAATTAGCCTAACATTAGAAGATTGCTGTGGGAAACATTCGCTCCAGGCTGAATCACAGAAATACAAAGTAGTCCTCTAGAGGGATGGACTTCTCACTGCAAATGTGTGTTTAAACAAAAAAATAATTTAAAAACAGGAAGACAGAAAGCGGGACTCGATTTCCTTTCTAGTGGTAGAAAGATAAGTTATCACATAACCATGAAGAACTTTCACCTGAAGAAGCAAAAACTAAAGCTACGCAGAGTCGCCTTCTTTGGGCCGAAAATGCTGCCGTCACTGTCAGCAGTAGCGACAATTTTTACTTAGAAGTACGGATTCAGTGAATGAACAAGTGAATTCCTTCATAAAGGTATTACGCTTTAGTCCCCGTTCAAAGTGTACTTTTCATCCATAGATCTCCAAGTTCTTCAAAAGGATCATGTTATCATTAACAGCAATCTAAACACAGTAAAGTGATTAACAACTGAAATCTCAAGTTCCCACCACAAGCACTATCACAGACCGGTCTAGTCATTGTGTTCCTCTATGCCTCCAGCATGCCAGCGTTCACCAACCATTTTTCGCACCAGTTACTACTACCTGCTGCAGCTGCTACATAAAAAGCGTTTGCATGACTGGATTAGTCGTTCCTATAATCCCACATACATCAGCAGTTCTTGAGACTTGATTTCTTATTTTATTTTCATAATGTAAGTATGCATACATACATGGATGTGTGCGTACATGTACACACGCACGACTTAAAAAGTAAGTCTGAACGCAAGCACAGCATCCACAGTACATCACTCATGCCTCTTACCTTCAGGTTTACCTAAGAATAAAAAAAAATTGGGATCAAGCGAAAATTAATATAAATCTCAAAAGAAGTGCCAAAATTTAAATCCCTAACAATTAGTCAACACCAAATCCAAAGAGAATGATCCTCCCCATCTCCAACTGAATCACATTTTATAAAGGCATATTTTCATATAAAACTAGAGCTACTCAGGAAAAATTACTATTTACCACATTACTATACGAAGTAGTGTATATTAAATGCAGTTGCACTGCTGAAGGACCTCCCTGTATTACCAATACAGCAGCAGTTGCTTTCTCTCATTTTTAGGTTTAGGTTGTTAGCAGAGAACAAGAAAAAATATTGGACATACAAAAAACGAGCATTTGCTACGCGAGACTTTGCGGACTCTGCGTGTTCTGCTTTCTCTGAACTCACCATAGAAGTGTCCAAAGCCCATGCTGATGGCAATCACCAGGGCCAGGATGATGCACCTGTTCAGGCCACTGCTGAACTGGCGCTTGTGCTGCTCCTCCCTGGGCGGCTCGGGCGCGGGCTCCGCCGACGCCCCCTCCTCGGGCTCGGAGCTCGACGCCCCACGCTTCCTCGGGCGCCGTTTGCGCACTGTAGGGCTGGACTGGCTGCTGGTTTCATCGCTGCTGGACTCATCAGGGCTGGCCTGAGATGAGAAAACTGAAAAGCAACACACACCGGTGTTTAAAATGCATTAATTATTGTGTTAAAGAGCAAATTGAGTATCAAAATCTGTAATATTTATGTAAAATAGATTTGGCGTTTATCTTCGGGAACATCAATAAAAGAAAATTTAAGTGCTCACTGTTATAGTTTATGCTGGAAATTATTGAGGAATGCGTGATCTCCAAAGCTAGAAATCAAATTTTAAAAACTAAACGATAGAAAATTTAAGAAATCATCACCAAAAAGCTGTACGGCACTTCCCCACACCTTATCATTCACTCACTACAAAATGTTTCAGTCAATCCTGCCTCCTAAAGCATCTACATGTACTGCCTCTGCAAATTCTTGTGAAGTAGAAAGATTAAGAATTCAGTTTTCCTTCTCTTGCAGCTATTAAAACAGGAATATTTAATATGAAAGAGCAACATAAAGGCTTGCTAAAAGAAGGCCTCCTAGAAGACAGGCATGGTTTTGTTATATACTCTCAAAAAACTTCATTCTGTGACCAACATGCAACTGCAGACAAAATCCCATTGAGGTTACAGTAATGTAGCTATTAGAAATAATCAAAATCAAGACACAAATTTATTTAAATATGCAAAAAATTTGTTTACTTTTAATATCTGCCATATACTATCAATTAACATCTTTACCCACCTTTCAAAAAAGCCATTTTCAACCACTACTGCACAGGAAAAGAACCACGCAAGTGCTTCTCTATTTGTTCTTTCCCAACACTCTTCTATTACCTGACTGAAGTTTTGGTAAATTGAAATGGACAAGATTTGAGATAAGAACAAATTCTAACCTTAAAAAAATACCTTCCATAGAATTTTTTCAAAATGGTATTTATTATACCATTTGTACGTTCATGTTCCAATGGCACAAAAGCCACATATTCTAACCAGGAAAATAACAACAGAGCTGTAATTGCTTGTTCCCAGTTGTACAAATGTCTGCTGCATACGCTGTAGATAAATTTATAGAAACCGGTATATAAGTAATTATTATTTCATCTCCCTCCTTTAAAAGCATAATTTTCAAGTGCAAGGTAAATATCAGGGGGAAGCAGTAGTAGGGTGGAAAAGTAGCTTTCAAGTATCTACATTCTGTACCTAATTCACATGTCTGGAACAGATTCAATGTGATCAGTGAAGTCCCCAGACGTGACAAAGTGCTCCTGCTTGGACACTAAATTTGCTGCTCACAATCACACAAGGCTAGTGCCCCTCCTAGAAATACGGTTGCTCATTCTCACATCAGACGTCATTACTCAAAACGTAAAAATAAAAATATAGAGCGACTGTCCTTGAACAGTTTACAACTGAAAGATCATTTGTTTGAGCAAAGGCGTGCACACATCACTGAACAGACAAGAATGCCTAGCAGTGCTAGGTGTTCTCTATAAAATGCGTTACCACTTAAGATTCTTCACTTAAAGTAAATTACAGCTTGAGAGAAGTGATTTCATCAAGCCAGAAAAGATCATCAATTAGTATCTGGAACACGTCTAATTTCTAACTCTGTGGACAAGCAACATGTCAGATTACGGAAGACAACTTCCTCCCTTAATAAAAAACTCCATTTTAGTCAATCAGTCAAATCAGACCGACCAAGCGGACTTTGCAATAAAGACAAATCACTTAAACAGTGACTTAGACATGCAGACATTTAAATGCATTTATATAGCTTAGTAGAGAAGGACATTAGAATCAGTCATTTAAGCAGACGCGTACTTCCCCAGTCCTGGAAAACAACGGCAAGCATTCAGAATGCAGTCCTATGAATGCAGAGGTCAGACATTATAGAGAAATACACAGGACAAACTTAGCAAGAGGTGTTACTCTTGCTCATCTGTGGGTTTTTTCAGGATTTTTCAACAACCAAAGAAGCCTACAGACACGGATACAAAAGCGGTTAAGGAGCAAGCTGCTTCCAGCCAAATGGGAAAATTCTTTGATATACGCTGGACAGCAAAGAATAGGAAAGGAGAAAAAAGGACAATCAGAAAGAAAAATGCTGTAAGACACTTAGAGCCATTCACAAGCACTTACTGGCAAGTTGTCAACAATTACAGCAATTACACTTTCAGGCAAGAATGACACTACCTTACAGCTGCTGTAAGAATTCAGTACAAAGCTGTACTCTAACAGTACCAGGATGGAAAAGACTACAAATGAAACAAAGTGTGACCACAATAGCAGTCCAAAATTCTAGCTTCTACCGTGATTTTGAAGTGTCAGAGCGACACTAGAAACCCGATGAAGTCAGCTAAGAACATGATTTTCCTTGACATTTCTGCACAGAGACAGCTTAGGTACGGTTCACTGCAGCATATGGGCACTTCTGCTGGCTGAACGTCACTCACGAAGCAATATTAAAACATCTCCGTTTGTGTGATGAAGACGGCCTAAACGGGAATTGGTTTGCAAGTCAAAGTGGCAGAAAATCGTCATAGAACATTTTAGTATCTACGTTAGGAAGAATCTGAGGGTCAACCTTTTCCAACACAAAAGAAAACTCAACAGGAAGCGGATGGCAAAGATTTCTGTTGCCAGAATTTGCCACTGCTAAAACTTTGGCATTTAAAATAATGGCAATACTCAATCAACTGAATGAACGGTACTAAAGGCCATGCTGAAATCAGCTTAAGTTAGAAGAAAGATATTATTTTTGCCAGTCACACATAGCCTTGGAATCCAAGAACCATCCATTTAAACAATCAAGCGCACACATTAAAATGTATTACAAACCTTACTGATATCTGTTCCAAATCCACATGCAAGGTTAACATCTTTTTAAAGAAGCACATAAGACACTGAGAGCTTAGCCAAGTTCTTCAGTGAGGATTGGCTTTCATCATCTGTCTAGAATATGACTACTACGAGATCAAATCAGATTGCTATTAAAATTTGTAAGAACACTCCATGCAAGCCATAAGCAATCAGCTTTGCGCAAGCTGATCAAATTTAATCACACCACCTTGGAAAGGAAGACTGCGAGATACATGCTCTTTCACCTCATTTCCCCATCCCCTTACACAATCAGGAATCTTCCACAGCTTCTCCAGCCAACTGACTTTTGCGTACAAAAACATAGGGGGGAAAAAAAGGCACTTTTAGAACTCATCCCTAAAAGAAAAAAACAAAGTCAACTAAATCTTAACTTAAAAATTAAGTCGGATCCCCCAGAAGACTTAAAGAAGGCGACAGCTTTTTCACAAATCTTCACTGGTTATAATTAGATGCTAAGCTGTCACTTTCTGTTTCCAGTGGATACTATACAGATACATGAACATTTAACGATGCTGCATCCTACTTCTAAGACAAAACAGTATTTTAGGTAAAATCCTGCTTGTGTAATAAAATTAATTTGAAAGGTAAAAATCAGCAATACAAAGGTGTCATAGAGAATAAAGAGAATAGAAAAGATTACAAAAAAGCAGCCAAAAAGAATTATAGAGGAAGGCTAGAGAACTAGAGAAGAGCAACAAAAAAGGAAGTTTTTTGTTCGGATTTGCTGGGGTTTTGTTTGTCGCTTTTCATTGGACAAATACTCACATTCTTCCTCCTGAATATGATGCATTACTTATTTCAGCCAAGTACTGGGCGTATCTTAAATATATAAATATATACTACATAGCTGTGAGGGTGGTACAAAGTTTTTGTAGTCATACTGCTTAGTCCTCATGGCGCCAAAGATCAGTTGTCTCCCACTTGCTAGTCATTTATGCCAACTCTATGTAAAGCCCAAAAAATGCCAAGAGAAAACCTACAATTATTCTATGAACTAAAAGTAATTTTAATGCTCTAAGATATACTACAGACTAACTTTCTATTTAAAATAGTGAACACAATGTGGGAGATTTATTTTCAAATTAGAAAATTGCAGACATATATTTGGACAAAATTGTGGAGTTAGGACACCTAGATTTTTCTAGAGACCGCAAATACTTGGACCTGTACTCGACATGACCGTTATTTTTTTCCTCTCTCCACAAAAAGAAGGTTCCCTCACTAAAGACTGCTTTGGGTTTTTTCCCTGGTGACATTTTTGCACACAGTTGCTCAGGAATTTATCGCTCTTACCAGTTTCCACATGGGAAAATGCATACTGACTGCTAGAAGAGGAACCCATGTTAAAATCCTCTGAATTCTGAGCTTCTTCACCATCAGCTGGAGCTTCCTCCTGACTCTGAGTTTCTTCTGGTTTTGGAGCTTCGAGCGTAACGATGTCAGAATCATCGCTAATAGTTCCAATGCAGGACCCATCATCAGGAATTTTTTCTTTATTTCCCTAAGGAAAGGGACAATGTGAGAATTACTCAGACACATAAAACATAAAGTAATTAACAAACAGACAAAACCCCAAGAATTGTTAGAACTTTGAGAAAGGAAAAAATTGTGTCTTTATTTTAATGCCTTCAAAACATTTCTTGCCATTGACGGATGGGGCTTACAGAAGTTTCTGAATAATGTAATCTGTAATGTAATTTACCTGTGGAACTGTCTGAGTTTGCTCAAAACCAGTTAGAGTATTATCTACTGCTGTGTTCTCTTCATCATTGTTGCACTGAGCTATATGAATAAAAAGAGGAAGAAAACAAGCAAACAAGCATGGGATTAAAACCAGTAACCACAAAATATGCCCACGCCCATATAATATTAAAATACAGTGTCACAATGTTATTTTTTAGGAGTACAAGCATGGATGGTTCCTTCCACATCACTCTTATTTGATCTATGACATTACTAGGGAATACTTCTTTGATCAATAACACTTCTATAAACTATCTTCCAGCAACACCAGTGCACACTGTTCCATAACGCATCTAAAGTATGGACAGAATGAAGGACATTCCACTAATTTCACGTATTTCAGGAAAAAATACTTTTATGGAGTTGATGATCGAATATTTTCCATAACACCGCTGAAGCAAATACTCTGACAGAGGTCCACAAAGTATATAAAACTCTATTGAAAATACTAATTTTGTGCCAATGCTACAACAAATACTTACCGGTTTTGTGAAACTGCTCCTCTTTGAATATCTTACCTTGCAAATCAATTGCTTGCTCCTCTTCTTGCAAAGAAACGTATTCTTCTGAAACAAACTCATGGTTATCATTTGTGCTTCCATTTTCTGACGTCACTGTCTCTATGTCAGAACCCTGAAGGTGAAGAGTTTAAAAGGACATTACAGTCACTTTGGTTTCCAACAGTAAAGCAGGAGGAAAGGGTTACAAAGAAAACAATATTAGTAATAAAAACAGAACCTTTACAACTGAAGACAACTTTGAGCAAAGAAAAGCAAGTGAAATACCAGGTAATTAACTAGAGTGAAACAAGTGTTAGTGTGTAATACTCATGACGGAGGTTAAAAAAAGCCAGAGGAGGACAGTTCTAGGGGGAAAAAATGACAGCAATTTAGGCATTAATTACCGACTACATCAAGTATTTTAAATGCCTCTTTTTATTATCTTTGTTTGACCTGTTTATTAAATGGTATTTAGAGAAACAGAGGCGGTTTTGAATACGGGATCTAATTCTTGCTCCCAGGTCCATGTATTGTATGCAAATACACACACCCTCCCAAACATAGAATTTTCAAGCATACTAACATGAGTTCTAATAAACACTATTACCAGGAAAAACTACCTATAACTTTACTCCATCTCAATTCCTGCCAGAAAATTTGAAAGGCTGTTTACATAGTACATCTCTGACATCTCAAAAACAAAGCTTTTAACAAACTCTACACTGGATTTTGTCTTTAATCCAGAAAGGAGCCTTAGTTATTAGTCAGCTGCCAGTCAGCAACAACACCACAGCACGACAGGCACTGCAGATAAACAACGTCAGGAGAGCGCAGGGTACTAAAGACAAGCAATATGCTTGACAATTCCAAATATTTAATCTTTATATTGTAATTTTTGTTTAAAAGAACTGATGAGGCACTGGTAAGGCTATGAGCAAACTACAAACAGGTAAAGCATAACCAAAAAATACTAAAGTGACTCTGATCCATAAATAACTTGAGCTGTTTTTTTAAACAGAGATAGTTATTTTTGCAACAGCAGGTGTGAAATTACAGTAGCAGCAATACTTCCAGATCAGTTTCCCTGGATGTCTCATTTCAGGACTCAAGCAAACATGCATGCTTTTGTATTTAAGAGGAGACCTTACTTCAGGAAGATTAGATACCTCAAAAAGAATTGCATAAGACACAGTCTATAATCATGTCACAAAGTTGTGTTTCTTCTTAAAAGGCTTCAAAAATTAACTGCTTTGGTAAGCTGTTAAATACTTTGTATCTTTTTCTTTTTAAAACACTTTGTATCCCTTTTCTTTTTGACTACGTAAGTATCACAGGTTTAATTTCAAGTGTTTTGCAGAAATTCGCCTCCCATTTATAAGTAACTTATTAAAATCTGAGTGAAATCTCAGGAAAGAAAATACAAAGTTATTTGGGGGTTTTGGCTTGGTTGGGTTTTATAGATAGGTACACAGATTTACTACATGACAACTGTTCTCTGGTGTGATAGAACCACCACTTTGGTTTCCTAAATTGTGAAGAAGAAAAAGAGTAACAAAATTTCAGTTTGCCCAAGCTCCACGAGAGAAAAAAAAAAAAAATCAGGAGCACGGCTTAAAACAAGATTACCATTTTAGCTAAAAACCCAAGAAAACAGGATAGCTGAGAACATGGTAAGCCATCCTTCTCTTAAAAACACACAGTCACGTGTGAATGCGTGAACTGTGATTCACTTCATCTGATGCTGGACCTCCATCACTGTTCCATTTCAGCAACAGCAAGAGGTCAAGAAAATACATTATCACCTCCCTACCCTCCTACACAAAATTAGCAAGTCCTTTCTTAGGAGCACTTCAACAATGCACAGCACTGCTTCTCTGTCGAAAGTACACACTCAGGCCAGCACATACAGCTGCCAGTTCCCTGCAGTCGCAGCCTGGACAACAGCCACTTCTTGCCCCTCTTAACTCACTACGAAACAAATCCAGAAACAGATTCCACTGTGTCATCATCAATACGGGTCACAACAATATGTGAGAAAATAACACTACAGTAGTCCAAACTTGTCTAAATCCATAGTTCTACCCCTTTCCAAAATATCCAAATCAATTCACTGAAGTATACAGAAGTCCATGTCCCCCCTCCCTGAGTAACAGCTGTGTGAAGGGTACTTGACCATCCCATCCATTCTACTTTCTTCATGCTCAGATGCAAAGCTGTCCTGCCAGAAGAACGCTAATAATGGCAGCTCCTACACACCAGTGTTTCCCCATTTTTATTTCACTGAATCAGGGATGAATAACTGGGAACACAAAATCTCTGTGTCACGGCAATCTGTTCTGCTTTGGCTAGACAAATCCCAGCCACCCTATAATCTTGTGTTATGTTAACTTATTTAGACTGCATAATTCATCTGCAGTTACAGTGTAAAATAACCATCCCAAGAATGAAAATAAAAGTCTGTACTTCACAGCTGAATAACTCAACTGCTGAACTCAACTTCTAAATCCTTTCACTTTTATCTGAACTCTGTGAGTCCAGCAGCCTGTACACTCTCGTAGCCCACTTGGCCTTGAGGAATGGAGTGCGCGAGTTTTCTGTTTCTTTTGGTGACAAGATTCCCGACTTGTCATCCAGCCCAAAACAAGGAAAAGAAGTTTTAACCGTCTCTTAAATACCACCTTGCTGCCAATAGAAATGAAAGCATGGCCCTATATCTATTAACCTCAAACTGTATCTCTTGCACTTGTGACACGGAACTATCGAAACGGGAGTACAAACACAAGTTCGTAATAGTTTGGTTCTGAGTTACCCATTTTCATTAAAATCTGCAAAACGAGGGAGTGTGCAGTGAAGGACAACTGAACACTATGCATGATCTTTAGCCATTTTTTCCTGCTTTCCTCCTCTGAAAGAAACACGTCAACTGCTGCTCCTTGAAATTTTTTCTGGGGCAGGCAACAAGTAGATGCAGGCAATACCTAAGTGTCATTCCACGAAAACCGTCGACCCATCTGTCCTGAGGATTCTAGCTCAATAGCCTCCTCATTTTACAAGAAGATGCTAAATGCTTAAGAACCAAACCAAACAAGCGAACCAACTCAACCATCCTACACTCACACACCAGCCAAGGTCTGAAGAGGTACAAAAATCCTCAGGACTAAAGGAGGAAAGGATACTGGATGCCCACTCAACCAGACAGGGCCTCGCAGAAGTTCTGAGCAACTCAGGCCCGCCTTGTCCGCTGGGGGGAAGGGAAGATAAAACACTCACCTTACCTAGATTAATGTGTCTACACCCGAGCAGGTTGTTGAAGGCACCGTTACGATCACCACAGTCAGCGCAGTCATTCGATCAAACCTAAGTGCTGACCTTGACATAAGACTCCTGCTCTCCAGACTCCACTGACTGCATTGATTTCATCCATAAAATGCAAACTTTGAAACCAACATCAGATCTAGACACTTACCCCGTTATAGTCATGGAATATACACTTGTCCCTTTCCTAATTTTCTATAAGGAAGACTATATAAGGACAGAGGGCTGTTCCTGAACAGCTGCTGCTGAAACGAGGATCAGATACCTTAGCGGTAGAAAAAATTTGGGGAAGTCATGGAATCATTCTGTTCTGCACAAGATATTTTTCCTGCCCATTATTCCAAACTTTCTTTGTTTTGATGAGGGTACAGATTGATAAGGAAAAGAAGAAATAAATTAGCAACAACAGTTACACAGAATGTTAGTGTTTTCAGGCAGGATGGAACAGAGGAATGCGTGCCACTAAAATTCTACCAACTCTTCAAAGTAAAATCTTTGCAGAAAAAGAAATTCTTTTCAATATCAAAATTTATATCAACTATAGTAAAAGTATACGTTTTTCAAAACAGTAGTTTTACGATTTACTTAATTAAGTAATTTCTCTTCTATATTCTCTGTTGGTATGCAAGATCCACACAAAACAAGAATTACGAAGCTGAAAAACTATTTTACTGCATGTAGATAGCCTTAAACTGACAGAACTTTACTAATGTGAAAGCGAGTACCTCATGATTGATGACAGTCCAGCCGCAAGATGAATCACTGTCACTGGAATTTTCGGACATTTTCAAAGCACGCTGAAAGTAAAAGTAGACTCTTTTAATATGCAAGACACACAATTTCACTGCTCTACTGAAAAGAAAAATAAACGGAAGAATGGGAATCATGATGCTACGGAACAATACACTAACACACAAATTGTTAATCTGGAATTGAGAAAAAAAAACAGAATAAAAGTTGAGAAAGAAAAGATATTCTTTTGTACTCATTTCCTATTATCTTTTTTATGCTTGGAACAAATGTAGCTTTGCTAGGTACACACCTATTTCAGCCAGCCAAAAAGCTGTTAGACTAGCTAGACACACACACACACACACACACACACACACACACACACACACACGAGGCTAGTCAATAAATCAATAGTCAAAGTTAAACAATGATGCTATAGACAAACTTTCAGACAATTCACGATTCAGTACATGAAATAATTTCTGCTTTGTTACATGCACAGAAACTACAGTTTTTTCAAGAAAAACACTGTGGGTTTTTTGAGAAGACACAGATCAGGATCTTTTGGAACTAATTTTCTTCAACTACTGGGCAAAAACAATGTTTCCTGTTTCTTCCGCTCCTTTCCAGTACTCTCAAATACACTGATTCCGAGGAAAATTGAGAGTACCTGGCAACTACAAAAACAGAACGAAAATAACCCAAAGTATAAATTTTATTTGTTACAATACTACCAGATGACTGGTAGCCACTTTCAGAAGAGAACTGTCCAGCTGCAGCTGCCTGTTTATCTTTTCCCCTTTTTATCTGGAATTTACCAGGAATACAGAGTATTCATTATCATTGCCTATTCGGATCAATTTTTCAAGTCCTCAACTAGCAAAAAGACTTTACAGAGAAGTTTAACATATTTCTTGTTCCTTGAAACAAAAATATATCAAGTTGTTCTATAAAATTTACTATGGATTCACCTTGGTGGGAAAAATTGTCCCAAAATGGAACAATTTCCAAACAATTGCCTGTCATAATACACAACATAATAAAACAGCCAAAGAAATCATGGCTCAGTAAAGCTTTTATCATAGAATTTTAGACACCTACTTTATTTCCCACTTCGTTAATTCCAGTAAGAACACAGAGGAAAGCACCTATACATTTAAATTTATTAACGCTCTACTTTATTGTCAATCCTGTCTTTACTCCCCGTTTCTTAACACAGAAAGTATACATTGAACTTAGAATGAGAACATCTAAATACACCGGCGTGGCTAGAAATTGGCACAACAAAATACAAAACTTCCGATTCCATTTAGCTTTCTCACGAAACACAGTAAACACTTGTCTCATATCTCTGCATTATGGTAGTTACCACATGCTTTTCTAAAATAAAACTTTTTTCTCATCCACTTCAACTAATATATTTACAGTAAAAAAAGGCAATGGTGATAATCGCAACAACAGTTTAAGCACAAATACTCACTAATAATCAACTTAGGTATCAAACTTAGAGAGAAACTGAATTTCTATTTTTTTATAAAGCCCTATTTTGAATATGGTTGTCATTTTCCTGTAGATATTTTTCTTCCCTCATTACTGCTTTTCCTGGAATCTCAACTAGGAATGTCAGGTTGAGAGGGAGTGGGAAGAAATCTATTTTGGTTTGAGTTGTTTGGGTTTTTTAAATCACACTGCATACGAGGATCAATTTCTTTTTTAATCGTGATTTATTTTTAAATCATACTTCTTCAATCATCGAAGTAACAAATGCCCAAACGGCAAAGACTAAGTTCCAGAGCTTACATGTGACAACGACATCTGCTTGCTGTCATTAATTATTCTGAATTTGACCAAGCATCCAGCAGCAGCAGCATTCCTTTCACAGGAAGGTAACTACCAGCACCAGAACTCATCACCTGTCAGAAACATCACTGACTACATTGCAAAATCTGAAGCGAATTCCTAAAAGACAACTTCAGGGCACCAGTACAGTTTGATGCAAGTGCATCTACAGATTGTGAAAGCCCAAATTGTAACAGCAGACTCTGTGCTGGACATTGCAACATCTCTCTTCCTCCAGCTAACTCAGCATTTCACCCTGGGCCCTGGCTAACTCCACAGAAACACCATCCTGCTCTCCCTCTCCAGCCACAAAACAGACTGACAGGTAGTTCAGCACTGCATAAACCCAATTGCATGTTCTGTTCTGAACACGTGACCATGGCTTTGGGTTCCACATAAACATCTGTCTTCCCTTCCCAAATAAAATTTTCAGGACCTATGTGGGTACCGACATCATCACAATATATTAAAAAAACAAACAGAGAAACGAGCGGACAAACAATCGTCATTTTCTATTACTCGTTTTTCTTGATAAACGGCCTGGAGTTAAAAGTTACTTATTTGTTATTCAACCAGAATATTACACTAATACTGCATATGAAACTGCATTCAGGTGACAAATCAGAAAAATAAAAAAGCTTTTAATATTAAGAAAAAAAATGGAATAAAAAACCGAATAATTACAAGAACACTAAAGTTTACCGTCAGAATTGCTACATTTAGCCAAATTGTGACAGATAGATAGATAGATAGATAGATAGTTTGGCGTCAGACTGAAGGGCATCTCTAGGGTCAATGAAGGTACATTCAGCAAACATACATGTGTAAAACAATTATCAAAATTAAAGCATTTTATTACTTAGTTAGATCTCAAAGATCAAAAAGACCTAAAAAGCTTTAATTAAGAAGTTACCTAGGTACAGTGTAAACTTCAATCATCAGCTAAACCGCTTATTTCTGTGAAAGATTACTAAAACACACATAATCATAACTAAATCCGAGGTCAAACTCGATCCGTTAAGTACACTGAAATACAGAAGACTAATTTGAACCCGATGGTTAAACCGGCCCACTCACAAAATCTTCCCCGGTTTGATTCTCCGCCGAATGACAAAGACCCACCAAGAACCAGTACACTTTTCCAACCGGACTAAAGGAGCTGGAAATGTTGGCACTGTCTTCCTGAATGCAACTTTAAAAAAAAAAAATAGCTTTCAGCAGGAATTAAAAAGACATAAAGCCTTCAAACTTCCTAACGAATCAAGATGACATTAATGGGTCCTATTCCAATAACAGCAGGGATAACTGGAGGATACGCTAGATGTTACACGTCTCCCGTACGTCAGGCCAAGCCAGAATGAAAGACTGGGGAAAAAAACCCCAACCAAAACCACACCCCGCAGTGCACCGGTTTTGTACGCTCACTATATATCTTCACTGCCACTACTGACATCACCTTTTTAATTTCTATCTACAAAACAAATATCCATTATGTTCAGAGTTCAATTTGTATGTATTCGGGGAAGGGAGGCAGGAATTCAAAAGTGTGAACTATTTTCCTATCCTTACTGAAATGTAAAGCAGAAGCATAAGGTGTAAAAGCTTACAGCCATACGTATTGTTGATAACATATCACCAGGTTATCCCAGATATGCATATAAAAATAAATCTGAGATACCACATCCTATGTATCCACTGTGAAGCAGAATACACAGCAGTCTCAAAAAGAAGAACCACTCCAGTCTAAACAAACCCTTAAGTTCTATCATCTAAAAAGAGGACTTCCTAGGCTAAAAAAACCCCCTTCGATAAGCATTGACAAAGATGAGTAACAGGCACCAACAGGAATATGAATGCGTTCTACAGAGTTTGCTGTGCTGTCATTCCAAGTAAAAACTCTCAGTTCTCTTCTGCAGTCGATTCCTTGTTGCACAACAGAAATAAAAACACGTTCGGTGCTATTACACTTCAGGGTTCTCATGGAAGTTTATTATTTCTAGTAAGTGGTAATTTCTCCCCCTAAGCAATATATTTAGCAACCCAAATCGAATACAGAATATTTCCTTGTTATGAAGGAAAGACAAACGTGGCTTCTAAAAGCCAGACCCTCCCAAGGCTGGGCATTCCCTGCTCAGTCCCTACTCCTTGTCTCGCGCAGGTGTTCCTGGAGCGCACCTGAACTAGAGCGCGGCTCAGCGCCAGCGCAGTTAAAGCGCCAGGACACTGTTTATGAAACGGAGCACCTTGCATCAGCCGGCGAGGCAGCGGCAGATGATGACAGAGAAGGAAGTTGGCAAACGCCAGCGCCCAGGGCCAGGGCCGGGGCCGGCACGGCGGTGACCACCGCCCGGATCCCGCTCGCCCCCCCGAGCAGCACTGCTGCCCCGCGCGGCCCCGCTCACCCGCTCCCTGCACCAGGAGCGG
>VXAZ01002106.1:2006-23347 GCA_013399875.1 Gymnorhina tibicen | reverse complement strand
TTTTAAAAAAAAAAAAAAAAAAAAAAAAGGTAGCACTAAAAACGTACATGTTTTAGTAGTAGTTACTAGCAAAAAAAAAATAAAAACAAAAAACCCCCCAAGTTTCAAGACTGAAGTATTTATTAGTTCAAAAAATAATAATTCTTGGAAAAATTGTCCAGATTATTCAGGCGCCATTTGAGATCATTCTTCTCCTTGCAAAAATAACAGCTGCCAAAACATCAGGACAATACAGCCCTTCTTTAAAAATGTTCATTTTGTTGGAAGTTTATTAAGGCGTCCTGCTCATCACCACCACTTTTTTTTCCCTTCCAACCAAATGAAGCACACCACAGTATAATAGATAACGTACGTGTATACTTTGGTTTTGTTTTTCTCTGCTCCAAGTTGTGGGTTTTTTCAAGTGTATATATTGCTACAATATTCTTATCTTTAAAGAAACATACTAACCAACATACAGCCATTTGTCACAAACGTGTGGAATCCTGGTTTAGGTTTTATTCTATTCTCATTTTGTTTTAAATTTCTGAAAGCTCATTAATCACTATGAGATTTTACTATTTCACCACGGCTTCATGATACCAATTTTGAATTTTAAAATTTTGAATTGCACTAATACATATTTACAGATCTGCTTAAAGCAGAACCATCACAGTAATAAATCACATTAATGTATAAGATGACAGCCTGAGGTCCTGGATTTTTATACCTTAGAGGAATCTTCGATAGCTTTGTGTAAATTTCTCAGTTTAAGGTGGCAAGCAGCACGGTTCAGGTACAGCAGGGGAAGTTTATTGTTCAGCCTCACCGCGAGGTTATACGCGTTTACAGCCCCAAGGTAGTTTCCCATTGCAAACATTTTGCTAAGTATTAAACGAGAAGTGAAACATGCACTTTAAAGAAGGGGATAAATACAAAATAAACACCTACTTATTGTTAACTCATTTTCAAAAATTTGAAGTTTTAGCATCTTTTCCTTTGAAATGCCCCTTTATAGCCTTTTCTGAGAACGACATAGCTGAAGTTCAGTGCACCTTGATGCTGACAACATAGCTGAGATACACGACAAAAATAGTCACTGCTTACAAGCAATGAAGAACTGTAAGAATGGACACATTTATGTAGATACAGGACTAATTTTGAAAGCTTTGTATATCTGATTCTGATTGCCTAATCAAACCTTTCTGTATAACACAGCTATATTAATAAACCAATATTTGTATCAAATTCCTAAAGCTTGTTTTAGACAGATGTTTAACCTCTCACTAAAACAGTACAAATGAAATTAAATCCACTTAGGTACAATAGCGCATTGCCTCAACTGTCTTCAAAGAAGAATACGCATAACGTCAACAATTGCATCTCACGATTTATCGTGTTCTAACCCCATACGTTGTCAAAAAAATCTCTAGTACGACTACCATGACTACTCTAGACATTCACCACCTGTGTCTAGCATAAATAGAATACACCAAAACTAAACAGCGGACAAACACCACGTAAGTAACTAATCTTTAATACATCTTCAAGTGGAATGTAACTTACTTTCCTTTGTCCTTTAACCAATCTGGATTCCTCTCCTCTTCTTTTAAATCTTCCAGCTCAGATAAATCAGAATTTATTATTCTTCGAGCTTCTGCTTGTTTATGTAGCCACTGCAAATACAAAACGTGCAAGTGTTCAAATTTTTTACTTGAAGGAACTAAATGAATATTGCTGCCTTTTCTCCCCCTCCCAGAAAAGGAACAAGTTATTTATTAATCCGCACAACCGCGTGATGAAAATAATTTTTATATAAAATTGTTTCTTTGTATCTTGTTTTAAATAAAACAGTCTTCCTTGGAAGATAAGGATATTGCACGGGTAACATTCCTCGGCACAGATACCATTTTTTTCAACTTACTGAACACACAATAAATAACTCCCCACCTTACCTCCTCCTCTTCTGCAACACGAGATTCTCGCAGAGCTGTGGGAAAAACTCGCGGTGTAAAGTTGACTGTAATTGTAGCCGCAGCTCGGGGAGCTGGTAACTGTTCTTCCTTTAAATTCTGTGAAAATATACTACGGGAACCATGACCTATGAAGAGAGTTAGAACAACGGAAATGAAAAATGAAGCAAAAGATTCTTCTGGTTTTCTACCAAAGTCCGAAGTACACCTGATCTAGAAACGTGGCTTATTAGAATTAAACCTTTAATAGCCTGAGAAAGGTTTAGACTTGTTCTTTTGAAGGGAAGGTTCAAACAATGCTTCTTCTTAATGTAGCCAGTAAATAAATGGGATGATACAGCATCTGTCACAAATTAAGTCCAGCTCCTCTTACACCTCTCTCTTCGTTGCTCGTATGATGCTGTGACAAGGCAGCAACGAGAGCTAGAACTAGCCTGTCAAAGCAAACGAACAAAAAATGAAATGTCTTCTGTTGATTTAGTTGCCTGAATTGCCATGGAGCCAAGACACGGGACAGAGAGAGCAAAAGGAGACTGAATATTTCTATGAAATCCAGCAGTTAGGTAACTTTGGGTAACAGGAACCCCGCTCCCAGAAAGTCCGCATTACACTGTCAGAAAGGCTCTCTGATTTACTCTTCTAAAGCTTAGAACAAAACACACCCTTGTATTTCCAAAGACTTAACCGAGAGCTAAGAACTCATGTGCTTTAGCTCAAGAAATTGTCTGAAAATAACAATTTTAAAATAACTGCGAACTAAAAGAACCGGTTCAGTATGGTGGAGACAAAGATAAAAGATGCAGTAGAAACATCTAGGAATAAAGTTATACCCACGCTTCAAAGAATTATAAAGTACAGTTCAATCATACAACCTTCTGTGGATTTGAATCTGATCTTAGAAGTTCCTTCACTGGGAATCCTAGTTTTGTTCATTTTTTCTTTTTTTCTCTCTTTTAATGGCTCTGTTTCTTGATGTAATTCCCCTTTTTTTTGTATGCTCTTGTATTTATCGGCATCTATTTGTTGGTTTTTCCAAAACTCCAACTCTTTAGCGACCTTCTGCCGCTCCTTTTCTTTCAGATCTTCAATTCTTTTTCTTTCTGTTTCCTCTAGCTATTTGAACAAAAACCCCCTATGAGATACATAACATCTGATAATACGAACGTGACTAAGTTCAAGTTACCATTATTTTCCCAGTTTCATATCCCAAGCATAGTGTAACCGATAATGTGACCGTTCAAGCAGAGTTAATTAAGATGCTTAAAAACGACTGTGAGAGTAAAGGTTTCTGATTAGCTTTTAGAAATCTCATTTTTAAACTATTTTACTAACAACCCTAAGGTACAATCCGGGAACATTCAGAAGTAAGTTTCACTTTTAAACTGTGAAAATCCTAGCCACGTTCCAATGTACATCTCTGGAGCGTAGAGAAATGTAAAATATATGTGATCATTTTAATACACTGTTCCTTATTTCTCCTCTTCTCTTTGAGATTATTACATATGCAGAATAGGTACAATGTTGCTACTAAGACAGTCACTAACTGTAATTCATTTTGGTCCACGTTGCATATGCAATCTTAAGATCGTATTGCAGGCTTCAAAAAAATCCTTTCAACACAAGTGAAGTGCCCGGACTTTTCACATACATAAAAATTTTAAGAGCGTATCTTAAAATATACATAAAAAGCAGAATGACAGAGATACAAACACGCGAAACACAAAAACCAGCAAGCCCGATATAAAATACAACAACAAATAAGTAAGACTTTTATAATCGGTATTTTTCACGGTGCCAAAGGTCTAAACACCTGCAAAGGCCACAAAAGACCTTTATTTGGTAAAAAATACGTTTTAAGCGCAAAGAAAGGACAAGGGTCGCCACCGCTATATTAAAAATTGGTACTTTTCGTATTTTTTAAGGTACATTTAACAAGGCATCTCCCAGATTAGTTGGCAGTTGTTTACACGTATGTCTTGTAGAGCTCCTTCCAAACGTACCTTCATTGTGGCCTCCAAAGTATATTTTTTGTGTTCCTGTTTTGTAATTTTTTTTGCTTCTGTCTCCTCTTTTGCCTTTTCTTGGGCTTTTAGAACAGCATTCTCTCTCAGATATTGTAGTTTTTCCTTGCCAGCTTAAAAAAATAAACTGTTTTAGTCATTTAGGCCTGGAGTTCTACCGGTATTTATCGCGTTAACAAAACCGCGATTTCTTCCGCTACTTTGGCAAAACGCAACACGGTTACAATTCTGCAAAGCAGCGTCTACCAAGCACGTGTCTAAAAGAGAAAAATTAAGGTTTGTTTACGCACAAACTGTAGGTCTTACAAGAAATACTGTTTGATTTCATATGCGCTACAACCAGTAGGCGTTCTTTGTTCTCACATACTTTGTACTTTGAATAATGAGCAACAAGGTTGAACCGAGCAGATATGTACCAGCAGAAGTTTCACGGTATGGGTTCCTTACATGCAGGCTAATTTTCAGAGGAGAGAACTTACCGTTTGCTAGAGTTAGGGAATCCCACATGGCCGGTTCTTTCTTACACAGGGTGAAGAAAATGTTTCCATTTCCAATCTTTGCTGTGCTATTTGCGTCATCAATAGGAGCATATAAAATGGCTTCAAATAAAAAGGGAGGGATGCTTACCTATAAAAATATAATTTGTACTAATATTTACTATTTTAAATTAAGTCTCACACTTTCAAAACACTCAGCACAAGCATACAGTAAACCTCAAGAAAGAGATACTATTGACGGAACTAATTTGCTTTGTAGCCACTGTGGAGGTTTGTGGAGGCCCAGAAAAGGTGCTTCCTTCCCCTTAAGGGCGGATCGTCACAAAGTTATGTATTTTATTAACGAGACTGAAAATGTCGGTTCTTCAGCGATGCAACCGAAGCCGTGGATTTCAAATTTAGAATTATTATTCACAGTATAAGCAAACGTATAAGTTCAGTCCATCTAGCAGAGTAAAGGCAGCTGGCACCTGTTGAGCAGCGAGAGCATTAGTAGGGAATGAGCAGTGGTAAAGCCATCATCAGCCGCAGGACGGCCGTTTAACAGCTTGCGGCACATAGAGCGAGATTATAAAAGATAAAGGGTTACGGACTTCAAGAGTTGCCGCGGTGTACGGCGCGCGTGCTTTTGAGCACGGTTACGCAGTAACCCCGCGGCCGCGGCCCTGCGCGGCAGGAGGCCCGTGAGGCGAGTGGGGCGCGGCCGCCCACCTTCAGGTACTGCTCGCTGCAGAAGATGTTGGCGGGGGTGGCCCGGGCGCCGCGCAAGGGCAGCGAGAGGTACACGGCGGTGAGGGTCTGGCGCCAGCTGTGTTCCCGCAGCCACACCGGCATCGCCGCGGCCGGAGGAGCTCCCCGAGGACGCTGCCCGGCCTCAGCCGCCGCGGTCCCGCGGCGCACGCCGGGAGCTGTAGTCCCGAGCTGCCTGCGGGCCGCGGGCACAGCTCTGGCTGCCAGCGCACACACCTCAGCAAACCAGGAAGGAATGCAGCTCGTATCATCCACGTACATTTCTATATAAAGAGACAAAGTGCTGGTAGTGTAGGATTTCTAGCAAAAAACTATCGAAAGCTGAGGATGGATTTGATCGATACACAGAACCACAGAATGGGTCAGGTTGGAAGGAACCACAGTGGGTCCACCCGGTCCAGCCTCCCTGTTCAAATAGGGTCATCCCAGAGCACATGGCATAGGATTGTGTCCAGATGGTTCTGGAATATCTCCAGTGAGGAAGACTCCACTGGCAGCCTGTACCCACACAGAAGTTCTTCCTCAGTCCAAGCGGAACTTCCCGAGCATCGGTTTCCGCCTGCTGCCTCTCGTTCTATCGCTCAGAACCACTGAGAAGAGCCTGGCTCCATCCTCTGGCACCTCCCTTCAGACATTTATACACACTGGTGAGGTCCCCTCCCAGTCCCCTCTTCTTGAGGCTAAACAGGCCCAACTCCCCCAGCCTGTCCTTGTTAGAGAGATTCTCCAGACCCTTGATCGTCTTGGTAGCTCTCTGCTGGACCTGCTCCAGGAGCTCCACGTCTCCTGTACTGAGGGGCCCAGAAGTGCACACAGTGCTCCAATTGTGGCCTCACCACGGCTCAGCAGAAGGGCAGTATCACCCTCCTTAACCTATTCTGGCAATGCTGGCACCGAAACTTCCACAGGTCCCCTAAAAATAACTGGGTCATACTGGCAGCCCCATGCTATTGCTGAGCAATACTGTCTGTCGCACTGTATCTGCCAAAAACTCAGGAGGTAATTTCCACATTACCGCTCCACGTTTCTGAAACAAACTGTAACACTGTATCTGCCAGAACAAAGTCTCGCATATCGAAAGCAACTGCTTCTGGAGAATATGGCCTGAAAGATGAGCCAAACGCAGCCAGATAAAAATTCAGCTATGTTTAAGTTCCTCAAAAGTATACAATTATCTAGAACTATCAGGAAAAATCCAGAACCAAAAAGTCTCATTTTCCCTCGTTCTTTTAAAATATGACCAAGAATAGTGGAGTTTAACATGGCACACATTAGCTAGCTGAACGTGTATCACTGAAGATTAAATTTTTATGTTAAGATTTAATTTTTATTAATTAATTTTATTTACCTATACATTACCATTACCTATACATTACCATTACCTATAACACACGGCAATATTCAAATAGTAGAGGTTACTTTTAAGTACTGTGTATATATAAAACTAGGTATCGCGGAGATTTAAAACCTTTTCAGAGCAAGAAATCCATCGTAACTCATACGATTTCTGGGTTATTCTTCACCCTCACTCACCCGCATCAATATCATCTGGAAGAATCCTTGCACGGACTGGAATACGAGAATTGAATTGAATTCCTCTTTCCAAGAACATTGGAAGTACATAGCAGCAGCAGCAGCTGCTAGAATGATTATAATGTAATAGCAACTCAAAATCTCTTACCACTCCAGAATGCGGCCGTAGCGATCCAGAATGCGTCCTTCAGTTACGGAGAGTTCATTCGCGGACAGTAAATCAGAGGTTTTGAGTGCAGGTTCTTCTGCCTTGGTCACCCAGGTGTCATTTTTAGTTTAATCACAGAGAATATACTGAAATGAAGCAGCTTAGTATTTATTCCTGCTAGAAGGACTACACCTTGCATGCATGCTTTACAAAACAGGACACAGTTACGGTTACCAGTATTCGGTCTTCTCAAATTACACAAAAGAGCTCCAATACATCAACCAAAAAGTCTATTTACTTAAAAGCTAGATCTGCAATGCAAAGCTTGTAGGAGACAGTAAATATCACTAACACATTTTTACGTCAAAGCAGCAGATGTAGCTGCTAGAGGGCACGAAAGGGACTCAGCAAGGTCTTGGATCAACCTTAAAAGTTTTGAATTGATGTGTAGGTGCAGAAAACACCACCTCCGTCCCACACACTCCGCACCACAGCCTTACCTGGGCAAGCTGCAGTCTCGCCGTGACACACTTGCAAAATAAACAAGAGACACCCACGCGCAACGGTTCTTCCGCTGGCACTAACTTTATCAGTCAAAAGTTTGCGGCGAAAAGTTCGCAGTGCAAGAGGGTAAATTTTTCCACTGAAAATCCGATTCCTAAATTCCCATCCCCTGTGCTATGAAGGATGCAGATTTATGTTCCAGACAGACCTTAATAATATTAATATTCTGGACCTCCCAACTACCTATACACACGTATATCTTTCCTGGGGTTATTTCACTTCTAATGGCTTCAGAAGTTTGAATATACGGGAGCAAAAAAAAAAATCCTTTAAATAGTTTACATTTTCTTACCTTTAATTATTAACCTTTTTTTCTCCCTTCCTTTCTAAATTCTCTCTCATTTCTCTCACCCCTCCATATCTTTTACAAAAAGCGGAAACGTTTTATGGGACTCCGTTTATTCCGGCAAACTGTTTTGCATGTGTGGCTTGGGACCACCCGTATCAGTTACTCTTAAAAATTATTGGTAAGGCACTGACGTGGTACGTGTTTGTTCTGGCATTTTAACTAACAGGAAGAGCTTAGTAATCATTTCATAAATTGGAATAAATAATTCTTCGTACAATCATTTCCCAAGTACAGAAAGTTATTAAAAATACATCTATTCCGGAAAAATGGTGCTTGGTCCTTCCCTTCCATCCTGTAAGGAAGAAAATGGGGCTGAAGGCACACCTGCTTTGAAGTCACTGCAGATTAACACCTTTACAGAACCGTGGAGCTCTCCGAGGGAGGCGGGAGCTGTATTTTCTGATCCATATGATCTCACGCTGCTTCTTGCAGGATTACACCTAATCCAAATGCATTCTCACAGACGGAACATTAGAAGGGTCCATCTAGGCATTACATCATCTTCATAAAGTCAACAGGCAACTTCCCCGCAAAAATTATCTTTATTTTAAAAGAAACTGAAACCAGACAGCAGAAAGCAACAAAGTTACATACAGTGCTGGACAAAGTCTACCATATACATTTTTCTAGAACACTTGAATCAGATTCCGATATATGTTCTTCTAAAAGGTAAAAATATCACGTCATTATTAACAAAAAAAAAAAAAATTAAATGTCAACAATCTTAATCGGCTTATATTTTGCATTGTTTGGATGGCAGTAGATTGGTAACTTGCCTTTTTCTACTCACTTTTAACTCTAAAAGGAGAATGTGGACAAAAAATTCCAAGTTAGAAGGCCCACAGTGCCTGCTCTAAAGGCCACAAACACAAACGTGGAGGAAAGACCACATTTTAAATAAAAATCCCTAACAACTTTATATTATTTCACATTTCAGAAAAAAAAAACCTATCAAGAAAGAAAGAAAAAAAAAAGAAAGAAGAAGTATATTAAGAGCTTGCCCTGTTTAAGCAATACAGAAGTCCAGATTTAGATCATTCTGTAGAGGAAAAGATGACTGTCTAGGAACAGACCGGACATGTCTCATAAGTCCAATCCCAAACCGTCTCCAGTACAGCAATTCCTGACACACAGTGCACAAATCTCCAAGTAAAAAGGTGGGGTTGGATCAAAAAAGTATTTTGAGACGGTTTGTTTGAACACGAAAAGGAAAATTAATCACGTACGGGAAACAACGCAGAAATAGGTATTCTCTATGGTGTTGGGATAAGCCATTTCTAAACCAGGAGACTATGGGTGACACTGAAAACTTTAAGCTAAAGGCAGCACCTCTAAGGGCCCGAACACCATTCACAACTAATTACCTCAGAACTGATGACACACAGCACTAGGCCACTAAAAGGACCTTTCTCTTCTTCTCTATAAAGCATAAGTTATCACCTCCATACAAAGAAGTGAATGTGCATAACTCAAGGTGTAGCGTAGGACAGTTTTATTGCCTTAAGGAGTTCTGCTAAGTACACTTAGTTTCCAATTTTAGGGAAGAGTTTATTCTAATATAGAAAGCTTCTGACAAAACTCAGCAACTGCAGAATAACTTTAAAATACATCCAGTTCTACATCCTCCTGCATGTATCTAATCGCATCCAATAGACAAAAAAATTAAATGTCTTCTAAACAAAAAAAAATTTACACGTTCTGTAAAACAAGTAAAGAGTGTTAGAACAGAATTTTCACGCCCAAGAGCCGATTACCAAATGTTCAACCATTTATCAGTGGATAATCCTAAGAAATTCATATTAAGTAAGGGCAACAAGATGACAGTGCATATCAGTGCTGTGTGTTCTGAAAGGTACTCAGTTTTATATTATCACGAATCGCTACCATCTATCATACCTCCTCCTATGCAAGATACCACACCGGCTACCAATCCATAAACAATAATGCTTCACATACTTCATAGAGTAGCTTAAAACACATCATGGTATGAAATAATTTGTATTACATAGTAATTTAATCCCTGGCCACAGGGTTAATGTTGGACAAAGTCTGGAAACTTCTCCAATTTGAATTACATACATTAACTTTGTCACACACCACAGCACTAATGCATGTATTACATCAGACATGCTCTAATTTAAAATCAAAACAAGAAAGTTGCTGCAAAAATACATGTCACCAATGTGGAACACATTCAAGATTGTATAAAAAGTACTGAACTGATATCCCAAAACAGGTATATTTAAGCAGTACATAAGGAAAGATTAGTTTTAATATGAAACAGTCATTTAAGTCACATACAACATGATAAGAAGCATGACTTCCTTTTTTAAAAATGTTACACCAATACTTTTACTGACAGGCAATGTTTATTTATAAAATGAAAGGGATATATTTAATGTAGATGTGTTACTGTATTAAGTTGGCATAAAGACACATGTTGAAAAGGTGCTACATTTTAACACCACTGATTTTGTAAAAATCTCAAACCATAAAAGCACTTCACTTGCAAATATCACGGGCCTGCAAACGCTTTAAAACATTCTTGACCGTGTGCATGCAGTTTCACTGACTTCATTCATTCTCACATGCTTGAAATTAAGCCTGAAATATGCGATTACAAGACCGGTTCTTAGATTAAGAACTTCAGAGGTCACAAAGTATAATCTTCTTTGAGCAGCCCCCCAAATTATATTACTGTTTTAAGTAGAGCAAACCTCATTACTTTGCTCTAGCTTCTTTCATCTGAAGATCTCAAATCGTAAGTAGGCCTCTAAACAAGCTTTGGAAGCAAGCATCAGTCCCATCTTCTGAAAGAAGAGACAGGCACAAACAGTTAACCTGCTTGTTTCGAGTTGTAGAAGGAATGACTAAACCAGCAAGAAACAAGATTTTTGCTACCTGCCCTCTAGTCGGTATACATACAGCGGTGTCACCTACGTGTTTTCTCATTTAAAACTGGTCGCTAGCAAAAAAAGTATTAGGAACAGTACAATCCAATTTATACCTATTTATTTCAGCCTAGCGGGGGAGAAAAAAATTTGGGAGCAATATAAGGCCGCATTTCTGTCCATGACCAGAAACTATTAAGAAAGGACACAGGCATTTCCCATAGAAATGCTAAGGTTTGCAAGATTTACAAAATCTTTGCAATATTTTTGGTGTGCAGCACCAGTACAGTCTAAATCACCAGTAACGAAAGAAGCGCATGAGAGTTCAATGCAAATTGTTTCATAGAGAGCATTACAAAAAACCTCACCTATTCTAGTCAGCCCTCCCGCCCTCCCTCCCACCCATCATTCTAGAACTAACTTCTAACGCTACTCAGCTGACGTTTTCCTAGTACCTTACTAATTAAACATGACTGCTGTTTTTCCTGTGCATACTTGAACTACTACTAGTCAACACATGCAGAGAAAACTGAAATATAACTGCTCTCTAGATAAAAAGTTCAAGTATGCCAAGAGCGTATCAGTAGGGCAAGCCTATTGGCCGGATGACTTCCGGAGATGCTTGTCAGTCCTATCTCTAGGATCAGCGTGCTAACAAGTGTGGGGCGGGTTTTTAATTTGTTTTTATTTGATATAATTGACATTTGCTAATGTCTTGAACTTACAGGTTAATAAATGCAGAATATTTACCGGGTTACAAACCCAATATAGCACCAGTTTAGAAAAACCTAAAATAAATTGTTAGAATAAGTTTCACAAATACACAATTTAAGGCCTTATAAAATGATATTCCAGTTGATTTTAAGTTTTCAAGAACACTCTATTTAAATACTTATGTCCTGACAGCTAATCTAGAAAATAGTTGCTTAACTTCACGTTGGGTTGAGGAAGAGATTAAGAAATACATGGCTATTTTAAATACAACGTCTGTTCCAAAATGTGAAAACGTTAATCGGACTTCTGAGAACAAACGCCCCAAAAATCTTCTCACAAGAGGCACGGGGCATGGGAGGGGGAAAGGTAACAATGTCATCACTGGAGCTTTTGTTGAATTTTCACTGAGCGAGATTTTTATTTCATTTACTTTACCGTAGGTGTGAACGAGCTCCATCACGTTCACAGTGCAAATTGTTGCAGAGATTAAACCGATTCCCAGAGGAACAAACCTATCTAAACAAGGTTTGATTTAATCGCTACTTCAGGTACCAAAAGCAAATTCAAACAGTCTGTCAGTCGTCAGGAAAACTGTCGAAGAATAAATCTCTGTAACGGAGGTTGTTGCTCGTTTGTTTTTTTGTTGTTGGTTTTAAAATCACGCCTCTAACAAAACAAGACTGAGTCTAGTTAATGTAATAAATTAAAGCAACTAGTGATGAAAACAGAAGCTCTGGATCTATCTTACACTTTACATCTCCATACAGGAAAATTCTCGAGATATGAAATATGTCAATTACACTTTAGCCAAAAAAAAAAAAAAAAAAGAAAAGGAGGGCCATACTGCGCTTATGCAGCAAAACTTTTCGCTTTTAAAATAAAACGAGTTGTGTAGATCTATCTGCACGGTATCTTCCAGGAACGTACCACAATAGAGCCCACTTAAAATCGAACATGATGGTGAACTATCAAACGGGCCTTACTTTCACTCATTAGCACGGCTTACCATAAAAACTACCTCTTTATTAGATGACCGTATTCTCTGTAAACTCCTATATCACTCATCTTCACAGACCTGAAAAATTTATCACATTAGGGAACTACGACTAGTACCTGTAAGCTTGACATAGGATTTAAAATTGCTGTTTAAAGACCGTTTCCAGTACAGTGGTACATATGGCAAGCAGAACCTGTTATTACAATGCCTCTTTTTATTAATTCAAAACAATATTTCTCTCTAAAGAAACTCCTTCGGTTGCACATGCAACTTTATCACACTGCTAAGGCTGAACCGTTCAAGGCTAGGTGCTTCCCGACATTCACAAAAGAAGGGGAGTTATTTTTGAGATCGAGACTAAGATCAAATTACCCTTATTAAAGTAGAATTTCTTAGCGTCACACGTGAAGCTCTAGTGCCATTCGTACTTGTCGGTAGGATATCAGGTTTAGCAAAGGAGCTAAACTTCTGACTCCTTAGTTCTGACGTGAGCTAAGCTCACCTGATATCACAGCTGTATTTTTTTCCTTCGCCTTCGATTTCCCACCCCCTCACTGCAAGACTGGCTGAGGCAGCGGCGGGAATTTAGTTTTAAGACTTTGCTAGCCCAAATATAATGCAATTCAGAGCCCATGCAGAGCGCGCTCCATTGCCTTGCCCCCTCCTTCACGCCGAGCGGACTGCGTAAGCTCAGGGTGACCGAGCAGGCCGTAGCTGACAGCCCTTGAAGCCGGGCGGGATTTTCCGCGCGCTAGTTCATTCGCGGTTCTCAGGCAGCGCCGAGGCAGGAGACCGGAACCATCGGCGAGAAAGAATGAGAGAGAGGTGCACGACCGCACAACCGTGACAGATGCAAAGACCGTGTCCCAAGGTACGTCCTCGAGATAAATGAATTAAGGTTACACGTGCAACCCTAGTTTTGGCATTCTCTAGATTTAAAGCAATGGACTTCATAAACTTGATGTGTTCTTTTTCCAATTTAATCCTATTTTGCAACCATTTCCAAATAATGCAAGACCTAGCAAGAGCCTTCAGCAAGTAATTGCTGAGAAGTCAAAAGAGATTATTGCCTTTTCAATAGGAAGGAATTCAAGGAAATGCAAGGAAACAGAAATGCGTAACAGTTAGCGGGTTTCATTGTGTTAGCAAGTATGAATTCACATTTTTTGAATAGCACATTAATGCTTTACTTCAAAAATAGGAAAAAGCACATACAAAATTCTCTTTATTTACCCTAAAATAACAACTATTAGTACTGCACATTCCTCCAGGTCATCTCCACTATACGCAGAGAAAGGCTAGCAAGAACATCAATAACAGACATTCAAGCCAAAAGAAAAAAAGAAAGTAATGAGTACTTGCAAATATAGTACCATTAAAACCAAGCACTAAATGCTAGTGTTAGCTAACACATTAATACACACTAGCAAATTAGGGCTATTCATACAGGCACATTTTTTCCTTCAATAATCTTGTCAATGCTCATCCTACTTCCGATCAATTGTCAGTTACAGTTTAATCAAAAATAAAAAATATTCCATCCCGTAAAACATTTGGACACGTAAAACTAAGAGAACAAAAGCTGAGATGGAAGTCTATGAATGAAAAGAGATCAGGGAAAAAAAGATGACAGCAATCAAACACAACCGATTGTCTGCGGAAAGCGAAGTACCCAATTTGTAACCGAATCTTCATAGCGAGTATTTCCTCCACTAGCACCGATTCAGGCCGTCAGCCTTCCGTGTTCAGCGCAGGCGCTCCTGCAGTCTCTCTCGTGCGCATTAGCTGCACATCCTTGTCGGCCATGCAAGCGTCACAGCCCCACACGGCCGACGCCTCTGCCGTGAGTAGGCCATAGGCCGACTCCGTCATGCCCGTACAGATCCGATGGAACCATTTTTGACAAGAGGCTTCACACAGGATGGCGTCCTGGTCGTCGTTGACTTCGTGCGTACAAATTCCACACGGATAGACGGGTTCAGAGGACGAGTGCCCGTGACGACCGGGATGGAGGGGTGTTTTGCTGCTCTTTTCAGAGTTGCATCCTTCAGCAGTACCTCGAGGCTGGCGGGACTTGCTCTGAGTCCCATTCGAGTGGCCAGCATTGGTGCTATCAGCACTATTAGAATGGCTGTTATCCTGATTTACCACATTGCTTCGAGTAACATTCTTCAGGTCACTGTTACCTTGACTGACAGTGTCCTCTGTCCTGTGATGATGCTGATGAGCCGCAGCATTCTGGCCGGACGCTTTGCTTGCACCTTGACCAAAGTCTTGCTTTTGTGCCGATGATTTTGTCTGGTTGTACGTGTTTGGTGGAGGAACGAAAGAATGGTTTGACTCTAGCTGAGAATTTGGAAAATTTGGATTGTTCCCAGGACCAAAGTTAGCCGGCACATCCGGGTGAGGTATCTGACCAGAATGGCCAAAGTTCTCCCCGGGATTTGGCCTGAAATGCTGAGCAGGCATATTGACATTTTGATTTATCTGACCACCGCTATAAGGTGGTTGATTCCCAAAACCCGGGTTCTCGTGCGGACCAAAGCCGAAAGAATGGGGTCGACTAAAACCCATGCCAACGGGGTTTTGAGGAAGAGGATGCGGTTGGTTTCTGAGGGAGTAAGAACCACCGTACGGTGAGGACATTCTGGGCAGCATGTGAGGTGGCATTCTGAAAGTATTATAGCCTCCAAAGCCAGGATAACCGGGATTACTAAAATACGGATTTCCTGAAGGAAGCGGTTTATAAGACACAGTATTATAGTTGTCATCAAATGGATTTGCAGCTACAAGGTGGTCAGAGCTTGGGTTCGGCGGTGGAGCATATTCAGATGGAGGAGGAAATGATGACCCCTACAAATATTTTAAATACAACATTTTAATTAGTTTTAGTATTTCCCTGCAAGGCAGACCAACCACAGAGGTCCCGGATTAGCAACACAACCGCTGAAAGAACCGTTCAGCCGTTGCGTAAAATTCACCCAACGTACCCTGCCAGGCTGTCTGAAATTTCAGTACAGCGGCAGGAGAGGAGCTTGGTCTCCAGATAATGTGGTGATTTACAGTAGTCTCAGCGGTTTAAAAAAATTGCAGTTGGAAATACCACTTGATCTCTGACTTCTATTTCATAATCTTTTACAAAAGACAAGCAGCAATACAGAAATCCAACTGTCACAAGCACATACACAAAGTATTTCCAAATGTCGAAGAGCAAATTTGAAGCATTTCCTTAATTTCATTTTGGGTTCGTGTCACCGAATATACATCTCTTAAGACAATCCGCTTCTATGAGGATATACAAACCTAATGGTACTCTAACCCTAAAAAAGCCATACAGAATATAGGAGTCAGCAGACTGGTATTTTCGCTAGTCTGTGGAATATTCTATGCTGTACGTTTCTATACCAAACAGAGGTATCCCTTATGAGCATTTGGTGATTGCGGACAGTGTGCAAAGCACAGTCGGTAGGTACAAAATACAAGGATTATGCTCTGGTTACAGAGCGTAATCAAGCGTTTAACGGAGCCCAGAGTCTGTTTACGTGTCACCGGTGAAGTTGTACAATCGAAATTCATTCTAGACTAGCCTGTAGGGAACACCTGCTGGGTTCACCCTTACACTAACTGTGCTCACAGAGAGCATTTCCTCCTAAGTACTAATAAAGTAAGACTGAAAATTTATTAAAAAAAAAAAAATTGCTGCAGTGGAAATTTTGAACCCGGTCAGAAGTCCTCTAGAGTTATTACCATTCCAGAACGCAAGGAAACTCCAGCAAGAAAGACGTGTGAAACCTCATAAAGTAACCGAACATTTCTCGGACCAGGTTTCACCACGACTACTTTAAAACCAAACAAAAATGAAGAAAACGGTTCCGCATCTCAACGGACTCTGCACAGGCCTAACGGAAAGCGATCGTTTTGCCTACATAAATCAAGTTATTCCCGCTGGGCAGTATCAAATTAACAGATACTCTCACTCAAAGCCGAATGAACGCACAAAGGAAAACTCTGCACTATAGATATCCAATCGCTTAAGATGTTTTGTATTGAGGCTTTCTTTTCTGGAAAGAAAAAATGCATAGAAATGTCAAATTGCAGGGACTCACTGGAAAGGAGCTGTACCTGCCTCACGGCTTTTGCTTGGAAGTCACTCGGGGAGTATGCCAAGAGCTTGGTCGAAGCATTAACAAAGCGTACCGATTCGTTAGCCCACAAACCTACACATACGGGACTGAAAGTAAGGAGAGAAGTAGTCTCACGGCAACTACTCGTGCTGTGCGGATTTCTACCGACAGCTACAAAGTCATTAAAAAAAAGTCTGTCTCGGAATCAAATCCATACGGTAAAAATACAAGTTGTTGCAGTCTCACTGCGCTCCTCTCTTTATACGTCTTTGGCAACTTACAGGGATTAAAATAACCTCAGTGCAAATAACTAGCATTAGGAAGGTTTCAACTTCACAGTAAAACTGAAATATTTGGTACGTAGCTGTTATTTGTGACAACAAACCGATATTCTGAACAATGAGAGACAGTCATAACAGCAAACGACATTTGAGTGCACTATTAATTAGGAATTCAAAAGAAGCAAAGGGAATTTACCTGTGTATTTGCTTTGCGCTTTTTCTTATCGGGGCTTCCAAGCTGAACTCCCGGTCCTCCTAACCCATCCAATCCACTATCACCACCTACAAGATGTCAATGAGTGCAATAGCGCATTAGTTTCCTTACGGACCGTATTGTAAGTTTGCCAGTAACTGCCATAGCAACAGATATTTGTTACAAATACTCAACTCGCATCGACTCTGGTGCCTTATGTTGCAAGTGCTTAAGGAGCACGCTTATCTGGAGATGAGCTACCATCCCTCCTTTACCCCTGTCAACTATCACTTTAATGTCCCATTCTGCTCATTTCCATTGCAATAAACAGCTCCATTTATTTTATTTTCATCTGGTCCTCGGTTCTCAGCACCTCCACGTCGCCAGTTAGAAGTATTTCTCGCTTGTATAACTCGTAAAACTTTCAAGAGAACTGCATAAAGCTGTGCCTAAGACTCACCTCTTATTTAACTTACACAGACACAGCATTTATCAAACTCGGTGTAGCAATATACAACGGAGTGTTACAATCCACCGTGAAGGAAGAGCAAACGGCAGTAGATCCACGAACAAAAAACACTGAAAAACCGCCACGTTGTTTAGACAAACCTCCGGCGTATCGGATCTAAATTTCGCTAAATGCGAGACTCGATCGAACGAAAAGACGCCTGCCAAAAATAAGCGTGAACCGGCCCACCTCTGCAGAAACCTCACAGAACAACTGAGCGAGGCTGTTCTGGCACGAGAAGAAGCAAGGAATGTTCGTTTCACCGGTTACCCAATCAGACTCGACTCCGAGCGATACGAAGAGATATCCGTACTTCGCCCGGGATTCTTCTTCACCCCTCACGCCAGCGGGACGAGCCCTCAAACTCGTATAAACCGCGGCTTTCATTTTTAAAACCCCAGTTACACCGTAGATGAAAAACAAATCTAGCACGCTCATTATTATCCCAGTCGGTCTGTCTTCACGGGGCTCAAGTGAAATGGCCACGATATGGGAATGCAAAAGATAACCCTGAGCCAAAGTACGAGAAGCGTTTTCAGGTGACACGAGAGCAACGCACGCTAAGGTACTAAACGGCATTACATTAAGAAACTATATTAATTCCTTTCTTCCCAGGCCCATTAAGATAATAGCTTATTTGCTCTTTTATGTAACTATATAGTAACAGCATAGAACAGTAAGCAGGCAATCCAAGCTAAAAATTTTACTGTTGTTCGTTTAAAATTCATATTCAGAATGCGAGTCAAACTTTACCAGGATGCAAGCATCCGGCTGAACACCAAAGACAACCTGGAGATAACTGTGAATTTTCAACAGCGTTGTGCAAAGCACCGCAACGTACGACACCAATACCGCTCCGCGTTAGACAAGCGTTCCCAGCAGACGGGTAAACCGGCTCTAGGACTGTTCAGTGACACAACGTCTCTTCTCACGGGGAAGCAGCAGACCTACCGTACGCAGACCAAAATACTCAAGTTATTTCAAATACTCCAGATCCAAGGAGGCCTGACAAATTTTCACTCCTGGCACTTCCTTCCTCCCTGCCTCCTTTGTTTTTGAGGTTTCAGGGAATATACCGGTCCTGCTTCAAGTAAGAATCCAGTTCTGCCTCTCCTTCAATAAGTTCCCTTTGGCTTCAGCTGTCACTGTTGAAATTTGATTTCATTTTTCACTACACACATGGAAGATACACGGATATCCCAGATCAACGCCTGTCAAATTTTAAGTCTGAATTTCAAAGACGAGGGCGTGATGTCATAATCAAGTTCTTAAAATGAACTCATGCTTGCCCATAGCATACTGTGGTCTGAGCTACCATCAGAGAAACTAGGGATTACTCCTTAAAAAAAGAGACTTTTGGCCTCGATTTAGAATATAAAATCCTGCATATACTTAGTGTGCGCGCTACGAGGCATTGCCACCGCGTTATACCTGTAGATACTAAATGACTACAGCATAAAGTTTTCCATAAAGAATGATGGCAAATTTCCCTTAAATTTCAACTCTATAAATCGTCTTCTTGATAATCTATTTTCTCAAAACTGTTCCTGCACTTTCTATCAGCTTCTTCTCCGGCTTTCCTAAATTCAGTGTAAGATCGTGCTGCGAACGCTAATCCTCGCAACTGCATAAAACACAATCCTGTTCACGTCCCTGTACTCTTAAAACGTAAATGACGTTAATCGCCGATAGCAAAATATTACAAATATCCAGATTTCTTTTAATAAATTCAACAACTAGCAGCACAGACATCGGTAAATTTGTGATCGAGTAGAATACCGAGGGTCATACACAAGTGCTGGCTTACAGTAGCTGAAGTTAAAACTTTATAAAACTACGTCTAAATTCTCTCTCCGGGATATCATTCTTCAAAAGCATAAGCGCATAAGCATCAGAATTCCAGCGACAAGTTCCATCAATTTCTACCCGAATTACTCTCACAGGCGAAGCCATTCGCACACCTCCGTTTACGGAAGGGAGTCCCGTGTCCGGAAAGGCACAAAGCTTTTGTATTTTCAGTTCTCGCCGTGTGAGGCCAACGATTTAATTCAGCCCTAAGAATTTACATTTTCCCTGTGGGTTCTGTAATGATTTAATTTATACGTGAAAGGAAACAGAATGTTAGTCCTAGCGTACCTCCAAAAAAGAGTGAATAAGGCTCATTTTCACGCAGCCAAAATAAACTTTCCACAAAGTCACTTTTGGTACCTACCACACGGACTTTCATTAAAGGTGTACCTAGCATTTTGGAACGCTGCACTAAGGAAAAATTATTCATTGCCCGAGACTAATTTTTCAGGCAAACATACGATCCTTTTGACTGGGACATCATCCATCTCGTGGACCTAAATATATAAATATATACCTGGTAACTATTCCCTTATTAAACTACAGATAAAATTCATTTCAGCCATTCACATTTGGGCAAAGGAGAAGAGATAAGCCTCGCATTCCCTTTTACTCCGTACGTACACGAGACGGACATTTTCAGCGTCAGTCAGGAGAACTGCAAGTTGTAGTTGTGCTTACGCATTAAGGGATTTTGACTTTGCACATAATTTATGCCATACTAAACACATTGCAAATACAGTATGGAATATTTTCATATTCACTGACAAATCTCCGTCTTGACGGATGCCAGAGGATGGATGCCAGAGTCTTTTTAAACAACGCTTTATCTCGGTAAGGGCATTTTCCCAATAAACGTAAAAGGCTGAATAAACTTTTCATTATAGACAGCAAACTAAAAATAGTCTAATTTCAACCATATTTGGTGAGCCTATTCTGTGGCCCTGAGACTGCACACAGTTTCGATATTAAGCTGCAATCGGGTGGAACTCGGTGGGTAACTCCGGCACGTGAAACCATATATGCTTAAATATTTGCAGAATCGGGGCTCGAGAGCGGAGCAGTCTAACGAATCCCGGTCTCCTTTGTAACGCTGCTGTGTGTTTTCACTCTCTCATTTTCAAGGTTGCGATCCAGCTGTTACTGTAACGGTTTTAGAAAAGCAAACTCTAAATCGATGACGATGTGCACCGTGGAATCCGCACCTTTTCCCACTTATCCGACCGGAAAAAAACTTTAAACGTCAAGAACAATCGAATTTCAGGGGCAAAACAGGAGGCAAGAAAACGAGAAGCACTAAGTCGCGCGTTTTATAAGTTTGCCGCGATTTTCACCCAACTCGGACACGCGTCCCGCCGTCTTTGATCATTTCATTCGGAAGGGCATTTCTGTGTCTAAGGACCGTAAGGACACAACTATCACTACGCAGGCTGATGTGCCACTGCCATTCGAGTCAGCTGCACTGCCGAAGTCGAAGGAGACACCGCATTTCTACCCTTCTCCCTACACCTTTCAAAGAAACACAGACTTCCAACCTTACCAGAGCCGTACACCAGTGCTATTAGTAAAGAATAATATTTCGTGGTTTGTTTTTTTTTTTTTTTTTTTTTTTTTCCATTTCCGAAAAGGGAAAGACCAACTAGACTCAAGCACAGGAGCCAGGACTGGGGGCAGAAGATCGAACGCTCAAGTGTAATTTATGGGCTCTGCATCAGCACGAACTCGGACATGTGGCACTGCTGCCGTATTCCCTTGCACCAGCAGTATGCTCGCTGCATACTAATGTGCTGCACATCCCCAGACACACAAGAGACAGGACTGCACGCCGCCCTCCCCCGCCGAGCACACCTGCGCGCACAGCGAGCCCCGGGGCTGCTTTTCAAGGCCCGGAGGCTGCGGCAGCCCGCGGGGCCCGGCCGGGCCCCGCCGAGCAAACTTCGAGCGGCCCCCGCGCCGCCGGCCCCGCCGCAG
>VXAZ01002102.1:1258887-1377299 GCA_013399875.1 Gymnorhina tibicen | reverse complement strand
TAAGGAAAACCTTTATGCCCAACTCCATGACTTGGGGAAAAAACCAGAGCCAGTCTTGCAGAAGCACTGGCATTCCCAGTGCTTCAAGCCTTGGGTTCAAGCCCTCCTGCCCTCAGTCAGCAGCACGAGAGGGAACTAGAAATGTGACACATTATTGCACTGCTTTCCAAATGCAGCTGGACAACTCTGGCACTTCAATCCCAAACCAAACCCATGGATCACGCCACACAGACTATGTTTTACTCTTAATTGCACCTGTGCAATATTGAGATAGTTTGTAAATCCATTTGTTTTACCTTCTTACCCAATCTTGCAGCACCAAGAAGTAAACAGTGTTTATCATGGAAATGCAGAGGGAAGCCAAGACTCCACCTGCTTATTGCCTCCTAGCAGATAGAGCCACGTCTCCCTGGCTTTCAAACCCTTGGACTGTCCCTGTATGTACATTCTGTCTGCACAGCCCAGACCGTGTGTGAGGCAGATGATGAAGCCGGGCCTGTTGTCACTAACACCCACTATGTGCTGGTGCTCCCAAATCATAGGGGATTTAGAGAATCCCACGCTGGTTTGGGTGGGAAGGGGCTTTAAAGCTCATCTCGTTCCACCTCGTGCCACAGGGTGAGGACAAGGAGATGTTTGAGCAGATCACCTTCAGCTGGAAGGCGTTTGGGCAGGCACGACTTCATTTCAGCCTAGAAGAGATTCCTTAGCCTATATGGACCCTTAGGATCACCCTGTTATAGCAGTAAGACATTTTAATAGTGGATCACAGAATCCCAGAATGGTTTGGGCTGGAAGGGAGCTTAAAGCTCATCCTGTTTAGCCCCTGCCATGGCAGGGACACCTTCACTATCCCAGGTTGCTCTAAGCCCCATCCAACCTGGCCTTGAAATGAACACACACCAGAGCCAAGCGGGAGCCCTGCAGGATGCAGGCACAGCTGGGAGTGCTGGGAACTTCAGTGTGGCTGGAGTACTTAGGGAAACTTAGGAAAACTCAGCTTGAGAGAGCTCAGAAGGGGGTTGTGTAGTCCAGCTCTCCAGTTCAAAGGACTGTGAGCTGGGAGTTCAAATCAGGGCACTCAAGATACGGTTTAGCTGTGTAGAAGTGCGAGGTTTCAAGGAAAAGTAACGGTCTCCTTCATGGCAGAAGGAATTAATAAGCCTGAGTGGATGTGCCCATGTGTCTCAGAGCTCCCCACACTCTTGGCAGTGGTTACCATCTCACAAAATGCAGCTCCTTGTGATGAGAGGCACCAGCTGCTGCTCTGGGAAGGGATGGAAACTGATGGCAACTGAATATTTGAAAATATTAAAAATGTTTCAGCACTAAGAGCTTCAGAAACTTAAATTATAAAAAATAACAATATTTTTTCCTGTTCTGGGAATACAGTTGGGTCTGACTGTCTTATGGCACAAGAGGGAGCATCAGTTTGAGGATAACTGTGCTGCTGCTTCAGTGTTGGGTGCTTTCCTATTTCTGATCAGCTTTAGCACCCAAAGGATTCCAAGCTCACGGAGACTGGGCAGAAGCAAGACTAAAGCACTTGTGTAATGGGGAAATCTAAGATCCGATTTCCAGTCTTTAAACACTTTGTCCTTAAATACAGCACTGAGCCCTCGGCAAACAGATGGTTTGACCTTCCTCCTGTCTCACTTGTCGGAGCGGGTTGGGCTGCGCGTGGCTGGGTGTTTGTCTGGGAGCGGAGCCGGGTGGCCGTGCCATCTGGCAAGTGGCTCTGGACGTACTGGATCCAACTGTCAGCTTTGGGAATGGAGCCGGCATCGACACAAGCAGCTCCCTGGCAGCACCCTGGCAGTGGGGTTCAGAGCCCAAGCTCTGCAAAGCAGCTCTTGGAAGGAAAAAGGCTCAGTGTGGTGGAGTCATGCAGTTGGATGCAATCACAATCCAGAATAAAAGCTGTGTTTAGGGAGCAGTCCTGCAATGGCTGTGACAAGTGACTGGAGCAGACCAAATGGAGTTTGTTTTCCTTCTGTCCCTGGCATTTAGGAGCCAGGGGGCTGTGCAGCCGGTGCTTTGTACCACGTCATCCTGCCCGAGTCGAGGAATTGATGGAACAGTGACAATCTATGTGAGAGCATCACATGCCTGGGCAGGATGAGAGGGACCCCAGGGAGCCCTTGGCATCTGTCACTGGCACTTTGGAGAAGGAGGGGAGCACAGAATGCTGTGTGGGGTTTGACCTGAGGGGCTTTTGTGGCCAGAGCATGCGGGTGAATCTGCTGGTCCCTAACGGGGCCGGGGGTTTTTGAGTAGCAGCCCCTGTTGTGCCTCGGTTCCGCTGCTTTAGGGGGTCAGTACTGCAGGTTTTAGGCAAAGGGAATTGCAGCTATGGATTTATGGAGGGACCTGGCTGGCTGGGCTGCGTTGGTCCAAGCTGTCCCGCTTTCCCTGTAAAAAGGAGATGACTTGTTGATCAGATGGCAGGGTTCAGATGGAGGGGTTGTGCTTGGAGGGCATCGTGCACAGCAAGGCACAACTTCCCCTTCTGTCCCTGCTCTGTCTCAGTGTCTGCATGAGTCACATCCCGTCTGTCCCTATGTGGAGCCAAGAGGGGAGATATGGGATTGAAATGGAAATTTGGGCCGTGCTGGTACAGCCCACGCTGACACCAAATGTGGATCAGAGCCAAAGGTTCCTGCTCCTCCTGGACAAATAGCTGTTGTCTTTGGTGGGCAGGAACACTTTGAGCCTCAGACTGCTTACTGCATCCCTGTCCTTTCCCAGCCTTGGCCCCTGGGACAAACCACCAAGTCCTGGTGTCCCATGGAGGTAATTCCCAAAATCAGGTCAGGAAAAGGGGAGGGAGGGATGAACCCTGCAATGCGCTGGCCTGTGCACCTGAGGAGCTGTTGGTAGGAGGAACCTGTGGAGATGCTCAGCCTTTTGGAGTCCGTAGATTGTTGAGCCTTTATTCCCACAGGATCTTGGGGAAGTGCTGGGCTGGATGGAGAGAGTGAGAGCTTTGTCTCTGCCAAGGCCAGTGGCGCAGGGGGGGATCCGGCTCAGAGCCTTGCAAAGTGGTGATTGCAGCTCAGACAGGGTTGAGCCCAGTGTGGGTTGTTGCAGACGTGGGAGCAATGCACCTCTTTGGGAGAGGTGATGGTCCTTAAAGCCCTTGCTCACGCTCAGGAAATCCTCAGTGATGTGAGCTGGGGACAGTCACCATCTCTTCAAGTCTCTGCCTGGCAAGTGAGGAATGTGGCTCAGCAGAGTTGTGGATTTCTGCAGAGCTGTACCCGTGGATTTCTGCAGAGCTTCACAAGAGGGCAGAAAACAGCTGCAGAAGAGCGAGAGTCTCTGGGAGCCTGACAGTGGCTTTCTGATGGAAAATTCTAAGGGAAGCGCGTGTCTGCTCGGAGGCAGGAGCGTATTGTGGATTTGCCAGCAGAGCTGGCATAAACATGGAGCAGAGAGCAAAGCCAAGAGCAGCGTCCCTGCCGAGAGCACCCTGTGTGAGCAGCTCTGCATTTTGTGTTACAAAATGTGACAAAATGTGACTGTGAGCAGTCACAGCCTTCCCCATCCCTCTGTCTCCTGGGGATGGCAAAGGGGATTTATTCCAGATACAAGTGTGGGGAGAGCGGAAAGGAGAAGTGAAGCTATGGGACAGTGTTTACTCAGGGTTGTGGGAGGTTTGAGAAGGGGTGGTCAGATGTGGTTATTCCTTTGCTCAGCTAAAGTTCAGCCCCTCTTGTCCCAAAGATGCTGCTCCTCCTGTTTCCCAAACAGGAATTGGGGTTTACCCCTGGAAATGTCTGTGATGGAGGGGGAAGGGAGCTGTCCCTGGGGCATACAAACCACTGGCCGTGCACGGTGGTGTCCAGGGAGAGCTGACTGTGCTTTGCTTAGACCCAGCCTGGGGAAAACCCTGCCACGGCCACGTCAAAGCGACCAGCCACGGCCCCGGGGAGCTCCGTGTTTGCCAGCTCCAAGGAATCCGTAAGAGGGATTTGGATGTGTGAAATTAAAGTCATCACCCATGCGAACAGGCACTTAACCCCCGCTTCTCCAGCTCCTGTATCCAGGGGCTTTGGAGACGTGCCATGTGTCTGGCACCGCAGGCAGGAGCAGCCAGCAGGCCCAGCTTGTCCTTTTCCACAGCTGAGCCCCCAGCAGCCCTTCTCCCAGCATGGAGAGTCAAGTGAGTGTCTTTGTATTTGACAAGGAGAAGGAAGCTGGAAATGCTGATTTCCCCCTTTTCCTAACAAGCTCTGTGAACCTTGGGCTCTGACCACTCAGTACCAAGTTTCTCCAGGGCTGGGATGAGTGTTGGATGTTGTTTTCCTTTTCCCCCACTTCTAACAGAGGGAGGACAGCCTTGGGCTCTGGATATTTTTCTCTCCTCCATTGATTTGTCTGTAGGAGCAGAGCCCAGGAGTCCCGACTCGCATCCTCCCCGCTGCCTGCAACCCCCAGACAACACCCAGCCCCTAGCCGTGGGAGCAGATGGAGAACCACGGAGCAGATGGATGCCTGATGGGAGCTTAGGGTGTAACCCCACAGGACCCTCCGGGATGCTCCAGGTTGCGAACCAGCACAACAGGGAGCAGAGCAAGGATGGATCCAACACACCAAGAATTAATCTTACACTGCCTAAGTGCTGGGAAGACCCTGGGGAAACACAGCAGCTGTTTAGACTCAGACTTGAACTAAACATCCTGCAAAGCGAAGTCTTATCTCTTGAAAACACTGTGAGGTGGAATTTGCCTGGGATGTCCTGGCAGCCAGGCTGACTCCCAGGGAAGTGCAGAGCCTATGGCACCTGGGCCACCAGTTTTCCCTCATGGGGACTCTGGCCTGGAGGTGGCACTTGCTCATGTGGATCTGCTTTGGGAAATCGGTGCCAAAGGCTTTAAAATAATTTACAAACCAGTTTTGCTCTGCATTTTTTTAAAAGGAACTAAAAATAAATCTTTAGTTGTAAAGCAAAATAAAAACACTGCCATCTTTCATTGCACTTATTATACAGTAGCTGGCATTCTTTAGACAAAGCTTAAAATAACCATGAACATACCAGTGAAAATAAATGGGTGAGTCATGTTTGTTAACGCGGGATTAGAAGTATTGCTCTTGGCTCTCTTCCTGTGCAGCATCGCCTGCTCTTTCAAGCAGATACAAGGTTTTGGCTGGGCTGGTGAAAGAAAATTTGTGATCCATCAATTCTAGGTCATCCTGAGAGGGACCTGTGTAAGGCGATTTTAAACCAGGGATTATTTTTTGTTGATTTGCCAATCTCTGGCGCTGTGGTGTCGTGAATGTTGTGTACTGCGAACTGACAGTGGGAATTAGATTTATACCTCACTCTTCTGCTGTAAGCCTGGTTAAGTCCCACAATGGTTTGGGTTGAAAAGGACCTTAAGACTCACCCTGTTTCACCCTCCCACCATGAGCAGGGACACCTTCCGCTCTCCCAGGTTGCTCCAAGCCCTGTCCAACCTGGCCTTGGAGACTTCCAGGGATGGGGCAGCCACAGCTTCTCTGGGCAACCTGTGTCAGGGCCTCACAATCCTCCGAATAAAGAACTTCTTTGTAATATCTAATCTAACCCTGCCTTGTCAGTTTAAAGCCGTTGCCTCTTGTCCTGTCACTATCTGCCCATATAAAAATTGTCTCTTTCTCCTTTTTGTAAGCCCTCAGGGTTCTGGAAGACCGCAATGAGATCTCCCCAAAGCCATTTTTTCTCCATACTGAACAAAAAATGGGGAAACTCACTCGAATATTCATCTCCAGAGGTGCTGTGATCTGGGCTGGCTCCTGCATTTCTCTGCTCCCCTTTTATGACTCTGCACCCTGGGGCTGGAGTTGAGACAGGAGGAGGGTGGTACCAGCACGGCAATTGCAGAAGTTGCTCATGGGCTACAGGCTGTGTGTGGTCCATCATCTGCTTTTTGACTACAAAGACCCCAAATTTCCCCTTTGGAAGGACAACTGGTGCTGGCATTTTGCTCTCTGTCTCTTGCCTGCAGCTGGGCACAGAGAGGGGCCAGCAAGATGTTGTTAAAATCCTGTCTCAACCATTTTGGGGCTGCTGGAGAGGGTGGAGCAGCAGTGGGAGGGGAGAGCAGTGCCCCTGGTGATGTGCTGGTGGGCATGGCCAGCCAGCTCGAGCTCTGTCAGAGTGCGCTCATTCCCCGTGGCCGAGCAGAAGGAGTTTGGAGCAGCAGGACGGACGCCGCGGTTGTCCCTGCGCGTTGCTGTCATGGAGGTTTCGGGGTGCTCTGAGGAGACGTCAGTGGCCCTGTGCGGAGCAGCTGGATCTCCGGGGCTTAGCGCCTTTGACAGCCCAGCCCTGCTGAGTGTTGCTCTGGCAGCAGTCACCTTCCCGGCTGCCTGGAGGTGACTGTCCCAGCAGGAGGGGTGGCTCGGTGCTCACACGTGTCTGCATCCCGTGCCGGGGTTCACGGCCAGCCCCGGCGGCACGAGCTGGGGTGACAGTGATTGGAGCCGGGCGGTGACATGCGGTGTTTGCGAGGCGAGAGACCGCAGTGACAGCTGGCCTTTTGTGACAAGACGGGTCCGGACAGTCAGAAAGGACTCCGGGAGAGACAGGGGAGCTCATGTGGAACATGCAGAGCGAGGATTCAAGCAAGCAACTGGTCAAGGACCCTTCTGAAGGACCTGTAGTGAGATGTGGAGTCTCGGCTGAACCAGAGACAGAATCATGGAATCCCAGAATCCCAGAATGGTTTGGGTTGGAAAGGACCTTAAATATCATCCAATTCCAGCCCCTGACATGGGCAGGGACACCCACTAGACCAGGTTGCTCCAACCTGGCCTTGAACAATTCCAGGGATGGGGCAGCCACAGCCCAGTCTCTCTCCAGCTTCCTGGAACCTTTATTCATGGAATAGAATTACAGAACTGTTTGGGTGGGAAGGGACCTTAAAGCTCATCCTGTTCCACCCCTGCCATGGGCAGGGACACCTTACACTATCCCAGGTTGCTCCAAGCCTCCTCCAACCTGGCCTTGGACAATTCTGGGGATGGGGCAGCCACAGCTTCTCTGGGCACCCTGTTCCGGGGCCTCCACACTGTGACAGGGAAGAATTTCATTCTAGCATCTAATCTAGATCTATTTTCTTTCAGTTTGAAGCCTTTCACTCTTGGTCTGTCACTACATGTCCTTGTGAAATGTTCTCTCCATCTTTTTTGGAGACTCCCTACTAGAAAAGAACCCTATAATCCACATAATCCATCTGCATTCAGGTCTGGTGCCCTGGGTATATCCCAGGATCCCTCTCTGGGAAGGTCTTGAGTGGTGCACGGTGGAGCTTAGCTCTGCCTTGGGGTGATTTACACCTGCACTTCAGCATCCTCCTCCTCCTCTGCATCCACGCCTGGGCTGGCAAAATGGGAAGTATGGAGTACATGTTACCTCTCTGGGCATCTTTGTATTTTCTGTATTTTGTATGCCAGCCTCCTAACGCAGGGGATTTCCGTGTCTTCCTCTTCTCATGTCTTTAAATATCCTAGTCCAAATATAGGCCAGCAAGAGGGGGTGCTTATATTTCTAATTAAGGAAAAACCTCCACCCACCAGGGCCAGGTTGCGCTGCCTGGTACAGCACGATTGTATCTCTAGTGTGGTGCTCTGTCTTACTTATTGTGGCTCTCGATTCTTTGGCTCATGTTTTTCAGGGCAGACACAAGCTGGGAACTCTCACCTTGGGAGGAAAATCAAGAAAAAAACAACTGAAGAATAATCTGTGAGTGCTGGTGCATGTAACTGACAGAAGGCATTAGCGTTGAGTTCCTCAGACAGAGCTTGGCTTCATTAGACAAGTTAGTAGTGATGCATATTAATTGAGGAGGAACACATTTTTGTTATTTATGAGGGAGAAAAATGCATCTTCCTGTGAATATTTAATGAAGCATCCCCTTCCACCCTGTTCAATTTTTCCTGCTTCTTTCAGCCAAGTTCAAATGGGCTCCTGGGCAGAAGGAGCCAAACTCACTGCTGTGCCATCTGAAAAACAGCCCTGGGTTGTGACCTCCCCTGTCTCAGGGGCTTCACACTTCCCTCAGTGGCTCTTAATTCTTTGATTTTTGTTACTGCCGTTGTGCAAAGCATCAGAGCTCCCAGTCTGGTGTGCGAATTCCCCCATCCTGCTCCTGATGCTGCCTCCACATGGTGCTCAGGCACTGTGAGACTGTCCAAAATCTCTTTATTCCTGTAGACACTGAAAATCACAGTTTGAAATCCCATTCCCAGCCTGAGTTTCTGTATCAGTTGGAGCAGGATTGTGGCATTAAGGCCAACAAAAAAGTGGGTCGAGATGCCTTCTACAAGAAGAGGTTCAGCTGGCACTGGGTGAACCCCAGATCTGCTGCTCTTCTCAGTGCCAGGAGAGACTGGAAACCAGAACTCCCTACATAATTTTTAGTAGAAATGCCTCGAGAAACGATTCTTCTCTTCCTTCCTCCAGACTTTGATTTTTATCCCTTTGGATTTCTGGTGGTGGGTGGAGGAAGCCGCGAGAAATGTCAGGGCAACCCCGCTTGGCTGGAGGCACATCTGGACATTTTGGGATGACAGTGGCCTTTTCCAACATCCCCTGGCAAAGCAGAGGCGGAGGAGAGCTCCTCGCTTTCCTTCAGCCCCTGGCAGCCTGGCCTCTGCCACCTGACATCCCCAGCAGCCTGGCACTTGGGGGGCATCGGGCTGCTGGGTGCTGATCCAAGCGGAATCAGACCCTTGGCCAACGGGATGGCGGCTCCTTCCTCGGTTTTCCTTTGGCTCCCAAACAAAAGAGAAGAAGCCAGAGGCTGCTGGCTGTCCCAGCCATCAGGGCGGTTCTGCTTCTGTGACAATGTGTTAATTGCTTGCCCGGCCAGTGGCTCTGCTGGCTGGCTGCTGCTGGGGCCTGCTGGGGCTCTTTTGTTCTTCTTCCTCTTGGAAATAAGAAATAAATATCTGCAAAGAGCCCTGTGCTTTGCCCTGTCCCTCCCAGTGAGAAATGGGGTGTATCAAATTTGTGCCCAGAGACCACGGGAACAACTCAGCTCCCTGCACTCCTTCTCTGTGCAACTTGGGGGAGCAGAGGACACAAATTCCTCTTGGCCAGCACTGAGGATGGATGTTGCTTCCTCCCGCAGGATCCCCGTCTCCCCTTGCTTAACCCCGCAAAACAAACAGGAGCTGGCGCCTCGCAGGGAGCAGAGTCTTGCAGAAGAGGAATTTGGACTCTGCTGGGCATCTCTTGCTGCACTGAGCAGCACTGGGCAGCACTGAGCAGCAATAAGCCCCGTGATTGCATCCCCTGTGCTGATGCAATGGCCCAGAGCCGGAGCTGTCTCGCCAGCCCTGCTGAGCAGGGCCAGCCCCGTGCTCCTGCCTTGGGTGACTGTCAGACGCAGCGGGCAAGGTTATTACGGGTGACAGCCTTGTCACCCCTCTGAGAAATCACACACCAGTGCGGTATCGGTTGCGCTTAAATTCACTGAAGACGATAAATGACCCACCTCTCTATTTAGGGTGGGGTGTTTTAATAAGGACAACAGTGTTGCTGTTCAAAATCCTGCCTTGGGAGAGCCTCCTGGCTCCCGGAGCCAGCGGTATCCGGCAGTTTCTCCTCACCTCGGCTGGCAGTGTATTTCCCTGCTGCCCTGGAGCCGCGGTGGGGCTGGTGGGTGGCTGTGCTCAGCGTTGCGCGGAGGTGGCAGAGCCCTGCTTTGCCCGCAGGCAGCTCTGATGAGGTTTGGCAGCCCAGAAGAGCAGCCTCGACTCCTTGCCAAACATTTCTCTTTCTGCTTCACGTTGTTTGGCTGGATTGTAACCCCAGAGGTGGGGGCAGACTGAGAGCACTTTCAGAGGCAGGAGCGTGTGGGGACAGTCTGGGTGTCTCTTCACTCCCGTTTCTCATTAGTGGCTGCACTAAGGTTTAATTTGGCCCTCCGGAGGGGAATTTCCTTCCCCTGTCCCCCTTCCTAAGTGGTGCAAATGACTGCTATTTACTCCTGACATGGGGTTTGGGGTCGGATTCCGGTAAAGTGTGGCAGTTCCTGAAATCTAGGGGGAATAATGGTGCTGCTGTGGCTGGTCTGAGCTCAGAGCTTCTCTGTTGCAATGACTTCTTCTGGGTTTGCAAACCCAGGCACTGTCTGAGGCACAGGAGGACTGTGAGGTAGAAGGCTGAGATTACACCCAAAGCCCACAAAAACCTCTTTTCCTGCAGACTCTGGGCAGGCAATACCTTTTTGACCCATTTATAGCCTAGTCTAACAGTGAAAACCACCCGCCAGGAAGTGGAGGTTGAAACCCAGCCCAAGGGTGTTGAAATTCATCTCTCTCTAGGGTGGGGAAACTTGCTGGAAGAACCTCACTTATAGCAGCACCCACCCCGAGCAGATGAGGTGCTTTTCAAGGTAGTTCTTTCCTGCAGTGACCCTATAGATTTCCATAGGGAACACTTGTGTAGCTGTTACTAAAAGGTTGACAAATGTGAGCATATAACAGGATGGAAGCCCTCAGCTCCTAGACTTGGCTGATTCTGGATTCTGGACCATGAATTGGAGGATAAATCCTGTATATTCATCCTGGAGAAGAAAAGCTTTTGGGCTGACTTAATGGTGACCTTTCAGTACCTGAAGGGAGCCTACAAGAAACACGGGGAGAGACTGTTTACAGGTGCCTGGAGTGACAGGACAAGTGGGACTGACAGTGAGTAGGTTCAGATTGGATATTAGAAAATACCCACCCTCTTCCCTGTGAGGGTGGTGAGGCTCTGGCACAGGGTGCCCAGAGAAGCTGTGGCTGCCCCATCCCTGGACATGTTCAAGACCAGGCTGGGGCTTGGAGCAACCTGGGATAGTGGGTGGTGTCCCTGCCCATGCCAGGGGGTGGGACTGGATGATCTTTAAGGTCCCTTCCAACTCAAACCATTCCATGATTCCATGACAACATTTATTGCACCAGGGCTTCCACCAGCCTTCCCAGAGCTGACCACGAGTGCTGAGAGTGGCTGAGCAGGACCATTCCACACCCCACTGGAGTGACCTTCTCCTGTGCCTCTTGGTGTGTGACAACAAAGTCCCCAGCAGGAGGTGATGGTGTCAAAGGTTAAACACCAACCTGCTCGGTGCTCCCAGACTTGTCAGCACTGGCTGCGGGACACGGGGAGCCCCCTCCTCCCTCCACGTCCTGCGAGCGTGCACCGGGAAGGGCTTCACGTGGCAAATAGAGCAGAAGGAATTGAGCAGAGCATGTGTTCCTTCTAAAGATAGCACGCTGGGGTTTGCATCAAGGATCCTGCCACGCTCGGCATCCACAGCAGCTCCATCGCCCTCCCTTCGTGACAGGTCTCCCGGCGCGCTGGAAGGACGCCAGACCCGGAGTTCCTGGGACTTCCCTGCCCTGCTGCAGTGGACTAGAAAACGTACACACAGAGCGTGAGAAGTGGGGCATGGCTCGGGTGCTCCTGGCACTGCAGGTGTGGTTTGGGGGTCTGCAGATGCTGCTGTGAGGTGGGGTAAGGCCGTTCAGCCGTACCTGAGCTCAGATGCGCCCCCCATGTGACACGGAGCCTCTGCCAGCGGCGAGCAGCAGCCCAGCCCTGTTTTATGGCCTTGACGTTGGCTGGTGGCTCCGTGTGTCACTTACATCACCTCCAAGGCTACCAGAGTACGTCCCCAAGGTCCTCCTATGGGAATCGCTTGATTTCCTGTTTCCTCTCTCCACCCTGGGTATCGGTGTCAGGCCGGGATTCCCCACACGCAGGGAACCCCGTGGAGGCTCCGGCTCCAGGCACTGCCGGGCTACCGGAGCAGATGTAGGATCTGGGCCCAGGATTTCTATGGGATTGTTCAGCACATTAAATCCAACCGTGCTTGCTTGCCTGGAGGTCCTCCATCTGGCACCCTCAGCCTGAGCTCACCAGGCTGTTGCTGCTCAGAAGGGACGTGGGGAAGGGGATGGGAGCTGGGAGAGGTGTTTCTGCTCGAAGTAAATCTCGAGCCGTGCAGGTCTTGGGTTGCTCTGTGTAACCCTGCACCTCTGCAGTGACAACAGCGAGTGTCACAGGGTCCCCGCAGCCACCCAGCATCCTGGTTTGCATTGAAATCTGGAGGGTCTGGGTTTTTTGGTGGACCTGGTGATTTGTGCTGTCCTTATGCAAGGATTTGTGGGAATACATTGTCCCCATGAAGAACTGGCCCTATGGGAAAGACGGGAGCCAGGGCCTGATCCCCCTTTTGCAATTAAAGGGAAGAAATCAGCATCTCGTATGAAATTCCCAGTTCCTGGTATTGCAGGGCATCCCTTCCAAACAGCAGCCCCTGCTGTGAAACGGGATGAGGCTGACAGCATCACAGCCATCAAAAACCAGGAAGAGAGCGGAAAAGACAGAACGGTGTACCTGGGAAAAAAATAATCCTGTCAAGTCCCATTAAAGCAAGAGACTCAGCTGCTGCAGGGCTGAGAGGAAAGCACTGTCTGGGGTGAGATCTCGTGGGGTTTGACACACATCCAGCTGTGCCTGCAGAAGGGATTTGTGTTCTCCATGTGGCTGTGGCTGTGCTGGATGGCGTCAGGCTCTTTCCAGTTTGAGAACCGCAGTGTTCTGACGGGAAGGGACATCCCTGGCTGTGGGTTTTCCTGTAGGGGAAGCACAGGTTGGGATAGGGCAGAGAGCAGGAGGTGATGGAGGGGAACTGGAGATATCCCTGGGGTGTCTGGTCCATTGGACAGGTTATTGAATTTCTTCTCACCAGCAGCAGGTACTGAGCACTGCTGGGTGTTCCCACCCAAGTTTGCCACGTAGGGGTGGGGAAACCCCTCTCTGTATGCCACAACCTCATCTGAACATATTTCTGGTAGGATCTGGGGCCAGCCCAAGCTAAAATGAAGGCCTCAGACCCTTTCCTCTTCCCCCAGGAGGGTGTCAGGGAGTTGAGCATTAAATCACAGCCAATGTAAAGGCAGGAACCCTGGAACCTTCCCTCAACTGCCTCCATCTACCATGAGTTCTCCCCTGGGCTCAATTTTGAGTTTCCATCAATTGCTGGATTTTAGTGTTTACCATTCCCTGCCCTCCCTGTTGGGATCCAAATATCCTCAACTCTGCTTTTTGTCCTGGTTTTTATGCTTGGTTGTTTTCTCAATCCAAACATGGTGCAACAAAACTGCATTTATCAGGGATTAGCTGATCTAATCCCATAAATGTGGTTTTACCTGGCTGTCAGGGGCAGGTCAGCGTGCAGGGCTTTCTCCACTGCTGTACTGGGACAAAGCATTTGTAGATCCCTCTCTGTTAGGAAGACAAGCTTTTCCTTGTTTTTAGGATTATTTTGGTGAGGGTTAGGAAAACAGTGGAGATGCCTGCTTGGCCTTCCAGGTTCAATATCCCCTTTTTCACTTTCCTGTCTCTGCAACCTCAAAAATCACTGCAGGTTTAATAGAGGAATTACTATTAAAAATAAATACAAGCCCACTTAACAGCCCGGCGTCGGCCACCGCTGGGCTCAAGTCCCGGTGGATGGGATTTGGAAGTTTCCTGAAGCAGCACTGAAGGTTTATTGTCTGCTGAGCTTTGCCTCTGTACTAATAACCCTCCCAAATGCCAGAGACAAGTATCTGCCAGCCAGGAGCAGCTGGGCACAATGTGTCTGTTCATGGCAGCCTGGCGCGGTCACGTGGTTCCCCTCCACGGATCCGGCTGCGCCTCTGGCTGTGGAATTGGGAAGGGTGGGCAGGAAGACAAACTGGAATGGGGTGGGAGCTGTCGCCTCTGAGCTGGGCACCGGGATCTGCTCCGGCCTGGCACGTGGGTTTGCGTGGTGCTCTCCAGGTGGGCACGTGGGAGTGCTGGAAGTCGCTGTCACCAGGCACTGGTGACACGGACAGGAGAGGGAGGTTGGCTCCGTGCTGGGCACTCAGATGTCTCAGCCCTGAGACAACATCATCAGCTCCCCCATCCCAACCTCTCCTGCACACCATGGGCAGGATGGAATGGAGTGGGATGGATGATGGGATAGATGGGAAGAGAATAGACAGGATGGGGTGGAATAGGATGGGATGGGAAGGGAGAGGATGGAAGAGATAGGAAAGGAAGAGATGGGATGGGATGGGGTGGGATGGGATGGGATGGATGGATGGATGGATGGATGGATGGATGGATGGAAGGAAGTGATGGGATAGAATAGGATGAGATGGGAAGGGATGGAAGAGATGGAAAGGGAGGAGATGGAATGGGATGGAAGGGATGGGATGGAAGGGATGGGATGGAACAGATGGGATGGGACGGAATGGGATGGGATGGGACGGGACAGGACGGGACGGGACAGGATGGGATGCGATGGGATAGGATAAGAGGGATGGGGTGGATGGGAAGGGAAGGCTGCTTCCTCCCCGTGTCAGTGGTGACTCAGCTGGAAGATGTGAGCGCTGCTCCCACTGCGCTGGGGGAACTGTCCCCACCTTCCCCTGACACTGCGTTCACACCACTGAGGTTCTGGAGAAACAGAGAAACAGCAGTCTCATGGCAGCACCTTAAAATAGAAGTCACACATCCCTCATCACCTCTCACCTGGTGAGAGGGTGTTGGCCCGGCACCGGGAGCTGGGAATACATCCTGCTGCAGGATGAGCGATGGAAACAGGGAGAATTCCACCATCCTTGTGCCGAGGAAACCGAAATGAGCTGCGGGTCAGGTCCCAGCAGCTGTGTGTGCCTTGTGGGGCTGGGAGGGGCTGTGGTTTACTGGTCTTTGAGGGACACTGAGGTCAGATGGGGGAGATCTGGTTGTAGTTCCTGAGCTGCAGGAAACCCCGTGCCTCAGTTTCCCATCTCTGCAGCAAGGTTAGCACTTCCAGCTGGAGTTTTTTGGAACAAAAGTGGCCTTTCAGTAGGTGTGTAGGCAGGACCTGACACAGGAGGTGGCAGAGCCTGGTGGGACTTTTGGGTGTTGAGAAGGAGACACTCTCCTGGGGGCTACCAGCATCACCCCGCAGAACTGTCCCATTGTGCACAGGGCTGATGAAAGGCCCGGAGGTGCCTCCTCAGGGACACATGTTGGATGCTGGAGGTGATGCAGGGCATTCCAGGCTCTCCAGGAAAGCTTCCAGCAGTTACGGGCACCTCTTGCGCTCAGCAGGACCCCTGGCAAGGAAGGACAACCTCTCCTTGGCGTGGGATCCATGGCGGGAGCTCAGGGTATCCGCTGGAGTCAGTCTGTGCCCTCCAGGGCCTGTCTCCGTGCCGGTGCCAGACTCTGCTGAGGGTTGCAGGGTGGTTGGTTTGTTTGTTTGCTGCCATTCCGTTCCCAGCACTTTGTGGGGAGTTTGCAGGATGTTCTGTGAGTCTGGGAAGGGGTGATTGGGTTTGGGTGGAGTCTCTGCCACCGCCAGAGCCTGGCACTGCCCAACTGCCACAGACATATCGCAGCTGTGGGGACCAGATCTGAGGCTTGACCCTGGGTTTCTGTGTCAAGGCTCTTCAGCTGCATTGCTGAACTTTGCAGAAAGGGCTTTTTCTCAAAAAAAAAAAAAAAGGAGCCCGGATCTGTCAGGCTTTTGGGAATGTCAGTTTGAGGCAAGCAGGGCTGGTAATCAACGGTGCCAGATTCAGTTCATTCAACTTGCTTAATGGAATTTCTAATCAATTTTCTTAACAGCCCCGAGTCTGAACGGCCTCCTAAGGACTTAAATTCTGGAAGTGCCAATTCTCCAAGCACCCTAGGAAGAACAAAGGCTTGTCATTCTCCTAGCAGTTTCCTCTGCAAAGCAAAAAACAAACCTCCTTCTCCCAGCTGTGACTATAAAATGAACAAAAAAAAGAAGGTGCAAAACATTTTGTCCTAAATCTTGTTGTTAATGATGTTGGTGGAAATGACAGGCTTTGAATAGATAGAAAAGTGGGTTGTTAGGGCTTGGAAGGATGCAGCTGGTGCTTGTACAATGGCAAATGAGCCGGCTGGCAGCAGGCTGGCCGTGGGGTTACCGAGGAGAAATGAAAGATTGGTATCAGCTTCCTTCAGTGTTTCCCTATCAGCTGCTGCAGATGGACATGTGGAGTTTAACCAGCTCTGGGTAACACGGAGGTTAAATAGACATTTCTCTTAGAGGAGAGCATTCCTCAAATTGCAATTATGCCTGGGAAAGAACAAAGGCCTGTATCTGTGGAGTATTTCTGCAGCGGAGAGATTTGCATCTGATTTTAATACACGCGGCTCTGTGAGAGTCTGGTTGGCAGCTGAAGGTGTCTGGGGGAAGACTTGGCAAAACCTGTGAGGTTTTCTGCCCTATGGGAAACACCTCCATGCGTGCCACCCCCTCCAGCACGTGAGCGGGAGCCGAGTGGCGCTGGGGCTCTGGATGTGGCAGGGGAGGAGGAGGGATCGTGCGTGGGCGTCTGAAGTGCAGGTGAAGGGAGCAGCCTGGGTGGCTGTGTGCCTTCCCAGCCTCCCCAGGGACAGAATTCCCGTTCAGTGAGGCAGAGAGCGGGATCCTGCAGCATCTGTGTTACAGCAGAGCTAATAACCGAGGGCAGCAGGTTTTCTGGCTGAACTTGTGATGCTTGGCTGAGCTCCAGGGACCCGCGAAGATCGCTCTTCGATCCTCAGAAGTGAACCTTCCCACCCCCCAGCAGCAGCTAAAAATGGTCTTTTTTCTTATTATTTTATCCTCGTATATTTATGGGTGGGTCAGGCTGAAACGAGGAGCAGAATGGTCACCCAGGGGACCCTCAGCTCTTCATCCCTGGCATCACTCCTGGGTGGCCCCCTCTGCCCATGGGACTGGGAGCTGAGGGGACAGTTCTGCCCCCGGACCTCACAGCTCACGCAACTGTCAGCCTCCAAAAACAGGAACAAAAGAAAGGAACAGTTGAGATTGTGAATGCGAAGCCAGCTTTTTTAACACCTCACCTGCACAACTGAAAAATTCACAAGCCTGATCCCTGCTTCCCTAGATGGGGAGAGCAGGGGAGCCTGTCTAGCTGGAGGTCAGCAGAGCAGTATAAATAGGGAAACAGAGAGATTATTAGGTAAAATGGAGAGACTGGGGGATTACTGCAAGAACCAGAAAGGATTTGGTCACTGCTGAGCTTGCTCTGCTCGGATAATGCACGGAAGCTCTTCCCAAGAAGAGCAGCAGCAGCTTCATGGGATGTATCCAAAGTAATGGGCTCAGCATCCAGCAAAATTGAAGGAGACAAATAGAAATCAAATCAACAGCTTTGTTCTGTCTTTCTGCCACTTGGGCCCAGCTGGTGTTAAAATAGGATGAGAGACAAACTCCTTGTCCTCAGGTGGCCAAGATCAATGGCTGTGTCTGCTCCAGGATGTGCCAGTGGCTCTGGTACAGCCTCTCCCTTGCTGGCTCATGGAGATAAAGTTTTCTTCTTAAGCAAAATTGCATTTTTCAGTCAAACTCTGCATCTCAAAAAGAATTAATATGAAGCTGGGCTAAGCCGTGTGTCTGTATCCGGGAGGCTCAAGTGCTAAAATACTTGGCAGGGAGATGCTCCTCCTCTTCTCACCTTTAAACTGTGGCCCTGTTTCCATCGTGTTTTGAGCTGAGGCTCCAAAAATTTGCAGTTCAAAGACTGTCTCTCTATGGGAGTGTTTGTAAGATGTAGTGAAATAAACTCAGCCATGGAATAATGAGAGAATGGAAAAAGTAATGGAAATTTTGCACTGAGATGAGGTGTAACACTGAAGGGCTCCTCCAGCTCTGCTGCAAGCCAGGTTTGATGTGGGAATTACGTGGCAAGAAGCTTTTTTATATTAAACACAAAGGGAAACATTCCTGGTAAATCTGTGTTGTACCAACACCCAGCCAGATGTGGGGAAGCCCAGATCACTTCCTTAAACTCTTTGTCAAATGAGAATGGATTTAGTCAGTGCTTAGGGGTCACAGTTTGGGGGATATTTCCCCCAAAATGGCTAAGCTCAGGTTCTTGGTGTTTTGGAGCAGTCTTTCACCAGGGGCAAGAATTTTTTTGTAGCATGAAGCTCTTTTTGGGTGTTTTAATAGCAAGTCAGATTTTTAGAGCAGCTCATTGCAGAACACAGTGCCAAAAATGTCACCCCGCCCAGTTTAGAGCATCTTCCAGGGTGCTCTAACAATGCCCAAGGCACTGCCTTGTGCCGCAGCTGGATCTCCAAACGGTGTCACCTTCTCTCCTTGCTCTGCAGGAGGGAGAACTGGAAATAAGGTCAATTCCTTTCCCCAGCAAGGGAGAGGACATCGATTTGTGCAGATGGTGGGGGGATGGAAGGGGAGGTTCTCCTTTAACAGTTGGACTCAATGATCTTGGGTCTTTTCCAAGCCTAATGATTCTCTGATTCCTTAGAAAAGGGTTTTTAATCATTTGCACTTCATTTGCACTGAGCACGTGCAGCTGGGACTTGGCTTCCCTCAGGGACTGGGATTTGGGGAGGATTCACGGTAAATGCTCAGTACCACAAGCAGGAGCTGAAATCTGCCTTGAGCAGCCCATCTTTAACTTAAAAACCCCAAATCCGCCCACTGGGGAGCTGCTGAACGCTTCCCCCCTCCATCCTTTTCCTTGTGCCCAGGATGGCCACGCGCTTCCTGTGACAATGAGGGGGTGCAGGGGTGGCTGCACCCCCTGCCCCGCTGTCCCCACGTGCTGGGACAGCTTGTGACAGACACCCGGGACACACGGGAGCCCGTTCCGGTGCACACGCACTCCGGTCACGCTGCCTGCCCGGCTCAGCAAGATCCAGAGGCTCGGTGAAGTCGTGAGAGGTGCGTTGGGTATCCCCGAGTGCAGGATTTGGCCCAGATAATCCATCTGCCAAGGAACATGTGGCAGCACAACCCTCGGTAAATCAGGAGCGCTTTATCAGCACCGGAGCCTCCCCGGAGGCTGCGTGTCCTACATAGCCACGGAGTGGCAGGAGGAGGTTACATGACAACCCATAAACCTGCTCTCCTCCTGGGTGGCTCGGGGCTGGAGCCACGGAGGCACCGATCCCACACCGCCTTGGCTTTCAGCTGGTGTTGGCTCCATGGCCCCGGAACCGGCCCTGTGTCCGTGGAGGACCCAGCTCCAGCGGTGTCCCCTGGATGCAGCTTCCAGAATGGTCACAACAACCAGCTCGCAGTCTGGCCACAACAGCCCCATGGAACGCTCCAGGCCAGGGGCAGAGTGGCTGGGAAGCTGGAAAAGGACCTGGGGGGCTGGTGACAGCGGCTGGACACGAGCCCGAGTGCGCCCAGGGGGGCAACAAGGCCAAAGGCACCTGGCTTTGATCAGGAACAGTGTCCAGCAGGCCCAGGGCAGTGATTGTCCCTCTGATCTTGGCACTACGGAGGCCCCACCGCCAACCCCGGGGTCAGTTTTTAGCTTGTCATGACAAGAAGGACGTTGAGGGGCTGGAGCATGTCCAGGGAAGGNGCCAGGGGAGGCTCAGGTTGGACACCAGCAGGAATTTCCCCATGGAAAGGGTGCTCAGGCCTTGGCAGGGGCTGCCCAGGGAGGTTTGGAGTGCCCATCCCTGGAGGTGCTCAAGGAAGGGCTGGACGTGGCACTCGGTGCTCCGGGCTGGTGACAAGGTGGGGATTGGGCACAGCTGGGACTCGATGATCCCAAAGGTCTTTTCCAACCTAAATCATCCTGGGATTCTGTGATATTAAAGAAGAACATCACTGGAGCACATTAATTTCTGATAAAACACACAGTCCCCACTTTGCCATGTCCCAGTTATCCCTGGGAACACGTGTGGGTGCACGCACATTCCCCTGCTGGCTCAGGTAACCAAATTCCCTGTTTTCTGTCCAAACTCTCCAATCTCACTAGAGATGCTCTAAGTCCAGGCTTTTCTCTGGAGACAAACTCTGTATTTGCAATAGTTCCCTTAGAGCAGGACATGTCCCAAGTTTTTCATTTCCTTTGATTTCCCCCTTTGATTTTTTTCTTCCCCAGTTTTCTGAGGGTTTTCTGGGAATTGTAGCTTTCTAAATAAATTTATAAGAATTGGCAAACTTGGATAAAATCGGAATACTTCATTCTGGTTTTGAAGTCCTAGGAAGTGTTTTGGGTAGAAGAATTGCGAACACATTTTGGGGAATGAACTTCTCTCATCTTCTGTTGAGTTGTAGCAGACTTTAGAAGAAGCAGGAGAAGCCTGCCTTGAGCACAGAAATGCAGCAAAGTGTTTTCAGTGAAAAAAGAATCACTTGGGAAAAATGTGAAGACAGGAAAGAGCTGCTCATGGATATTTGATGTAAGAGACGTTATGGATCCAGCTGGGAGAGATGAGCAGGACCTGGGCAGGAGAAGCCTTAATTTTGCCAAAATTTTGGAAGGTTGCTCTGACTTCAGGGACAGCCCATCCCACCAGAATTTTATATTGTCCAAAACAAGACCTGTGTAGGACGTGGCATTGTTGAAATAAAACTGAGCGGGGAATATTTAGGTGTTTATGTTGGAAAACAGGCAAAATAACTTTGTAAAGGATCTTGTAACTTCACCCCTGCACTTTGTAAGGTCAATCCTGAACCTCTAAGAACTTCAGTGCTAGTTTAAAAAATAAAAATGTCTAACGAAACTTAACGCAGTAAGCATTGATTTGTCACAACGTGCAAGTCTCCGTGAATATTTTTGCACAATTCTTGCCTGTTTTAAGTGTTCCTGTGCACAACATCCCTCCAGAAATGCCTTTCAGCCAAAGTTATTCCACCACGACACTGGATGTGATACTGTTCTTTTCCACCTCTTGTATTGAATGTTCTGGACACACAAAGCTCTGGGTTTTTTTCTGAGATCTTACAAAAAAAAGCATTGAAGCTGCTGCTGCACATCCCTAATACCTGCATTGGGTAGCAGCTTCAGCAGCAGTGGGAATATCAAGATCCCAAATATTTTTCACGGTCTGATTTACATTATAATACAGATTAAGGATTGTGCTTGCCTTTCGGGAGCTTTGTAACATCCTTTTGTCACCCTGTAACAGCAGCTCTAATTCCTCTAACCAGGAATTACTGCAGGGAGCAGCACTTGGGTGTAAATCTACTGGGATGAGCTTTTTCCTTTCCCCCCGAGTAACCCAAGTGTCTCAGCCAAGCTGGACTCCCCAGTGCTCCCAGCACCCACTTGGCTCTGGTGTGGATTTCCAGTTTGGACGGGGCTTGGAGCAGCCTGGGCTAGCGGAAGGTGTCCCTGCCCGTGGCAGGGGGTGGGATGGGATGAGCTTGGAGGTCCCTTCCAACCCAACCCATCCTGGGATGATTCCATGACTCTGTTTGTTCGGGACCTCTTCAGAGGAGCAGGAGCAAAGGGGCAGTGCCAGCCCAGTGCAGCCCCCGCGGGCTCGGCAGCTCCTGGGGCTGTGCGAGCAGTGCAGCCTCTTTGGGCCTCAGAGGCTGTCAGCTTGAGCCAGCAGTGTCCCAGAAACCCCAGGTGACCCATCCTGTAGAGGTAGCAGGTTTTATCAGCCAGGGTCTGCATCCTGGCAAGAGTCTCCCGTGCGCTTTCCCACAGGACATCGCATTAGTCATCCCTAATTATTCAGCTCTACTTGAGCAGAGCCTTGTCTCTGTCTTACTTTCCTTTTTTTTTTTCCTGTTAGCCTGAAAACCTGTATTTAAATAATAAGGGGTGGGAGGTATTTTTAATCCCAGCTGGATAATTCCTAAAATGCACAGAGGTAAATCCTGAGCAGACGGATGCTCTGAGGATGTGCCGGTTCGTTCCTCGCCTGCCTCGGGCAAGTAAAGCCGGGCTTGAGCACAGCTTATGCCAGGCTCTGCCCTGCTCCAAGCCTCTCGGACAACTTCCACGTCCTTTCTGATGGATTTATGATTTTGGGATGTTTGTGAAGCCTTTCTGGGCTTCATTTACACCCCAGTCCTGCTGTGGGTACCTCATCCCGCCCACGACTCCTCAACGCCTCTTTCCCCGTCTCACTGTTGTAAGCCCAGAAACTGAGGTTTTTGAGGGGTGGGGGAATATTTGGGATCAGCAGAGAGGGATGGCAGAGCTCCTAGGCCATGTGGAAGAGGGGTTTTTATGGGGGTAGTGAGGAGAGGAGCTGGTTAAATTTGGGGCTGTTTCTTCAGGAGAAAGACAAAGAAGTGATGGAGCCAGGGACACCCAGCAGTGACCACAGACCAGACCTCACCTCCCTCGACTGTGAAAGGAGAGGAAAATACTTCCTGAAACAGGAACACCACGTGTGCAATTCTGGGGTGCAGAGCCCCCAGGAGAGTGAAATGCCGGATCCAAGGGCGGTGGCAGAGGCTTCCTCCTGCCTCCTCCCCACCCTCCGCTCATTCCGTCACCGGCTGCCTCTCCATCCCCTTCATTTCTGCTGAGGAGGCTTAGTCTTGCCTTGTAATCTTGATTTGGAGTTTCATTATGAATTACTTGAGTCTCATGTGCCGTTTTAAATGGATTCGTTATGCCAAGTACTTGCCAAATGCATAATGAGGGTCTAAATCGGTCGGTATGTAACAAGGCAGCGATTCAATTACTGCGAGCACTCACACTCCAACAAAAGCCTCGATTGTTGCCGTCACTTGCGTTTTGGGACCTTCCCGCACACATCCACACCCCGCAAACCCCCCGCCCCAGATCCCTCGGAGGCATTTCACGCTTCCTAGCGCCTGCCCCGTTATTTATTGTTGTTATAAACGCTGCTATTTTCGGCTGCCTCGCACACGAGCGCCGGGCTGGGAGTTGGCCCTGCAGGGATTGGTATTAATGAGAATGGGAGCAGCTCGGGGCGGGGGGAATCCGGCTCCGTCTCCTCCAATCCATTCACAAAGTCTGTGTGGCAGCTCTTAAAGACCGACGGCAGAAATGAAAATTAATCCAACAGAGGGACTATTAAGCCACAGCACATCAAAGAGAGCCCGAAAGTCTTCACACCATCCGCGAAGAAAGCTTTATCTCTTTCTAGCAAATGTTAGAATCCAGACACAGCCCTGATGGGCTCTAAAGATCCATTAGGAGGGTGTGAATAATTATAATTGCCACCCCTAATCACGTCTTTCCTCAATTTCAGGGTACTCCAGGAAGGAATGTCGATACCTGCGACCCTTTTAACAGATGGGGAGACTGAGGCACCACAGGGCATTGCAGGGCCTTGGTGACAGGGCTGGGGGAACATGTGGTTTAGTCCTTTTCCCCCCAAATTTTCTGCAACCTTGGGAAATAGTCCCAGTTATCTGTTTTGTGGATTAAGGAGTGGTTTCATGGACTCTTGAATGAATCTGTTTCCTGGGCTGGGGAATGATGGGCTAAACCAGTCCCAGAGGTGGGCACTGACTCACGGAATCATGGAATGGGTTGGGTTGGAAGGGACCTTAAAGCCCATCTCGTTCCACCCCTGCCATGGGCAGGGACACCTTCCACTGTCCCAGGCTGCTCCCAGCCCCGGCCAGCCTGGCCTTGGGCACTGCCAGGGATCCAGGGGCAGCCACAGCTGCTCTGGGCACCCTGGGTTGAGCCTCCTGGCTTTTCCCTGACCCTGATTTGCAGTTCAGGTATCTTTAAATGGTGAAGCAGCCTCCAAAATCCAGGTTCAGGATCTTCTCCTGTCCCTGCAGGATTTACCCCTGTCCTTGAGTTGGACGGGTGGGGGAGGTGGTTGTGTTATTGCTCACATCAGTTTTGGGCCATTCCTGCAAACTTTGGGACTCGACCTGTCCTTTTACCTCTTTGTTTTGGATTCAGATGAGCAGACATCGGCCTCAGGTCCGAGTTCCCTGTCTCCTCCACGCTGCAGACTCCAGCAGTCGGAAGCTTTTCTTCCGAGCTCCTCGTGATGAAATGTCAGCGCGAGGCAGCGCCGTGTCCGCAGTGCCGGGGCTGACACCAGGGCTGGGAGCTACCGTGAATCATCCTCATTAAAAGGCATTTCCAGTTCAGCTGCAGAGATGCTTCTCACCCTCTTTGCTGCCATGGCAGAGCTATTAAAAGCTCCCGTGGAAGGCAGGCAGCAGACGATGGGCACAGGCAGGTACAGCTGCAGCCCCGTGCAGGAGGCAGCGGGTGAAAAACACATTCTCTGACTCATTCCCCGTGCCAGCAGCAGGAGCAGGAGGTGGATCTGCCGGCAGCATCTCCACCTGAAAGGAGATCATTTCTCCACGTGCAAGGAGGTTGCAGCAAGATGGGAGTCGGCTGCTTCTCCCAGGCAATGAGCACAGGATGAGAGCGCACAGCCTCAGGCTGTGCAAGGGGAGGCTCAGGTTGGACATCAGGAGGAATTTCTGCATGGAAAGGGCAGTCAGGCCTTGGCAGGGGCTGCCCAGGGAGGTTTGGAGCACCCATCCCTGGAGGTGTCCAAGGAAGGCCCAGACATGGCACTCAGGGCTCTGGGCTGGTGACAAGGCCAACCTCAGTGTGACTCTGGGATGGCAGGGAGGGTCCTTGCTGGGGATGGAGGGACTTGGCCTTTTGGCACAGGGGGTCCTGGGGAGGTTTGTCTACAGGTGGCGGTTGTCACCTGAGGGGGTGAATTGGGAAGAAAGGTGTGTGTAGGGTGCATGTAGGGTGTGTGTAGGGGGTGTAAGGTCTCTATGGCCAGCAGAGCTTCTTCAGCATCCCAGCATATCCCCAGCCCCTCATTATCCCCACGCCCTGGGCTCTGGCACTGCTGCATTCCCGCGGTGCCGAAGGTGCTTCTGTGTGCAGCAGGAGCAGGAGGATTTAGCAGGGTTTCCCCGCTGAGTTCTGGCCTATGACAACTGTTGAGCAAGGAGGGATTTTTGGGTTGATTTTCTCTAACAGGCTCTGCCACCCTCGTGCATTTCCCAGCCGTGAGTCACAACTCATCCTCTGCTTCTCCCCCTCCCTGGCATCTTCAGGCACCTCCTGAGGGTTTGGAAGATAATAACAATGATAATATCTTGTGCAGGGTTTTCTCTGGCTCTGTGCTGCGTGAGGGCTGGGAATTCACCCTCTGAGTGACAGTGAGGGTCTCCCATCCCTGCTGGGTGACAGGAGGTAGGGGCAGCACAGAGGGAACCCAGCCCACAGCTGGCCACATCTGGCAAGAGCAGCGTTACCGTGTGTCAGGGGTACCTGGGTGCTCCTCAGGAGGGACCAAATGGAGGAATCAAATGCAGAAATAAATCCTGGCAATTAAAAAAGCATCTCCCAACTGACTGTTTATTAGCAGGGGTGTCACAGAGCTTTGCTGCCCAGAGGGAAGCTGCAGAAGCTTGTCCTGGTGGCGACTTCCATGGCATCCCCTCTCCCAGCCACCCCTGGTCCCGGTCCCACTGGCATCTCCATCCTCTGCTTCCACTCTGCTCCCATCACTCGCCGGCCAAAACGACTTTACCAGGAGGAAAAGCTGTGAGAGAAAGGCAAAGCCAAGTGATCTCCTCTCTCTAGGCTGGTCTGGATCTCATTTGGTGCTTCCCCAAGAGAAGAAGGGGAACAAAGCAGCAGAGAAATCACCAGATTTACCCTGAAAAGCAAAGCAAGCAGTGAACAGAAGTAGGGTCAAAGGGAAGAAGAGACTTTCGGTCGTTTTGGGGAGGGTTCCTGTTTTCAGAAGGCCTCTCAAGTTTCTTCCTCTCTCTTGCTGTCTCCCGGCTGTTAATCATTCAGTGATTTACATTTGCAGCAAACCCTTCCATCTCAGAGTCCTTTCTGTGTGCAATGACTGCAGTGAATTGATGGTAGGCACTGCCTCTGGAGCCCAAACCAATTCTGCAGTGGAATGAAACTTCTCTTTCACAGTGGCTGCTGCTTTTCTCCCTGTGTGTTCTTTATAATTAAGGCTTCTTCATTCTTTTTTTAAGGGCAGGGTCAGAGGAAAGGAAGAGCCAGACTCCAGCAATGCTTTCTGTGAAGGGTGAGCTGCACAAGCGAAGCAGGCAGTGAGTCAGCATCCTCTCCTGCCTCTGCCGGCAGCCGAGCTGTTGCTGGGGTGACTGTCACAGGTGACAGAGCGGATCAGCCTTTCTGGTGTCCCCAAGCCGAGCCAGGACATGTTTTTCTGAATATATCAAAGCAAAAACCCAAAAGGCAGGCTGCAGAAATCCTCCGTTCCACCCAAAGACCCCACCCCTGAATTGGTTATGTTTTCGTTTGGGGCTTAGAGAAAAGGAAAAAAGGAATGTGGTGGTTTTGGAGGTTGTGTAAGAAAAGTGATCTGAGAGAATCTTGTGGTGGTTGTTTCAGAATTAATTTGTTGTTGCTGGCTCTTGTCAGAAGGGATGTGGGTCAGCAAAGAGAACCTGACCTGTGGTACCCATGGGTCACCTCCTGCCTGGACTGTCACCCATCACACCCCGGTCCCCACAGGAGGATTAAAAAGGCAAAAAATGACTCATCTGCTCCCCTCACCCCATTTTCAGCCTTGCAGACGGGGGATTTCTGAGCAGGGCTTCAGGGGCTTTCCCCAGAAGTGCTGCAGCTGCCAAGCAGGAAATCTGATGCAAAATCAAGCACAGGGTTGAGCTGCAGAGCTCGGGTCTGTGAGCCCCTTGCAGACAAATTCTTTTGCTCCAGATTTTTGCTGGTTTGGGTTTTCGAGCTAGAAATGAAACCTCTCCCAATGGCTGGGGAGTGTTTGGGAGCTCCAGCTTTACCTGCAGGCTCTGCAGCTCTACCAGCATCCAGGTGTTGCAGCTAAAGCTGAGGTCCCCACCTGCATTTGCAAACAAATTCATCTCCCCTGCCCAAAATGACCCTTCAATAACAACCTCACAGCTGAGGGAGGGGTTTTTATGACAAACCAGTTCCCGGCACTGGTGATCAAGGGTTAAACTGGCCGTGAAGATGGGGAGGACAGGCAGAAGGGTCTTGAGGCAGAAGAGAATTTCCTCTGGATTTGCAGCTGGAAAGGGAATGATGTCAGTATCAGACCTGTATTCAGGGTGTGGTTTTTTCCTCCCAAAGCACTGCCCAGACATTAACTAATGAACAGAGGCCAGGAAGCTGGGGCTGCGCTAATGGGTTTGGCCTGGTGACCTGTGCAGGTTTTAATTTGCTCTTTAGTCACTTCCTTTGAGCCTAAAAGCCCAAGGACAGAGTTGCTGGGGGATCCAGCCCTCAGGAGCATCCTGGTCTCTGTTGTGGCTCTCTCGCTGCAGCCAGGCAGAGTCACTCTGTTTCTTTCCATGATTTCATCAAACTCTAATGGAAGTCTGATGGCTTCAGGGTAATTCTGCCTCAGTGACTTTGCTCCTGTGTGTGTTAGAAGGCATAAAAATGCGAACTACAAACGAGGATTTTCACTCCCTCCTAGGTTTCCTCTCCCTGTTTCCTGCTTTAAACACCGGCACTTTCACACTGTGCAAAACCTGGTGTGTGATTTTGGTGAAAGGCAGAGTTCCCTCAGTTTGGTTTTTTGCGTTTCATAGTTGCAAGGGGGCTGGGGGTACCCAGAGCTGGGCTGGGCTGCCCAACCCTATTCATCCTTCAAGATCTGGGATGCTCTGGAGAACAAGCCTTGCTCTCCCAGGGCTGGTTTGTCCCCAAGCTGAAGGTGTTGGTGCACAGGTTGCCCAGAGAAGCTGTGGCTGCCCCATCCAGGCCAGGCTGGACGGGGCTTGGATAGTGGAAGGGGGTGGGGCAGGATGGGATTTAAGGTCCCTTCCCACCCAAACCACCCTGGGATTCTATAGATTCCAATAAATGGTGGCTCTTCTCCATCAAAAATCATGATGGGCGAAGTGTCCCGCTTGGACACACCACGATGGCAACGCCTCATCCCTCATTGTTTGCTCCTGGGCTGTGTCAGTCAAACTCCTGCAGCCTCAGGTCCCATCTCACTCCTTTCTAACACGATGTTCACTGAACGAGCAAATGAAAAGTCACAGAAGAATCGGGAGGATTGCGGAAAGGCGGAAAAATCCAAGAGACCAAACGTGGTTTGAAGGTCCGTGACGGCTGCCAGGCGGCCCCGCGGCCGTCACCGGGATCCGTGCCTGGCTGAGACAGCTCCCTGCCCTCCAAAGGTCTCCTCCTCCCCAGCTCCCAGATCTCATTGCTGGGAGGCTCCGGTGCCTGGTGCCGGGCAGAGGAGGGCTGAGGCTGGTTCCAGCCCAGCTGCCCAGCACAGGAAAATTGCTTCATTGCTCTGATGCGATTTATTTTTTGGAATAAAACTGGCTAAAGAGTGGGGAAAGGTGGAGAGGGCGTGTTTCAAAAATAAACATTTGAGCCTGCACAAGGGATACTTTGTGGCACAGCGGTGACTTACAGATTCCCCGGGTTCTCTATGGAAAGCAAAACCATTTTCCTTAAAAACAGAGTTGTTTGTGCAGCTGGAGTTAGGCACCAATTCACCCAGAGTGTCTTGAACATCCTCTGAAAATTCAGCTTAAATTACTGTTGGAAAGAGACTGAGCCCATATTTTAGGGAAAATAGTGCCAACCACATGGATTTAGAGGGAGATCAGTTGCTGGTGTTGGTTGCAGGGGCTGACACCAAGAGCTTCCTCTGCTGTGGGATGGCATCGCTCTGCTTAGGGAGGCTGTGAAAGCTCGTGCCACCTCACTGAGTGACTGTCACCAACCACAACCAGGAGTGACATCCATGGAATAAATTATTCAGGGGCCAGACAGTCCCCCCTGGCCCACATGATGCTTTTTACTGCCAGAAATTGGGGGTTTCACATCTTTACGCTGAGGCTGCCTCTGGCTCAGCACCAATGCTGTTCCAGCATCACTCTGAGTCCCTGAGATGTCCCTGATTTTCCTGCTCCCCTCCCTGAAACACAGCTCATCTTCCCCTCCCGCGGACACTGGTAATGAAAACACCGTTGTCTCCCAGGATTTGTGGTTAAATTGCTTTGTCAATGTAATCTTAGACCTTAATGACCAAATAATGCCCTGCAACAGGAGTCCTCGGGTATCGTTTTGCCGTCATTGTGGAGGCCTTGGAATGCGATCCCCATTCCAGTGGAATTTGCATTAACGTTGTTTGGCCATCATAATCCCACCCGGTTAATCACATTTTTAGGATATTGAAATAGGTCTAACTCCGTCCTGAGCTGTAACCCCTGGATCCCCAAAGGCTGGATGGGATTTAGCTCCGTTAAAGCCGACGGATGACGGTGATGCTGAGTTACTTGGCTGATCTTTTTTAGCCACTGGAACTTGTTCTTCACTTCCCAAGAAATGCTCTTGCTCAATCCTCAGCTTTGTGGGAAACAACCCATGAAAAAGAGCTGCTGTCTGCTCTCGGTTATTTTGGGGTATCAGTTCAACTTTCGCTTCCCCCCCAACATGAGACCGTTCTCTGAAGGCGTCCAGCAGTCGGAGAGGATCCCGGGGTGTTTGGGGTCCTGCTGTGCCTGGTGCTAAATGTCCTCTTAGAGAGAGGCATCAGTTTTCCCTGTGGAGCTCCCAGTTGATGCTTTCCACCTGTGCCGAGGGCTGAGCAAGCCACAGCATTTACACAGCTTCGGATTTTCCTCCCTCTTCCAAATTTCAGTATCTTTCTCAGCTGAAAAAGAGAAACAACTCTGCAACTGTGAGTGCAGTGAAAAGCTGCTGGTGTAGGATTGAAATAGACTCCAGGTGGGAGGCGAGAAATACTCCCTCAACGTACAGATGGGAAACTGAGGCACGGAGGGATTGAAGGATTCACTCCACGACTGAGCTATACCTGGAGTCTGACTAAGACGGCGACAGGAATAGGAATGGTGTGCTCCAGAGTTAGAGCACTAAATCCATCCTGGGAAATCAGGATTCAGTTCCCATCCTTCCCGCTGCCTCCCTGGATGGCGTTGGCGGAGAATTTGTCTTACCCCAGAGAGGGAACCCTCACTGGATGCTTTTGTGGCTCCGTGAGATGAGATAGGATCCCTGATTTCTGGGAATGAGATGGCCCCATCTTGGTGTATGTTGGGAATAGCATCCTTTCTTCTGGAAGGGTGTGAGCCTCAGGGACCGCAGGGATGCTCCCACCTCCTGTCTCCACGAGGGAGCGGGTGAGGATGGCAGGATTGGCCAGTCTGGAACCAGAGGTTGTGTTGTTCAATTTATTCCCCAATTGCGGAGAGTCAGGACAAGGGGAAATGGCCTCAAGTCATGCTGGGGAGGTTCTGGTTGGATATTAGGAAAAATTTCTTTCCCAAGATATGGCACTGTCTCACCAGGGCATCCCCATCCCTGGAGGATTTAAAAGATGTGGATGTGGCACTTGGGGACATGGTTTAGTGGTGGCCTTGGCAGTGTTGGGTGGGCAGCTGGACTCCATCACCTTAGAGGGTTTTTCCAACCTAAACAAGTCCACGATTCTGAGCTTCTGTGACTGCTCCAAGGTAACCTCAGAAGGCTGGATTGATGCTGAACTGTTTGCTGCCAACAGTCCCTGCAGTCCTGCCTGTGGTTGGTGACCTGAGTGACAGCCTCGAGCCTTTCTCCAGGACGTTTGTCCATTCTGAGCGGCACAGGAGGGCTCGTGTTCCCGAGAGGAGAAACCTGGAGGGAGTTAAAGCTGCGTGCCTGGCCGGAGCAGTTGGGGCTTTGTGGGAGGACAGACAATGCATTTGCAGTGCATTAAGGTATTATTGTAACTGCGTTTGTGCTGAGAGGTTTCTGATCCTGCGAAGTAAAGACGAGCAGATTTGTCCCAGATTTATCAATGGAAGCAGAGTTTCCATTGAAACGGGAGGGAGGGGAGGGCGGGTGAGATCCTGCTCACAGCCGGGCTGGGTTCCATACGCTCTGCCTGGCCACTGGTGCTACCAGGAGAGCTTTGGGGGGAGAAGGACAATCCCAAAATGCTGCTTGAGAGGCGCTGGGATTCATCAAGAAGGAAGGAAAATTTCGAGGTGGAAGCAGGACGCTAAGGCAGCCCCATGAAAAACGGAGGGTTGGGGTGAAGGTCCCACGTGTTTTGTGCAGCTCGTGTGCCCCAGGGGAGGGATGCTGGGGGAATTCCCCTCGTGGTCCGGGTCTGGCTGTGGGAAGAAGGAAGTTGTTTGTCCCCTCTGCTTGGAAATCTGCCCTGAGAAGGCCATTACGGGAGGCAAAGAGTGATGCTTGCTCTGCTTCCTCATAGAAACTGCATGTGCTGTTCCAGGGCAGCCTGCGGATCATTGCACAGGGGGATTTCTTAAATGGCCGTTAGGAACGAAATTAAATTTGTTGAGACCAGATGCAGCAGAAGAGATGGATGAAAAAGCAGAAGGAAATTTGCAGAGGGAACACTGGGACATCTCGCATTAGACAGCAAACCACAGCCTAGAGGAGACGGATTGGTGCTGCACTGAGTTCCCAGCTTACGGGAAACCTTTGGTCGGGTTGGACACCACGGAGATGTCCCTTCCCCCGGGCTTTTATATCCCCCTGCCCTTGTGCTCAGACCTCCTGGTTTTGAAGCCTGACCCAGACCGCCTCTGTTTCTACCTGACAAATGCTGGGCTTGCTGCAGCTGCTGGATTCAAACCCCTCCAGGGAGCGCGTGTGAGGCTGGCGGGGGCTCACAGGGGAGGTGATGCTGCTGCTGCAACCCCGATGCTGCCCCAAAGCTCTGCTGGGGACCCAGGGGAAGGCAGGAGCTGAGGGGAAGGGCTGGGGAGGATCTGCCCCTCGGCAGCTCTCTGCCTGCAGCGCTGCTGCTCGCCTGGCACAGCCTAATTGGCTTTGATAGGATTACAGGGAAGCAGCGGAGGAGTAAACAGGGCCAGGAGGCCACGACGTGCTGGGGCCGCTGGCTCCCGGAGAAATCCCAGTGCGATGCCCGACCGAAGCTGCCGGAGCTCAGGGGTTAATGTCTGCTGCTGTGCTGCAGCTGCGGGGTGAGGGCTTCATCCTGCTGCTTCTAAAGGAAAGGCTTTTCCAAGCAGCATCCCAAAGGTCTGCGGCTCTCTTGACAATTCCTGATGGGTTTGGCCCTGACAGATGCGGAGTAAATTATCGCAATTATGGAAGTTACACCTTGCGCCTCGAGCCTCGTGTCCTAAATAAATGTTTATGGTTTGAGGCAGCCTCATTTGTTTGCCTGAGACCAGACGACACTGATTTATTGGCAGAAATCCTAGCAGGGAAAAGGGATGAGCCAGACAAGTTTTTAACTGCTACACACATATATGTGGTGAAGGGATGATGGTTATTTCATTGGCATGAAAATAAAGCCTCAGACTTGGGTGTGAGCTGTTGCTTCCAGGAATTTTTCCCAACCTACAAGCAACAAGGGGAGCTCAAGGGTTAATGGTGCTCCAGGGCTTTGCTTCCTGCCTTGTCTGGGTTTTGGGATGGCTGGGAGATGCTGTGGGTTGGAAGGGAGGAGTGGATGCTCTCGCTGGGAGCGTGTTGCTGGTCAGCACCATGAACTGCTGCAGGATGGTGCGGGAGCAACTCCCCAGCTCCCTCCTCCCAGGGGATCCACAGCCCCAAGAAAAACAGGTCTCAAAGGTGGGGCTTAAAGCCAAGGATGGAGGTGGCAACAAAGGACTTGTGTCTAGTCTGGGGCGGGGTGCCATGGCCTGGAGCCGACTGTCCTTGCGTGGGGCATGGGCGAACCTCCACCTTTCCATGCCACCTTGCTGGGGCTCGTTCCATCAGGAATCCCCCTGGGTTTCTGGTGACAGAGGGTGTTTCCCCTCTGTCAGCAAAGAGGTTGCTGGGCTCAGCTCGGCCAGACTGCATCCTCACTGTTCATTTCAGAGTCCAGAGCCCAGAGTCAGATCTTGCACCAATATTTATTGTTGTTCCCTCCCCAGATCTGGGTATTTTGGACAGCTTGTTTCTGATTTAAAGTATAAATAAGTTTGATCTTTTCATCTGTTATTCTCCCTACCTTCTGGAGGCTGTGCTGCTTAAAAATAACTGGGATGATGAGCTCAAGTGGGGATGGTGGAGGGGTTTTAACCTCCATCAGGGCGGGACCACTCGTCTGGCTCTGGAAGGGAATTTAGTCTCTCCCTCCTCTCCCCAGCCCGCACAGTCGAGCTCTTGGTCCAGTGCAAGGTGTCCCTGCCCATGGCAGGGAGGTGGAATGAGATGAGCTTTAAAGTCCCTTTCCCAACCCAAACCATTCCTTTACTTTTTCCCAAGCTGGGAGCTCCCTGAATTGCCTAAATCCCCCTTGGCACGTGGCTGGGGATTAAAGCGCTTCTGTTGTTGGAGGGAGTTGGAAAAATGGGGATCCAGGGGAGAGCTGGGGTTGTCCCTGACGCACATCTCCTGGGGATGGGGTGTTTTCCAGGGCTGGCCTCCTGCAGAGGAGGTTTTGGCCTGTAAAAGTCCCTTTTTCTCACAATTGAACTATTTGCTTAAGAAGATCAATTGAAGGGAGAAAGAAAGAAAAAGAAATTGAAGGGTTTTGGCTTTCCTGATGGAAAGTCTGAAATGCAGGTTTGGGTTCAGCCTGAAACCTCCTTGGTAGAGGGCTGGCTCAGCTTTGCTTCTGGGTTTGTTTGGGTGCGGGGAGCACACACACACACACACATGCACACACACATGCACACGCTCTCCTAGACAGAGAAAAACAATCCCCAGCCTAACCCAGACGCTGATTCAAAACAACTGTTGGTTCTGGCCACTCTGTCGGCTTTCCACTGCCCGCAGCCTCCCACCGCGTGAAACCGTGACTGAAAACCAACGGGCAAACCCCGAAATTCAGAGCCAAAATTGCACTTCACCTGGGGAAGGGCAGAACAACTCTTTCTAGGCAGCGGTTCTGCCAGGAAAAAGCCCTCTCCCTGCTTGCAGCCCGCTGAGCAGCAAAGGATGCTCCCGGGAGGAGTCTGAAGCCCCTCGGCGCTGGCTGGGGGATGGATGGGGCTCCCCCCGGCAGGAGCAGGGGAGGGGGTGCCCGCAGCTGCCGGGGGGCTGCGGGCAGGGCCGGGGGGCTGGTGGGTGTCTCCGGGAGCGGTGACTGAGTGAGGCGGTGCCAGGGCTGGGGGCGGATTTTTTGAGAAGAGCCTCAGCTCTTCAGAGCAGCGGCAGCCGCTGGAGGAGTTGGGCGGCTGTTGCTCCCTCTCCGCCNCGAGCGCCGGAGCTTGCTCTACTCTCCGGCCGCCTCCTCCGCCGGCCGGCAGCCGCGGGGCGGCTCGAGCAGCAGCCACCACAACCTGGGCTACACCGAGCAGCTGCCCCCCGCCGCCCCCCAGCCGGCCCCCGAGCAGCGGGAGGAAGAGGGCGAAGAAGGGGAGGAAGGCAGCATGACCGTGGTGGGAGGCGGCGGCGGCGGAGACCCTTTGCTGGAGGAACCCCAGCATCCCCCTGCGCTGCTCGGGGGAGACCGCTACGATCAGCCCCCGGCGCCGGCCGTGCCCGCCGGGCAGCCCGCGGGCGCGGGGGAGCACGAGTGCTGCGAGCGCGTGGTGATCAACATCTCGGGGCTGCGCTTCGAGACGCAGCTCAAGACCCTGGCACAGTTCCCCGAGACGCTGCTGGGGGACCCCCGGAAGAGGATGCGCTACTTCGACCCCCTCCGCAACGAGTATTTCTTCGACCGTAACCGTCCCAGCTTCGACGCCATCCTCTACTACTACCAGTCGGGAGGGCGCATCCGGCGTCCCGTCAACGTCCCCATCGACATCTTCTCCGAGGAGATCCGCTTCTACCAGCTGGGGGAGGAGGCCATGGAGAAATTTCGGGAGGACGAGGGTTTCATTCGGGAGGAGCAGCGGCCGCTTCCCGAGAAGGAGTTTCAGCGCCAAGTGTGGCTCCTCTTCGAGTACCCCGAGAGCTCTGGGCCGGCCCGAGGCATTGCCATTGTCTCTGTCCTGGTCATCCTTATCTCTATCGTCATCTTCTGTCTGGAGACCCTGCCTGAATTCAGGGATGACCATGACTATGAGGGAACTGGGGGGACCTTTGGGACAGGCGGTGGCCCTCTCCCACCTGACGTCTTCACCAACTCCTCATCCTCGGCTGCTTCCATGGTGTCATCCTTCGCTGACCCTTTCTTTGTGGTGGAGACTTTGTGCATCATCTGGTTCTCCTTCGAGCTGCTGGTCCGTTTCTTTGCCTGCCCCAGCAAGGCCACCTTCTCCAAGAACATCATGAACATCATTGACATTGTGGCCATCATCCCCTACTTCATCACGCTGGGCACGGAGCTGGCTGAGCGGCAAGGCAATGGCCAGCAAGCCATGTCCTTGGCCATCCTCAGAGTCATCCGCCTCGTCAGGGTCTTCCGCATCTTCAAGCTCTCCCGGCACTCCAAGGGGCTGCAGATCCTGGGGCAGACCCTCAAGGCCAGCATGCGGGAGCTGGGCTTGCTCATCTTCTTCCTCTTCATCGGCGTCATCCTCTTCTCCAGCGCCGTTTACTTCGCGGAAGCCGATGACCCCAGCTCGGGGTTCAGTAGCATCCCCGATGCCTTCTGGTGGGCCGTGGTGACCATGACCACCGTGGGCTACGGGGACATGCACCCCATCACCATCGGGGGCAAGATCGTGGGGTCTCTGTGTGCCATCGCGGGGGTGCTGACCATCGCCCTCCCCGTGCCCGTCATCGTCTCCAATTTCAACTACTTCTACCACCGGGAGACGGAAGGTGAGGAACAAGCCCAGTACATGCACGTCGGGAGCTGCCAGCACCTCTCGTCCAGCGAGGAGATGAAGAAGGCTCGCAGCAATTCCACCCTCAGCAAGTCCGAGTACATGGTGATTGAGGAAGGGGCGATCAACCACAGTGCATTCAAACAGGCTGCCTTTAAAGCAGGCAACTGCACAACCACAAACAATCCCAACTGTGTGAACATCAAAAAGATCTTTACGGATGTTTAAAACAAACCCAAAGCAAATGAACAGCAACAAAATCTGAGGATGCGGTAAAACAATTCCAATAACAATACCAATAATAATGCAAAGTGACTGTGTGTCGGTGTTGTGTGGAACATGCACCATCGTCGGTCTGTGTGTGCCCTCGTTTTTATACCTTTATTTTTTTAGATCCTTCCTTTCTAAAGATCCAAAAGTAAAAGGATTTAAAATTCTCCGAGGAAGAGGACAGCTAAAGGGTAAAGAGAAGGAAGAGGAAGACAAACCACACTCACTGTCAGAACAGGTGTTTGTTCTGCAACGTGTTGCAGGGCTGCTTTGCTTTTCGGGCTTTTGGGGAACCTCTTGCTTTGCTCCCGAATTTCCCCCCTCTTTCCCTAAGGGCAGTGTGTAGCCGATCTCCCTTCCATCACGTAAGATCACTTGTTGGATTAACAAACCCGGACTGGGTGGAGGAAGGAGGAAAACATGAGGCAGAGCATACTGGGAGGGGGCTGGGAGGAAATAACCATTTAATTCTGCAGAGAGTCTCTGTTACCACATCGTTAAATTATGCTTAATATTGAAACATGTGATGTGCCATTACGGGCACATCCCAGATTCCCTTTTTCTCCCCATTAGATCGTTTATGAAATTCTAATCTGGTCAGAGACTGAGTGCAATCAATGCTGATTTAGATAGAAAAAACTCCCTAAGCCCTCGTTTTCTAGCCTGGATTCCCTTCCCCTGTAACCTGATGGAATTATCTCCTCCAATGTCAAGTTTGTGGCCGTGCAGCGGGGATGTGTGCGGGAGGAGGGAGAGGAGAGGCAGACTGGAATGGTTGCCGGAGCCGCCGGCGCAGGGAGCGGTGTCGGCGTGGAGCAGGATCCGTGACGGGCTCCCGGCCACGGCTGGGAGCCTCCAGCCCACCCAGCCGCAGACAAAGGGATATTTCCTCCTCTCTTTGCAATGCCTTTGGAAGCGATGCGGCCGCTTATCAGCAGAAGATTAAAGTGGCGAACACGCCTTCCAGCGGAAGTCACTAATTCCGACCGGAGTGATGCAGTTGCCATGGTGACCATGGTTTCCTGGGAAACCCCCAAAGGTTGTCATGGCATCCCTTCTCCCATCCCCCTTGGTCCTTGCTCTTCCCGCAATAAAACCTTTCCAGATGGTTCCAGCTCCTCCATCCCACAAGACATCGTGGCTCTGCACCCCCTCCCGGTCCCTGTCCCGCCGCTCCTCCCGTGTGCCCAACAAAGCACCCACAGGCAATAAGCACCCCCGAATCCACCTGTCCCTCACCTTGGCGGTGAAATCTGGGGATGGAGGTTCATCCTGCTCCACCGAGAACGACCCCAAACCCAGTGGGAACTGGCACCAAGCAGCTGCCGGGAAGCTTGGCCGGGGAACCTCGGCAGCTTTGTGAAACAAGGGGGACAATAAAGAACAGGATTGAAAAATAACCAAAAAATCCCGCCGGGAAAAATCACCGGCTTCATTCTTCACGTGTGCGCCAGGGGCCGTGGGACATCTGACAGGATCAGGTGAGCTTTGCACGGGGGAAGGTTCAGTGGAGCCATAAAGTAATGTTGGTTTTTTTTGGACAAACCCCATGCTTTTCACTGCTTACTTTTATTCTCCAGCTTATCCTGCTGCTCGCGGGTATTTTTACACACGTTAGATAAAGTGGGATCACATCCTGTAGCTCCTCTGATTGTATTTGCTTTTTAGTGCTGTGGGAGGAGGAAAACCCTGCTGCTTCTCTGCAGCTGGATTGCTTCACTTCTGTGCTAAAAAGGTGATTTCAGTGGTTTAGTGCTCCCATCCAGCCCCTGCCATCGACACAGGCCAAAGGCAGCTTGCCCTCGAGAGCTTCGGCTCCAGCTCTGCTCAGTTTTGCTGGATTTTGGGTTAAAAAGCACCAGATTCCTTCGAGGTAGCACATGGAACAGGGATGCTGTTAAATACCTACAGCAAAGAGAGATTTGGCCCCAACCTGTGCAAGTCACACCTTTCCCAAGGCTGTGGAGAGGGGGCCTTGTCCTGAGAGATGCTGGCCATGCCAAAATTGGAGTTTAGCTGGGATTTCCCCCAGACTCAGAAGGATCTGGATGGTTTGCAGCACTCTCCCTTAGCCACAGTCAATAAACCCAAGAAAAACGTCAGAGCCCCTCCTTGGCTGCTGGGGTTTTATTGGAGCTACCAGAGGTCTCATCAGCTGAGGGTCCACAAGATGATATTTGTTAGGGAGCTGCTCTGGAACATCACGAGAAGTTACAAACCTGAGATCCCTTGTCCGGGATAACTGGGGTTCCTTGTCTGGGATAACTGGGAACACCCCAGTGTGCCTTTTCCCCAGGCTGCCAGTGGGCTGAAATGTCATTTCTGCCTACGAGCTCTCACTTTTTATTGTTATTCTCTTTTATTGTTATTAAAGCTTTCCCACACGCCTGTTCCTAAAAGGAGGGTTTGAGTTTGAGAGCAGTGGAAACGTCTCACTCAGGAGAGTTTGCAGATGAGTTCTGGGTTGGTGTTTTCCCCGTGGCAGCTGCACAGGGTATGGAAACCACATGTTCTCCTGGAAATGGCACAGAACAATTTTCAGTTTCTCTGTCATCTAAAATAAGCAGAGACCTTGCAGGTTGTTGGTTTGTTTTTTCTGACTCCTCACTGCCTGGTTTCATAGGAGCAGAGTAGTTGCAAAGGGATTTTATTGACAGTAAAAGATGCTTTATGGGAGAGGTGACAAGAAAACCACTTCACCCACTGGGGTGAAAGGCAGTTTTGCTCTGGTAGAATCCCAGAATGGTTTGGGTGGGAAGGGACCTTAAGGATCATCCAGTTCCACTGTCCCAGGTTGCTCCAAGCCCTGTCCAACCTGGCCTTGGACACTTCCAGGGATGCAGGGGCAGCCACAGCTGCTCTGGGCACCCTGTGCCAGGGCTTCCCCACCCTCCCAGGGAAGGATTCCTTCCATGTATCTGAACTAAATTTCCCCTTTTTCGTGTTCAAAAAAATACTTTGCAGTACTGAGTGGTGTCACTGAAAAACAAATTCACTTCTGCTCTGTCTTTTAGATACACCCCAAAAATCAGAAGTGGAAAACTGGGGCTATCCTTTGGATGTTCTGCCCTGTTTCTCTGCATGTTCCCTCTCTGCTGTCCCGTGGGTGCCATCCAGTGAGGGAAACTGAGCCACCTGAGCCACCTGCTCTCGTGGAAGGTGTCCCAGGGCCGGGAGCTGGAACTGGATGATCTTTAAGATCCGTTCCAACCCAAACCATTGGGTGACTCTGACAAATACGTTCTGTTCCGTGGTCTGACGGCTTCTCTGGGACTGGCTGCTGCAGTGTTGTGCCAGGAATCAGAGAGATCCCCGAAACGCAGGGCTCTCCACAGCCAGCTGCTGTTTAAGTGGCTCTGCTCTCCTGCCGTGTGCCCCATTAGGACAAGGCAGCGCTTTAGCAGCGCTGGGGACTTCCAGAGGAGCCTTGGACTCGCCTGTCCCTAATGTGCTTAGAGGGGCAGCATTAGGGGATTAGCATTAGCGGAGCTGCTGTCTGCGAGGCGAAGGGCTTGCCCAGACTGGCTTATTCCATTAAATGGAGGAAAGGGCATTACCACGAGCTCCTGGCTGGCGGCTCCCGGTGCCCCCTGAGCGAGCACGGGGTCCCCGCGGCGCTTGGCAATCCCCGCGTGGTCTCCCCTGCAGCGTCCCCGTCCCTTGTCCTTCGTCCCTGTCACCCGAGGGACACTGAAGGAGGGGAGCGAGGATGGAAGAGGCAGCTCCCACCCCAGGGATGCAGCCCTGGGTGGCTGGAGCTGCCCCCGTGGGTGCCTTCAGTTTATCACAGAATCACAGAAGGTTTTGGGTTGAAAAGAACCTTAAAGAACATCTTGTTCCAGCCCCCACGCAGGGGCGCTGGGTGCTGTAGAGCCTTGTACCTCCCGTTTTCGCAGCCTCCTATCAGCTTCCTGTTCTCTCTGCCTGTATTTTAGGACCTGTTCCCCTGTTTCAGCCCCGGATGCCACCTTGAAACACGTCCTTGGCGCTGGGGGGTGCAGGGACACGCAGCAGCCGCAACCCTGGCCCCTCCGCTTGGTACTTTGACACCATCGCCTTTTCCTCCTGCTTCTTTGCCCTCTTTTTTGTGTGTTTTCAGGCCTGAACTCCTTCAAAAGGTTCTGTTGTTCTCCAGCACAATAGATGCCCTTCGGGTGCTTGGGGTGGCCGGAGCGGAGCAGTATCCATCCCACCCCACGTGTGGACACAGACAAGGGCTGGAGATATCTCTTTCCTCCAGGAGGGTTAAATTTCTTCCCGGGCAATTGTTCCTGCTCCATGCCTTGACAAAAGGAGTCGTTTTTGTTTTTAATCCCCAGTTTATGGGCAATTAAGCAGCGGCAAAGGGCAGACAAGTGCTTCCCCCGGCAGAATGGAAGGAGCCAGCCAGGGTCACTGCTCCAAAAGGGTCTCTCCTGCAGGGATGGAGCACAAGGAAAGGCTGTTCGGCAGTGGTTGGTGTGTACGGGGAGCGTTGTGTGTAAAATCAGTTTAATTGTGTAGTTTGGAGCCCTCTCCTGCCAAGCTTTTAAAATATGCATGTCTTGGTGCGAGCGCACGGAGGCTCCACCGCCGCCGGCTGGAAGCAGGGCTTGGTTCTCCCTATTTTTAAACGCTTCAACAAGCGGTCTCTGGGCAGGCTGCAAACCTGGCAGTGCAAACAGCCGAGCGGGGTTTAACTGTGACTTATTTTGCCCTCCAGTCTCAGTTCTGTGCGTGCCTGGAAGGAGAGCTCAGTGCCCCGGCATCCTCGCGCGAGGGCGGTCGTATGGGAGCAGGGAAACGGGGGATTTCTGGATACGGCATGATCTTTGTCACAGATGATCCTTAAGGTCCCTTCCTACCCAAAGCATTTGATGATTCGATGGTCACAGGGTGCTGTGGGCAGGGCCACATCCTAGGAACTGTCTCACTCCTACGGAGCCGGTGCTGCTCCCCTGCACCCTCCCCGCTATGGGTCCCACCCACAGCAAGAACGGGGAGCTCGGCTCGACTTTGGGGTGTTGTACAGCTGGAGGATGTGTTAAGGGTGGGATATTGCTGCCTTTCCCCGTCTGCCTGGGTGCTGTTTGCATGGCTGAGGTCCAGGCAACCCCGGTGGGTGCAGGGTGGCATCAGCCCTCTCCCCGTGCCAGAGCTGGGAGCTGGGCACTGGGCACGGAGGGATGGAGCCGTGCGCTTCTGTTCCTTGGGAAAGTCCTGGGGCTGTGGCCATCGCCACTTTGACGAGGACATTCGGGGGGCATTTTGGGTGCCCTGAGGTGCCTCGTCCCATCTGGGAATCACTCGTCCAGCAGTGGAGGTGCTTGATCCATTTCAGGGGGTGGTGAGGGGGGGTTTCTTAGGTCAGAAATGAGACTGGCACCAGGAGGAGGGTCCAGCCCCAGCCGTGCCTTAGGGAAGAGCCGTCCCCGGGCAGGGACACATTTGCTGCCAGGGGATGCCCGCAGAGCAGCCGCAGCCCCGGGGGATCCCTGCAGAGCAGCCCCAGCCCCAGCTCCCAGCCCCTCCCAGCTCTTGCTCCAGCCGAAGCTCTCCCGGCTCCGCTGTGGTTGAGCCTGGGATCCACCCGAGACCCTTCACTCCCGTGCTCGGCTGCCCGAACGGGCCAGAGAGTGACGGTGTCCCTGTCCCAGCGATGTTTGTCCCCCCAAGTTGGCTGCTCCAGGCTGGGAAGGCGTGGGGCCTCCTGCTCTTTGTCACTCAGTTTTTGAATCTGAATCCCAGTTTTTGCTCCTGAGAACCATCCTGCGTGTGGAGGAGGGGCGTGTGCGGGGTCCCACACCACCCTCACAGCCCTTTTATCCCCGTTTCTGGCAAAACTCAGCCGCAAACACAAACCCCGTGAGCCTCTCTGTGCTTTTCCTCCCACGATCAAGGTGCTGCTCTGACACCCATGGGGTTCAGGGTGCGTTTGTGTCTCATCACCGCTCAGAGCCTGAATTTTCAGTGCTGAGGATGCTCGGCAGCCGGGCAGGGAAACCTCCCCGCATGAACCTCCCCGCAGGGCACCGTCACTTTCCTCCTCCTTATGAACCAAGACATGCTCAAGTAAATTAGAACATGTCTCCCATCTCCTTCAGCTTCTCGCTGGAGTCAGGAGTAGCTGGGATGCTCCCTGATCGCTGCTGTTCCCTGCTCAGAGCGGGAGCAGCCGTTCCCTGCTGGCTCTGCACACTCATTGTGAGACCCCTGGCTCAGCCGTGCCAACGGCAGCAGGCGCTGCTGGGTTTGTTTGGGAATGATTCATTTCCTTGAGACTCGTAATTCCGATGCTTTTCTGAGCGTGTTGAAGCTCTCTTGCTTTGCTCCAGTGGTTGCACTTCATTTTTAGCATCTCTGAACACCCTGGCTGGGCGGGCTGGGGTTGGATGTGTGGCTGGTGCAGGAAGATGTGCCCGTGGCCCTCTCCGCTTGCCCCAGCAAGGCTGCAAGGTGCAGTCAGGTTTATTTGGAGGCTGACCAGCACCAGCTACTTTGCTGTGCTTCCCCCAAAGCACCACCATGGACAGAAAAGGAAAATCCTTTGGGGTTTTATCACGGCTTGCTCAGTGCTGGGAGCACCAAAGGCTCAGCCGTGGCAGCAGGAGCGGGGCTGGGGCAGCAGGGTCTGTGCTTGGGGTGTCGCTCCACGGGAAGCTAAAGGTTGGGATGGGGGACGGATGGGATGGACACACATTTTGTGAAGGGTTTCCTGCCTTTGCAGAGAGCTGAGTTTGCTCTTGGGCTTGGCACGGGGAAGGAGCCGCGTGTGGAGCAGGGGGGGAGCGGAGCTAAGCCGTTCAGGGGGTTTGGGTTGGAAATCCAGGGAAATGTGTCCCTGCTCCCAGCCCTGCAGGGTGCAAGCACTGTGCGGTTTGCTCCTCCCTGGCTTTGGGCAGGTTGGCTCCTCCGTGCCTCAGTTTCCCCATCTGTACGTGGCACCGAGCAGTTTCAGGGAGTGTTTGCAATGAAACCCCTGTGCAGGGAAGAGGCGGTTTTGAAACACAGAGCAAGAAGCGAGGACTCCTCCAAAGGTTTTATGGGATTCAGCTTTCTTGAGGCTGGAAAAGCCTGCAGGCCCTGCCCTGGGTACCCCAATAATCCCAGTTATTTCCGTTGCCTGGAGGGAAGCCTGAGGTTTCACACAGCTTCCCAAGCTGCCAGCTCTGCCTTCAGCTCCCCATCAACATCCTCCTCTCCCGTGATTTCCTCACTCTGCATCTTCCCTATTCCACCCTTCTGGCCCATTTCTCCTGAAATCTCTGTGAATTTGGGGTTGAGAACCCTCTTCTCCCTCCTTGCTGGTCTCTGCTTGGAGTTGCCACCGTGGCTCTGTAACAATTTAACCTTGCACTGTTGCAGCGGGTCAGAAACCAGACGTAAGAAATTTGGGCTTAAAATGGCCCTGGCTGCTGGGAATTTGAGTTTGCAGGAGGGAAGAGGAAGGAGTTGCTGTGAACTGGATGCAGCACTGCACGTTTGAGGGGTTCTCCACCTCTTCCTGTGCCTCAGTGGGTGCAGGTGCCTGAATGATATTCCACACTTTAAATCCCTCGGAATTAAGGCAGGAAATCTTCTTTCTGCAGCATCAGAAACAGGCCTGGGCTGTTCTCTCCCAAGGCTGGAAATTTTCAGGGATGTCTCTCGCGTCCTGGTTGCAAGATGCTCTGAGAAAGCACAGCGAGCCCGAGGAGGAGCGAGTGGGGAACGCGCCCCGGCTCCAGCTGGGTTCCTCACTTGGGGAATTTCCTGGGAATTTGGCTTTATTGCTCCGTTTTCTCAACCCAACAGCCATGCAATTCCCTTGGAGGAGAGCTTTACACAAGCACCTTTATCAGCCAAGTCAGAGATATCAGTTAATTTGATAAGATCTGTTTTCCCTAACCCTGCATTGATTGGCATCAATTAAATCTTCCTCTTTAATTCTGTGTGAAGACTCTCAGCCATTCCAGCACATTGTCTGGGATCGGTGACGGATGGCCAGACCCATCGTTTCTGCAGCTCACTTTGTTTATCCCTTAAAAATCTGACCCCAACAGGAGCTGTTTCCCAATCCTCTGGAAGGACTCAGGAGATGCTCAGCACTTGCACTCCCAGGAGCTGCTTTGCCAGCTCTGAGTGTTTAGATAGAAGTTATTTGGCTCAGCCAATTTAAAAACATCCAATTTTTGTGGCTGCTGTTTAATATCCTCGATTTCTCTTGGGATGGAGAGGATTTCCTCACCCCTGCACAATGGAAAGACATCTGGATCCCTTCAGGAGCCGGAGCAGCGATGGCTCCTGAATGCTCCCGACTTCTCACTCCCACTGCTGTTCTTACCGGATTCAGAGAAATGGCACCATTGCTGGGCTGAGGATTTGGCATTTCTTTCTTCACCGGCAAGGATACAGCTCGGAAAGGCTCCAGGGTACCCCAAAGCACTGCATTATTTGCCTGGTGACAATTAAAATTGTTATTCACCACTTCATCTGCAGAGTCCCAGCTCCACCAGCACCTTCTTTCCCAGTGGAGTTTCCTGGGCTGAAGGTGCTGTTTGGGTCTTATTTGTGTATTTATTTATTGACTGGTGTGTAACGCTCCGGTGATCCTTGGGGATCCTGGCAGTTTGGAGCCCTTCCCGGCTGGCAGGTGGGAGGAGTTTAATCCCCCAGCAAGCCCAGTCCAACAAAGCAGAAAGCTCTGTTAGCTTTAAGCCCTGGAATGGTCCTGCTGGTGCTTCAGGATAAGCTGTGCTGGAACAACTGCCTGGGCTGAGATCCCTGCTCGGAGCACTGAGCCCCTCTGGAAGCTCATTTCCCCAGTGCTGCACTGCCTCGCAAGGGGATCTCTGCTCCTGGCAGGAATTCCCATCCCTTTTCTTTCTCTGCTGGATTTTAGCATCCCTGTAGCATCTTTCCTACATCCCTACGTCCTCATCAGCCCTGCAGATGCATCCTCAGCATCCCCATAACGTCATCATCCCTGCATCCTCATCATCCCTGCAACTTCATCTCTGCAATTTCATCATAGCTGCAACATCATCCCCTGTGCATCCTCATCATCCCTGCAACATCATCCCTGCAACTTCATCCCTGAATTCTCATCATCCCTGCGTCCTCATCCCTGCAACATCACCATCCCTACATCCTCATCATCCCTGCAACTTCATCTGCAATTTCATCATAGCTGCAACGTCATTCTCCCTGCATCCTTATCATCCCTGCAGCATCATTATCCCTTCATCCCCACTATCCCTGCCACATCTTCCCTGCATCCTCATCATCCCTGCATCCTCGTTATGCCTGCAACTTCATTCCCGCATCCTCATTACTGCTGCAACTTCATCCCTGCCATCCCATCATCCCTGCGCATCTCCATCCCTACGCCCTGATCCCTGCAGCATCCAGAGAGGGGGTCTCTCCCTCCTCAGTGCATGGATCCCACCTGGCATATCTCCACCCTGCCTCTCCCTTTGGGGAAAATAGGCTGATTTTTGGGGCTGAGCTGGGACCAGGCAGGTCCCGGTGCCTTAGGCCGGGCTCCTCCCGACCTTTCCCTCATCACGGGCTGCTGGTGAAGCACCCGGCTCCCACAGGCTGTTCTGGGAGCTGGGGTGCTCCAATTGCCACGGTGTGAACTAAAGGCAGAACAGGGATTTTTTGGAAGATGAGAGGGATAAAAACAGTTACATGAAACTTCTGGAAATTTCAGTGCCTTAAGGACAGAGCAGAGCATCTCCCTGTGTTAAAATAGGAGTCGGGCTGAGTCCCTTGGGTGCAGCGCTGTGGGTGCAATTCCAGTGCTGCCGAGATTGGGGAATTTTGTGGGCCCTTTGCTGGACACCCCAGTCCCCACGGCAGAATGGGATTTGGGGTTGTGCTCTGTGGGAGCGGCTCCACAGTCCACACTCTGGGAGTGGGATCAGCCCCAGCTCCTCCCATCACCTGGGCTGGGTTTATAAAATCAGCCAGCTGCTCAATATCTCATGAATCACATCGGGTCAGAACAAACCCAGCTTGATTAAGATAAAAACACAAGGAAAACCCACTTGGCACTAATTATTCTGGGTTTGGAAGTTGCCGTTAATGTGAGATAACAGTTAATAACCAGAATATATTTAATGAATCTTTTTCCTATCTTTAGCTCACTTTAGACTGTGTGGCGTTCAGTCCATTAACGAATTTTAATTAGCAAGTTTTCACTTTTCATTCGTGGGAAATGGAGATGGGAATTTCTCAGGGGGGACCAATGTGCAACATCTCTTCCACTTTACTTGAGAAAAAAAAGAACCTGTTCCTGTTTCCCGAAGCAGGCTGTGCATAAAGTGGTTCTTTGCTCTGCCCAACAGATCACAGAAGAAGTTTTGAAACGAAGACCTCCAGGACTGTGTTGAGAAATAAAACATCTCCAAGGAAAGGACAAACATCCCAAACATCCCGGACACGGTGACCGACGCTGCCGTGGACCCGACTGACAGAGGGCCTGTCCTCCCCAGCTAAACCCAGTTCATATTTCATATATATATATTTATATATGGAATATCTCCCACTTTATCTGTGTTTTCTAACAAGTGCATTATGTAGAAGGGAACATCTTTGGAGCCAGATTATCTTCAACTCATGTGCAATATAACGAGACTGAGCAAAGCCGGGAAAAAGGAGGAGGAGAGGTGGAAATCACTTGGATGTTATTTCAGTCTTTTTTTATTATTATTTAAAAAAAAAAAAAAAATCTCCTGAAAGATTAAGCAACCAGAAAGGAAATGTTAAGCAGGGCTGCTAAAACTCAGCCCAAGTGTTTTGCTCGGGGTGGGAGGGAGTGGGGGGAAGTTCTGTTGCTGTCGCCGCTCCCTGGCGAAGGCCACGGGCTGTTCTCAGCTCTTCGGGAATCATTCCTGTTCCACTTTTCTCCCTTTCTTTCTTTTTATAAGTAGCTCTGTGCTGTACCAAAGGCTGTGATTTACTTTAAGTCCTTATTAAGGAAGGAACATCTCTGCTGGTGCTGAGGAAAAGGGTGTTGTACAGTTGTGCCTTGCTGTCGGGATCGCTCCATGAAAAACTAAGGACAAACTGAATTTCCGGGGTGGAAAAGGTCTAAAAACCCAATTCTTGGCTGGCCGTGCTCCCACTTCATTTCATGAGAGCCCCTCTGCCCTTGTCTGCACTTCCACAGTACTCCAGTCCTGTGGGAATATTACAGGGTTGCCTTGCTAATTCCATAATAATCGAGAATTCCATCTCTCCTTTGCCCATTGCTGTCTCATTTTGCACACTGAGGTTTTTGGTGGCAGGTTTAGAGCTGTGGGTTGCCCGTACTGAGCTGGGAGGCTCTTAAAGCTGAGCTTTGTGTAACCTCACTGCTTTTCCTAGGGCTGCATGGATCAATATTATCCTGGTGCCACGGGGTAAATGGTCTGCAAAGGGATAAATGCAGATGGCAAAGGGGTTGATGGTCTCTCCTGCTTCTGGCTCCCCCTTTTCCCCTTCCCCAGCCTCATCCACCTCCTCACGCTGCCTCCATCCCAGCTTGGAGATTGAAACCCTCCCAGCACAGCCTGTGTTGGAGGAGCAGAGCGAAACTCAGAACAGCGTTGGATTTAAGGGTGAAAATAATGTTGGAGGGACCCAGATGAGCACAGGAACCTCTTTGCATTGCAATAACTCCCTGGGAATGGTTTGGGAATGGTAATTTGGACTGGACAGAACCAAGTGAGCTGGAGCTTCCTCTGCAGCAGAGGCTGCGCAAGGGGAGATAACAGGAACCAAAACCGTTGTGTGTGAAGCAGAGCCTTGAGCTGATGCTGCTGATTGTCTTTGGTGTCCACGGACAAGCCTTGAGGTCACCACCAGGCACCTGGAAGGTGGAGCAAGGACCACTCTTCCAGAGGGAAGCACCGAAACCTGGATCCTTCCCCCAGTGGAGCTTCTACCTGCATTTCACACGGAACATCCCCAGGAGACACACGTGGGGTGCTCCGAGGCACAGTCCCAGTGAGGACCCCTTAAACCAACCCCTCCCTGGAAGGAAGGCTGGGAAATGGGAAAACTCGGGAATATTCAAGGCAAAGCAGCCAATTGTCTGCACCACGTCTCTGTCTTGCAGAAGAGCTCTGAAGATTAACGAGAACCCTGCACACACATCAGCTGAAATTCGGACTGAGAAATTCCCTTAAAGCTGGGAAAGGATGTGATTCTTACGAGGAACGCGTCGACTTTGGTGAGATCGCGTTTATTTTGTTTGTTTTTTGAACACGGATGATTTCTTGGCTGGAATTCCTCCTCCTGCCATGGCAGGTGCACCACTGGTGGAGGAGACTTTGTTCATGGCAGAAGGGCTTGGGGGGCCCAAACACAGAAGTCTCTGGCTCTCTGCACAGGTGCAGGTTGGGCAGAACGGGCTGAGATGGCGAGAAAAGAAGCAAAAGCGTTAAACCCAGCAGTTTTAGCCAATTTAATCAGCTGGAGAATGAAGAGCAAATATGGATCTGGCTCTCAGTGGGACATTGCTCCTCTTGCATTTATTCCCAGCATGGCAGAACCCCTGCGGTCACTGGAGCTGTGGGTAAATGAGGAGAAAAGGGCCGGTGCTGCTGGCCCCTGGATCTGCCACGGCTTTTACAGCTCGAGGTGCGGAGGCAGATCGGGACTGGGGACCGGGATTGCTGGAAGAGCACGTGGAGCAGGTCCCTGAGCCCACGGAGATGAGCAGGGGGTGCCAAGGCTCTGCAGGGATGCCGGGGAACCGCGGAGGTGAAACAACCCGCGGTGTGAAATCGATGCGGTGCGAAAGCCGCCTGCACAAATTAGAGCTAATTAGAGCAGCGGCTCTCATTAACTTGGTTTGGCCGTGCCCTGCCCCGAGGCCAGCCCGTGGTGGGGGCGGGGAGAGGGAGCTTCTCCGTGGGATCTTGCAGCGAATTGCTCCGCCGGCAAATCCCCGCGGCTGCGGCAGCGGCCGGGGCGCTCCGAGCAGGGATCGTTCGTGGTCCCGGCACAGCGAACACCCCCGGGCGTCCCTCCCTGTCCCTGCACACGGGAGCGGTGTCCCGCTGCTGCCTCACCCCAGCGCTGGAATGAATTCTTGCTCGGACCGTAAAATCTCAGAGACCTTAAAGGACCCCTGTAAGAGGAGCAGGGAAACCACTTTTCTCCCTTTCTTTCTTGCTGAGCCGTTTCCACCGCCGGGAACTCCCCGTGCTCCTCCCCGTTGGAGGGAGCTGCCGGCAGGCTGGGGGAGACGGAGCTGGGCTTTTGTTGGGACATCTCACCTCCCAAACCCCTAAGGAGCTGCAGAACACATTTGTTTGCAGCCTCCCTGCAGCGTGACAGGTTCGCAGTGTGCTCTTGAGCCTGCAAAGGAGACTGAACAAAGCTTTAGGAACTCTGAAATCGTGAGAGACTGACCCCAAACCCACTTTTCCACCGCGCTGATGGGCTTGGGCTGCAAACAGCCGCAGCCCCCCATGAAAGGAGGCTGCCCACACAGGAAAGGGCACATTAACAGGAGGAGAATTGATTTTCTGGATTGCAGCACAGACCTGGATCTTGGGAAGCCCTGGTCCCAAAGGTGTTATATTTAGTTTCTTTTGGAACATGATCTAGTAGCCCTTAAAATGGGGGATAGAATGTATCAGTACTAAAGTTATTTTTTATTTTTCACCGGTGTTACAGAGAGCTTTTTTATGGTGTGTGTGTATGTGTGCGCGTCTGCAGCATAATTATACCTCGTCTGTTTTCGGTAGCCACTTGTTACAGCGTCTCTCTGTTAGGGCTCAAAACTGTGTTTTGATTATTAAAGTGGTGGGAAAAACCATATCCCTTCCCCCGGGGGGGTTGGTGGGTGCCACCCGCCCCCCGGCCGCCTCACACCGATGACAATCTTGCCAAACGCCACCTCCCCTCGGTGTTGTCCGTTCCGGCGCTGAAGACGTCGCTCCGTGCTCTTGGGTTCCTCGTGCTGAGCCAGCTGGTTGTTAATGTGCTTTTCCACAATCATCGAGGGTTTGATAGTCCGTAACTGTCAGTCCAGTGTGTTAATCTGTGTTGCCACCACTCCGAGCCCGGCCTCGTGCGTGTCACAGATGCCCATCGTGCCGGGATGGCCGCGTGCGAATGGCAGCGGGAGCGCAGGGCTGGCTTTGGCAAGGGAAAGGCAAATTAAAAATGTATCCAGTCGATTAAAAAAACAAAAAAGGGAGCGATTTAATGATGGCTGACATCAAGAGAAGATCCAAAAAATAGCGTGCTTTGATTCCCATAATCATCCCAAGGCAGGCTGCTCATCTTTATTCATAGCCCTTCAAAGCCGTGCTCCGAGACGCCGGAGCAGCTCGGAGCTGTCGTGCTCAGACGCGGCTCTTTAGACGCTGAACACGTCGACATCTCTGCTCTGTGCCCAGCCCAGCGCTGCACACCAACCCTTCCCCTTTTAATTTTAGGGTGCAATTTAAGTGACGAGAGCTCTGCTGTTGGCTCCGTGCTGGCGGAGAGGCAGGAAAAGCGGATCTGGGGAGCTGGGCTGGCGTGGGGTCACGTAAAGCCGCTTCTTTTAATGACATGTTTTAAGCTGTTTTAAGAAGGCAGCTAAATTAGAAAGCGAAAGATCTCCAAAAGTGTTTCAGGGCACTAACAAAGGCTCAGGGGACACGACACAGGGACAGGGCTTAGCAGCGAGGCTGGAAGGGGCTGGCAGAGGCAGTGAGGGAATACTGGGAAGCTGCCCTGCCCTGCTGGATTTGGGGGGAAAGTCAGGATTTGGTGAGGCCCTGGCACAGGGTGCCCAGAGCAGCTGTGGCTGCCCCATCCCTGGCAGTGTCCAAGGCTGGGCTGGACGGGGCTTGGAGCACCCTGGGCTAGTGGAAGGTGTCCCTGCCCTTGGAAACAGGATGAGCTGTCCCTTCCAACCCAAACCACTCTGGGATTCTGTTAATTTGTGGTTCTGTGATTCCTGCAGTCCCATCCCAGCATCCAGCCTCTTTCCACAGGCAAACCCCTGCAGGACTGACATCTCAGAAACCAGCCTCGAGCACGCTGGAGGCTTCATTACCTCACACCCTTGGGTGTTTTCTGAGCCAGGTGTTCAAATGCTGTTATTGCTACTGAATCCTTTTAAAATTAGGGAATTTCCGAGGTGGAGTTTTTCTTCCCTGAGTGCTCCCCACTCTCCCGCATTGCACAAATCCAGCTGGAAGTCTGTCTGTCAACCTGACATTAAAGCCAAGTAGCATCTCTGGGTGAATTAGACGACACATTCTAGTCCCCGTGTTTTCCACCAGCCTCTGATACAGGTAAATTATGTTTCTTTTTCCCATTTTTCCTGCTTTGTCCAAGATGATGTCACCACTGCACCTTTAAAGGGAATGGTCTGAGGTGGTTCTGACTGGGGCTGTCCAGAACACATCTCTGACCATTGCCAGGCCAGGCACTGCTGCTGGGTTTGAAATGCATCATTCCTGTTCCAGAGGATGATTTCGGAGCAGGACAGTTTGCCTGGCAACACACAAGTCATGGATAGAGCTGGAACCGTGAATCGAAAGGCATTGGGTGGAAATGTGGTCAGGAAGTGCCTGAAATAGTGGAGTTTTAATGCAAAACTCTGTTGGCTGCCACGTCCCTTGTGCTGCCGTTGGTGCGCTGGAATTGGATTTGGTTATTCCAATTGCTCAGGGCTTGCAGGAAAATCCCCCTGCTGCTGGAGGTCAGGGGTTCCATGGCTGCATTTGGCACCTTGCAAGGAGAACAGGCTCTTAATTCATCACCTGAGACCCCCAAAGGTGGCAAAAGGGAGGCGTTGCATCGACCTCCAGCACAGGAGCAGCTCGTGTTTCTTAATTTCCCATCCTTTACTATGCAACTGATTTTCATGGCATCTTCCCGGGATGGGGACGGCTGGATATAGTTTTGACTTTGCTTTCCTTCCCTCACGTGCGCAAGTGGGTGATGCAGAAATGTTTCCACGACTGTCTCACCCGGGACGTGCACCGGGTCGGTGAACAGTGAAATATTGGGAAATTCTGTGTGTCCGACTGGAAATCTGAACTCGTCCCTAAATCCTGACTGATCAGGTGCCACAGGAGCGATGCAATTTTGGACTGGCGGTGTTAAACGCAGTCTTGTTACTCTGAGTTCGTTTTAAACTCTGGTTTTGCCAGTGAGCTGTGTTGCAACTGTTTAAAACTTGGGTTTTTTTGATACCAGTCTGATGCTAAAACCAGCTGCTGCATCCCCTCGTCCTGGTGACTCCACCGTGGTGTGAGCCTTGTGTTCAGTTCCCCGGTAAAAAAAGTGATTTTTTTTTTTTTCAGTTGCGTGATTTTTTTACCTGATGTTGAATTTATTTTTTTAATGTTTTTTTTTTCTCATTAGAACTTGAAACTGTTCTTTCATACGCAAAGTTCAATAAAACGGCTGAAGCGCAGCGTGTGGTGTTTGGTGCTGGGGTGGGTGGAGGGGAGATGTGGGGGTGGACAGGGTGGCGTGAGGATGAGGTTTGAGGAGCGTCCTCTAATGCGAACTCGTTTTTCAGGACGAAATAATCTGAAATTTAATGCCCTTCACGGGAGTCAAGTTTCCCCTGCTGGAGAAATGAAATCCTGGGGTAAAATCTGCACGTTCCCAGCATCCCACCCGGCCACCTGGACTGAGGGAGCTCCAGGAAAACCCTTAAAATTTTGATGGCGTGTCACAAGAAGGGAGCTCACTGACGGTGCTCGGGCACGCGGACGCAGGCGGAGGGGTCAGACCCACCTGCCCTGATCACAGGGGGAAATCCTGCAAAAGGGGCTCGCAAGCTCATTTGAAAACCTTGGTCTTGGCTTCCAACCACATCTGTGAGCTTCACCCAAAAGTGAATGGGGCCAAAGAGAGTCAAAGTTTTGATTTAGGTTTTTGGTTGCTTTAAAAACACTGAGGTTGTTTCTCCTGTGTTGCCCAGAGCAGCTGTGACTGCCCCATCCCTGGGAGTATCCAAGGCCAGGCTGGAGAAATCTGGGCTGGCGGAAGGTGGTTTCACCCGTGGCAGAGGGTGAAACAAGATGAGCTTTAAGGTCCCTTCCCACCCAAACCATTCCGGGATTCCATGGCTCGATGATTCCATGATAAAATGACTTGAGCTGTGCACACGAGCGCTGTGTCCCAGGCTCCTGCAAGGGGATTTTATTTCAGTGCTCACTGAGCCAGGAGCACAGACCATAATCCCGAGTGACTTGGGGATTTTTGCAAGTCCCAATTCTGGGACTGAAATCCAGGAGGAAATCCTGCAAGAGGCTTCAGGTGCTGAGCTGGGGGCTCAGGACTGGGAGCAGAGCAGCAGCCGCGTGTGCCCACAGCCACCCCGGGCAGGATCCCACTGGGGAATTCAGCAGCGATGGAAAACCTCAAATTCCCGACCTTTACAAAACATCTTGATCCTGTCGGCCTCAGGGATTGGGATAGGGGCAAAGAGGTTCCCAGGAAAGCAGCGCTGAGTGCTGGAACTGGTCTGGGTGGTTTCAACTCTCTCTGCTCTCGAGGTTTGCTGTGAGCACCAGCTCTGCTGGGGGAGGACGACCACAGTGAGCAAAGTCAGCTTCAGCTCAGACGCTCCCAAATCCTCTCGGTGAGGCTGTGCTGGATGGTACCACACTCACTCCTGGCTGCTGTGGGTGGCACGGCAGATTTCGGGCTGGCTCAGGGGCTCTCTGAGGTGGGTTTTAGCAGCTCTTGCTGCTCCATTCTCTGATGTGACCTCGATCTCTGTATCAGCTCCCCGAAGGGTTGTGGTGTCCCCAGCTGCAGGTTTCGGTTGACACGTGGTTACCTGGGGGGTGCCTGAACATCCGGGACAAACTCTGAGGCGCAGATGGAGCATGAATGGCACCGGCCAAAAGCAGGTCTGGTGAGCAAGGACAGGTCTGGCACCGTGTGCCACCGGGATTGCCGGAGGAGCCACGGGAAACACCTTCCACACCTCACTGCTGAGGGGAGGGCGAGGATCCCGTACCCAGCCCAGGAGGAACCTTGGCTTGAGGCCCTCCCCAGCCCCCGTGGGGTTTGCAGGGTTTCCAGCCCGTCCCTGGGGGGATCAACGCGTGGGGAAGGTGTTGCACAGGAGCTGCAGAGGGACAGGACGTGGTCAGTGCCAGCAGCTCCTCTGTCCCGGGTCAGGCTGCACCCGCCAGATTTTAGAGGGAGGTGCTGAGAGGGACAGAGAGACTGGTGGGGGCACGGAGTGATTCCAGGGTGGTGTTTCCTGCTGCGTGTCCAGGGGCTATAAAGGGCAGCGGGTAAATGCCCCACAGTGCTGGGTGCCCAGAGCCAGCCCTGGAGCGAGCCCTGGTGCTGCCGGGGTTTGTCCCGGAGAAATTCGGCTGAAATAAGGCTCTGGGGGAAGCTGGCTGTGCACAGGGTGGTTTCTGCTGCCTTTCGGCTCCTGCTGTGCTCTACCCGAGTGTGGGCATCCCCTGGGAGGGCTGGTGGCCGTGGCAGCTCCAGCAGCGCATCCCTGCACAGCGACGGAGCTGCGCTGTAAATCCTTCCCTGGCTGCCTCGAAACTTCCTGCTTGGGAATTTCCCTGGGAGCCATTTCCTCCCTGCATTATGAAGAAATATCCATTTATCATTCCCTGCCTGGCACCTCAGCACTGTGCAGGATTTTAATGACCTGTGTCCTGTCCCTCTTTCCAAGCCAGAGCATCCGGATCTTCCAGCCGTGACTTTCCCAGGATGTAGAGGGGCTCTTCCAGCTTGGAGTCGGGCTCCTACAGGTATTTCCCTGCTCCTCAAACCACGCTGTGCTAAGGAACCCTTGCCTTGGGTTTTGAGGGGATGGTGGTACCCCAAGGATCTTCCTTTGTATTCCAACCAGGCCCGGCATCCTTCTACAAGGGGCGTTGTCCATCCCTCTGCTCTCACAGTTATCCACGGGAATGCTAAGGTTGTGATTTCCCCCGTGGAATTCTCCTTTGCTTAACAGCACCCTGTCCAGGCCATTTGTTATTATTCAGTTTATTGATAGACTCTTGATTTTGTTCTCCCGGTGCTGCGTTTCCAGCCCCTCACTTCACCACGCCGGTCCGCAGGCAGCCCCAGTCCCGAGGATTTGGGTGGTGTTTCTGCCCTGTCCGTGTTTGGGAAGGGTGGAAGAGGCTTTATCTCCTGCTCCATCAGGTGTTACAGTTCCCTCTTGGTTTATCCTGACGGCAGGAAAGGAAATATTCCTCCGGCTTCCCGGGGCTGTGGGATCACAGCGGGTGCTGCAGGGACAGTCATCCCGCAGATGGAAGGGATTTTGGGTGCTCCCAGGACCCTCCTGCAAACACCAGCACTTTCTTTATGCACCGGTGTTCCACAGCCCCAGAGGGTTTAAGCACAAATCAAGGGAACCCTCAGGATCCGGGCCATGGATCTGAGCTGCTCTTGCCCGGGCCGTGGGGGTGATTCCACGGCTCCCAGGGGTGCTCAGGGGTGCCTGGTGGGTGCTGCTTGTCTGGGAAAACGTGAGCTGGAAGCAGAGTGTGGGGAGGGCGAGAAGGGGAAGCCGTGGCTAAAAATAGCTATTTTTGAAAGAAAGGGATGAAAACCTCTTTGAAGAAATGAGGGGAGAGGGGGAGTGTTTCCATGGAAACGGGGAAGTCTGTCTCTTCCCAAAAGAGGGGGTGGGAGGTGAAGAAATAGTAAATACAGCAGAGGAATGACGGGGAAGAGGATGCTGCCTGTCAGTGGCATTCCCATGGATCCCGGGGGCATTCCCCATGGATCCCCATGGACTCTGGGCAGGGGGCTCTGGGCTCTGGGTCCCGGTGGGAGCAGATGGGGCTCTGGCACCGCCTGCCCACGCAGCCCTGGAAGCGCCACTTTGCATCCTCCCTGTGCCACCTGCAGCCCTGGATCTGTCACCTGCCCAGGTCACCGGGGCGAGCAGTGACCCGGAGCTGCCGGGGACACGTTCCCAGGGCCAGGTCAGTGTCACCACCATGGGGCATCTCCAGCCGCTCCCCGCAGCTCGGCAGGGACAATAAATAACGAGTGTCCTCCAAATGCTTGGGAAATGTCCATAAAACCTTGGCTTTTGTCTTCCAGGAATTTTGCACCATGGCAGGGCCGTTCCCAGGGGAGGCTGCAGGGAAGGGAACTGTGCCAGGCAGCAGAGACATGGGGGGCCTTGGCCACAGGGTGAGCAGGGGCTTCTGGAGAGATTGAGGGCCAGGTGGAGTGGGCTGGCCTGGCCTGGAATTTGGCACAGCTCCCAAACTGGCACCATCCACAGTTTGGCCAGGTGTGGCTCACATTTTGGCACAGCTCATGGTTTGGCACAGCTCATGGTTTGGCACAGCTCATGGTTTGGCATGGCTCACAGTCTGGCACAGCCCAGGTTTGGCATGACCCAGGATTTTAACTAAAAGGGGTCGATTCAGATTTGATACAGGGACAAAATTCCTCCCTGTGAGGGTGGGGAGGCCCTGGCACAGGGTGCCCAGAGAAGCTGTGGCTGCCCCTGGATCCCTGGAAGTGTCCAAGGCCAGGTTGGACGGGGCTTGGAGCCCCCTGGGACAGTGGAAGGTGTCCCTGGCCATGGCAGGGGGTGGCACTGGATGAGCTTTTAGGTCTTTCCCCACCTAAACCATTCTGGGATTCCATGATTTGGCACAGCTCCCCATCCGGCACGGCCGTGGGGCCGGAACGTCCGGTAACAGCCCAGGGCTGGGGCCAGCTCCGTGACCATTCCACTCAGGGCCAGCTCGTGGCCGACACTGCCTCAGTGCCACCATGCCCTCGGTGCCACCATGCCCACAGTGCCACCCTGCCCCCGGTGCCACCGTGCCCAGGCCGTGGGGAAGGCACTCCCAGCCTGAGCCAGTGGCTTCTCCTCCCTGCAGCTGCTCTGCGTGGGAGGGAGAGAAGAGAGAAATCATCCTCTCCAACCACGCTTCCTCCCCGCTTGCTTGCGGTCCTGCAGCTCCTGGGGAGGGTGAAAGTTTGGGGTGATGGGAACATCTCACCCCACTCCGTGGCTCAGATCTGACCTTCAGCAGCCCTTGGCCCCCTCCCAGCACCACCAGGCACTCAGGCTGCGACCCACAGGCTCCAAAAACAGCATCTGCAGGGCTGCTCATCCCATCTGTGCTGTGAGGGAGAGGTTTCCACCCCGGCCATCGCCCGCATGGGGAGCCGGTCCCAGGGCTGACGGCCGGAGGGAGCTGGGTCCCCCAGGGCAGTGCAGAGGGGACCCTGAGGTCACCTACAGCTCCCCCCAGGCAAAGGAACTCTGTCTGCAGACACTGCTCATATCCAGCCGAGGTTTCGGCCATTTCCAGCAGACTCATCTCCCCTGCAGGTTTCTCCCATCTCCCCTTGGTCTGCTATTCCCTAATCTCAGCAACCAGAAGGTCTCAACTTTTGGCCCCATTTCCTTGTTTCTTAGTGAGCACCAACCCCCAGTGTGAGAGAAAAGCCCCGCAGCACTGGAGGAACAGGGAGTTCCATCGGGAGACGGGCGTGGGCTGGTCCAGACCGGAGGAAGAAGAAATCAAGATGTTCATCACCTCTGCTTTGTCTCGGGGTGCCACGACCAGCCCTGGCTCAGCAAAGCAGGTGCTTGATTGGCACCATGGGTAAAGGTTTGGGCACATTTGGAGCCCTGAAGTGACTCTGTTCTCGGTCCCTTTGGAGCAGGAGGGCTGGGAGGACAGAGGGACGTGGCTGGGTCCCCCTGGGGAGGAGGAGGTGGCCCAGAGCAGCCCGTGGGACACCAGCAATAAAGCCCCAGCCCAGGGGTGCTGGGGGGATCTGTCAGGGTGATGTCCAGGCCTGTGGGCCGTGGCTCCTTCAGAGCTGGAAGCCCTCGCCCCTGGCTGGAGGGAGGCTGCTGGTTCCTTTTCCCTCCCCGAATTTGCCTTGTCCCGCTGTGTGGGTGCAACCAAGCATCCCTGAGAGCCTCTCAGCCGGGTGGGAGACGCCCTCCAGGCCCGGCGCCCACCCCACGCCAGCCCAGGCCCGTCAGAGCAGCCTGGCAGGAAACGTTCACAGTCAGGACTGAAGGTCTTCGCCGTGTTCTGCTTGAGCTCCAAGGCTTTTATTTCAATGAGCGGTGCCCAGCTCCTCTCCAGACCGGCCCCCCAGGCTGGTGGAGCATCTTTGGAGGCCAAGTGGCAACTCAGCCATCCTGACCAAATGAGAATTCAGAATGGAACCCAAAGGAGCTGTTTTTAAAATAATCGGATATTTTATTATGAAAAATGCCCTAGAGAATGACAGAGGGATGTGTTTAACATTAACTTTGCAGAGAGGTGATTTTTTGCTGTTTTCCCTTCAGCAGCTGTGCCTTTCCAGGGACCAGGAGAACCACAGGGGGCCCAGGAGAATCTCCCAGGGACCAAGAGGTCTCTTCGGAAAGCAGGAGATTCTCCCAGGGTTTAGGAGTTCCTCCCAGGATCCAGGAGATCCTCCCAGGATCCAGGAGGTTCTCCCAGGGACAAGGAGCCCTGCCCAGGATCTCTTTTTGCTCTGTTCCTCCTTTCCCGCATCACTCCAGGCACAGCCCCGGCCCTTCCCCATCTCCCCGGCTCGGGGAAGCCGCTCTGGCCCATCTCACCGCGGTATTTTGGGATTCACCAGCAGCGCCTGCCGTGGGAGAGCAGAGCCGGCTCTGCGGGTCCGTGTCACCACGTTCCGGGGCTCTGTTCATTTTTAGACATCTCCTGGCATCCCCTCCTCCTGCCACCACCCACCGAGGGGGGTGAGGAGGTGCTGGGGGTCCAGGAGCTCCATCCTCTGACGTCAGCAGCGGGTGGGAGGTCGGATGCTTTCCCTGGAGGGTGAATCACAGTCCTGGGAGCTCGCTTACAGCTTTCACAGCTCCGAAAATGACACAAGGCCCAGTTATGTCAACACCTTCAGCTGGAAAACCGTGGCTCGGAGGGAGATGGGGCTCAGTGCTCTGCCCTGTCCAGCCCCTCTGCTGGGCAGTGCTTGGTCCGGCTTGGATCCTCTTCCCAGAACGGCTGTTGGGATTTCCTCCAGCCCTCAAAGTCCCTCTGGCTGTGCAGGAGGTGGGACGGGGTCCCCGGGAGGGACACCACGGAGAGCTGCCATTGTCTGAGGCTGTGCAGGAGGTGTGAAGGTGGTGGCACGGAGTCTGTCCTCTTTGGAGAGCTCCTCCCGCCCCTTCCCTGGCTTGGCATATGCAGGTGCCCACCCTGGGTGTCCTAAGCAGAGGGGCTGGGTGTGGGTTGGGCTTTCCAAAGACCCTGGGGCTTGAATTCAGCTGTTGTGGGTGAGGCCAGGCCTGGGGATAACCCTGCCCTGTGGCTTCCATCCGTCCATCCCCACAGCACCGCTTCTTGGGGCGTCTCCCAGACCCACTGCCAGCAGGATACAGGGGGAAAAAGAGGGGAAAAGCACATTTTTCGCTGTTTGTATGGCGGCCTGCAAAGAAACCCACAAACAGGGGGTCTGAACAGCCCTTGGGGGCTTCCCTGGGAATAAAGGAAACGAGGAGAGGTCGCCCTGGCCACAGGATCGCCTGGTTCCTGGAACATCCTCCCACCGAGTGCTTTTCCCAGCACCACTCACACAGACGGGGTGAGAATTCCAGTTTGGGCGTCTGTAAAATCCATTGAGATAAGAGAAATAATTCAGGAGGAAATTATTATTTAATAATAATATTGAGCAAAGGCGTCATCTTGTTAAATCCTTGTGAAACAGCCAAGTGGGTGCAGAGCTCAGCTCGTCTGGTTCTCCGAGAGGCTGGGATCCGTCTGGAGCTGTCAGCGCAGCGGAGGGAGGCGAGCGCAGACACACAGACGATAATAATAGCTCACAATTAGGGTAGTAAATCAGGAGAGAGCGTCACTCAATTCAGAGAAATTCCCCTGATTTGCTGGAGACGGGAGTTTGGCTCTTTGCACGGAGCTGGTGCTGTTTGGATGACAAATCCCCCCCGGTTTTGCAGAACCTTCGCAAGGCGGCTGCAGGAGGAGCGCGTTGGGAACCCAGCTCCACTCGGATTGTTCCCTGCCCAGCCTCAGTTTCTACATATTGCATAAGGATCAGCCTCGGGCAAATCGTCTTCTGGATTCAACCCACCCTGCCGTGGCAGATCCGCCTCCAGAAAAGGCTAAAATGGTGCTGATGACATTAAAAACCCTCACCCAGAGCGGCCTCCTGCCCAGCTGGATGCGTGCAAACCCACAGTGCGAGGGCCGGTCGTGAAGGATTCCCGGTTTTCCTGTAGGGTTAGGCATTAATTTTCAATATTGGGACCTGGCTGGGGCTTGGGAAAATACAATTTTTGTTTCAAGGTGAAGAGGGGTGTCGGGAGGAGCAGCAGTGGATCGCATCCCCCAGTGCTGCACCCGCTCTCTGTCTGTGCCACCCACTGCTCTGGGCACCTCGGGGAGCTAAAATACTGTGGTTTACCCCTCCCAGGTCCCCACATCCCCCTGGGTGACTGGGCACCACACTGAGCACCGATTTTCTCAGGTATTCAGGGTGTTCCAGGCCCTCCATCCCACCTCAGGGTGTCCCTGGAGCGATTCCCATTGGCATCAGTAACTCCATACGAATTCGACCGCTGTGTATGGCAACAGAAATATTTCCCATCGCCTCCTCCAGCACTTGTGGGACTCCAGCACAGGAGCCTCATGGGACTTGTTGCTTCCTTGGTGCTCCTTGTGGGGCTGTGGGGGGATGGCAGAGTGGTCCAAACCTCGTGCCTGAAGGCAGGGGTTGATCCATAGGTGTTTATGTTTGTAGGAGCTTGGCCATCGCCTCCTTTGGGGTGGGAAAAGCCTCCTCGTGAAGGGACCTCAGTAAACGCAAAGTGATACAAAATTATTGCTTTGCACATCCTCACCCCAGCCAAGGGCAGCCCCTCCAAGTCCAGTCCTGCCCCATCTCCTTCCCCAGAGCTGCAGGCAGCTCTCCATCCCCCCAGATCTCCCCGAGCAGATCCAGGCTATCACCAAGAATATGGGATGGATCGGAGCCGCATGGCAAGGCAGCATCGTGTATCCAGGGATATGATTATTTCCCAGTGGTTGAAATCTAGGTCTCCTGCTTGGGAGGAGGGATGCGGNGGGGAAGACGCTCATATTAATCTTATGAATATTCATGGAGAAGCTGAGCTGCCTTCGGAGGCTGACTCCGGGGTACGAGTTTGGGGGGCTGTAGGTGAGAGGTGCCGGCAGCGGCGGGAGCAGAGCANCTTCCCCCTCTTCCCGCTGCTCCCCTGCCTGAACACAGCCCGGCCAGGAACGGTGCAAAGCGAGGGAGCCGCGCTTTAGTCGCAAACACGACCCCAAACCGTGTGACTCCCGCCTGCAGTGCTCAGTGCGGGCAGAGAACAAACTGAGGGGCTCTGGGCAAATCTTCACCTCCTCCATCCCCTCCTTCAACCCCCAAATTTGCATGAATTAACCCTAAAGATGCTTGAGGGGGGGCGGAGGTTGTTTGCCAGGAAAACGGGCGATGGGGAGAAAGTAGGAGACACTGAGTGCTGGGATGGGTGATGTCGACTGAGATGATGCCGTAACCCTCTCCGCCAAGCACCGAGCAGCAGCGCTTGGATTCGGAGTCGGAGGAAGAAGCCCAGAGCCCATGCCAAATAAAAACCAACATGTTTAATAAAAACAAAGTAAATTTCTGTGCCGTTAAAACAAATCCGGGGCGTTTGGGGAAGGGAGAAAGGGGAGGAGAGAGTTTATGGGCAGGAGGAAAACTGCGTGTTTATTAAAAAATAAATAAAACATTGGAGGTTGGTTGATTTTTGGTGAGATGGGGGTTTGTGGCTGCCGGATCTTTCCTGCAGCAGCAGAAAGATGGTGTTTGTGGTGTTCTGGCGTGATGCTCGGAGGAGCCAGGGAAGGTCAAATCCAGCTGAACTCCTCGGCGAGTCGCTGGGGAGAGAGTGGTGGGGAGAAAATGCAGGAAAAGGATAAAAACTGGGACAAACGCGACCTCCTCTCCTCTGGGCCTGGCAGAAAAGGGTTAAGAGAAGCGGTTGAATGCTGCAAGCCTCGTCAGGGTTGTACTATTTTTTCTAGTGCATAAGGAGAAGGGAGAGGAGGGTTGCACGGAAAAGGGAAATTTCCAAGAAAAGAGGGATCTGCGGCAATATCTGCACCTCGGGGGATGAAGAGAGGAACCAACAGGCATAAATGGCCTGGAGATGGCTGAAATCTTTGCCGAGGAGATTGGGACCGCGGGGTTATTTTCCACCTGCCTCCCCTGCCCGGTTCTGTAATCCTGGCTCAAAGTAGACAAGTCGAGTTGGAGCTGAAGAAGGGAGGTTAGAGGGGTTTTTATTTCGTTTGGGAGGGAAAAAAAAAAAAAAAAAAAAGCGAAAAATGAGAGGTTGGTCGGCCCTCTCCGGGCTGAGCATCTCCATGGTGCGAGGCAATGCAGGATGATCCGAGGGAGCGCTCGTCGGGAGCAGGAATGCTGAGGACCCGGCACCCACCGGGGACATGAGCCTCAACATCCCCACGAGAAATTTCACCCACAGGAGTCGAATTCCCACGGGGGTGGGTCGGCCGGGGGGTTGGCTCTCGGGAGGATGGGGAGGGTGGATGCAGGTCGCGTGGGTCCCGCGGCCGGGGCCCCAGTGCTCGTGGGTCCTTGGAGCCGTCAGCGGGGCGCCGGTGGCCTTGGCGGAGGGACAGACGGGGACCGGCGAGGGGTTCGGTCCGGTGGATGAAGCCGGAGCCTCCCGAATCCCCGGGGAACGCGACGCGACGGCCGCGGGTGCTGTGCCCGGTGGGTGACACCGGCTCCCGGGTGCCGGCCGCGCTGGGAACCCTCGGTGGCTTTGCAGAGCCTCGGCTGCCGGGGGGGCTGCGTCGTTCCCCCCCCGCTGCTCCGCCTGGCACGGGCTCGGCGGGCAGCCGGCCCCGCTGGGCTGAGCAGAGCGCAGGGACGCGGGGCTGTGTTTTTTTCCGCCTCGGCGCTGGCGCTCTCGCCCTCGTCTCTCTCGTGTTGCAGTGCAGGTTGGGCGGGCGAGCGGCGAGCGGCGAGCGGCCGGGGAAAGGGGGTGCCCGGAGGAGCCGGGGCTTTGCGGATGCTCCTCGCGAGCCCCCACAGCTTGCTACCTTCTCGGTGTTTTTTCCAGGCGATGCCACACCTCCCGAGGACACTGGGGACATCGGGTTTTGCTGAGCTTAGCAGCTTTTCACCGTCGTACCGAAGGCATCAGACAGACGCTCATCTGCCCTGAAGTGCAGATCTGCAACAGCTCCCGGGAAGACTCTGTCTCTCTGTCTCTCTGTCTCTCTTTCTCTCTCTCTCCAGTCCAAACCATTACAAGACCTGACTTCCACCATCTGGGAATCTAACCCCTCTTATGTCCCTTCTCCTTTTTCTACGATGACTCACCATTATTTTTAACTTTGAAGAGAGAGGAAATTATGGGGATCTTGGAAGCCTGTATTTCTCTCTAGGATTTCCCCAGGGTCAGATAATCGGTGTTACTAAGAGACACTAAGATTTGGCTTCTCCAGGTAATGTGATTTGTTTTCTGTGTGCCATGGTGGTTTGCAGAGAATGACAGGAGCCGGGACACCAGCGGTCGAGGAGGGGGACTGCGGTGGTCCGCGGGGCAGCTGGAACCGCCGGCTCCACATTCCGGCAGCCGCAGAGCTTGGCTGCAGGCAGGGAGGGCAGCATGTCACCAGGGAGAGAGGATTTGGGAAGGTGTTAAACTTAAAAGCGGAGTTGGCGCTTTCCTGGAGGGTAGATTGCCTGAGATCGCACGGTTAAATGTTAATTAACCCTTAGCTGCATGCCTGGAAATGAGCTGAGCCCGGCACCCCGCGGGGTCCTCTCGCCACCTCAGGGCTGGATGGGGTTATTTTTCTTCCTTCCTTTCTCTTCCCTTCCCCTTCTTTATTTTTTTTTTAACTGGAATTTTTATTTTTAGCCAAAAAATAAGCCCTGGTTTGCCAATGCCAATTTTTCCATGCTGGTTTTGAACAGGTGATGGTTCCTCAGGTGTTTTCTCTGTTCCACCTAATGGGTTTAGATGGGAGTTCTTGAACTCTGTCCCAAGGAAGGCAAATTAACCCCTCCAGGAAGGGGATAGACGTGCTAGAGAAGGGATCTGCTCTCCTCCCCCCCAACTTTATTCCATCTCTCTCTCTCTCAGCAGGGGCGATTTTCTTTCTTCTTCTTTGTTTTTGGTTTTTTTTTTCTCCTCTTGTTTTTATCTCATCCCTTCGCCTTTTCATGAGACTCTTCCAAACCTACGTACCTGTCCTTCTGCAGGATAGTAGCCCTGCCCCGAACCCGACCCCACCACCGGGCACTGGGAAGAGTTTAGCATAAGGATTTCTTTTAAAGCCCAATATGACAGTTGCTACTGGAGATCCTGCAGATGAAGCTGCAGCTCTTCCCGGTCACCCGCAGGACACGTACAACCCTGAGACCGACCATGAGTGCTGTGAGAGGGTGGTCATCAACATCTCGGGGCTGCGCTTCGAGACGCAGCTCAAGACGCTCGCCCAGTTTCCAGAGACCTTACTAGGGGATCCTAAAAAGAGGATGAGGTATTTCGACCCTCTCCGGAACGAGTATTTCTTTGACCGGAACAGACCCAGCTTCGACGCGATTTTGTACTATTACCAGTCCGGGGGGAGGTTGCGGCGGCCGGTCAACGTGCCCTTAGACATCTTCTCCGAAGAGATCCGCTTCTACGAACTGGGGGAAGAAGCCATGGAGATGTTTCGGGAGGATGAAGGCTACATCAAGGAAGAGGAGAGGCCGCTGCCCGAGAACGAGTTTCAGAGACAAGTGTGGTTGCTCTTTGAGTACCCCGAGAGCTCAGGCCCTGCCAGGATTATAGCTATTGTCTCCGTCATGGTGATTTTAATCTCCATCGTCAGCTTTTGCCTGGAAACGTTGCCCATTTTTCGGGATGAGAACGAAGACATGCACGGCAGCGGGCTGAGCCATCCCCCTTACTCCAACAGCAGCATGGGCTACCAGCAGTCCACTTCTTTCACAGACCCCTTCTTCATCGTGGAGACACTTTGCATCATCTGGTTCTCCTTCGAGTTCTTGGTGAGGTTTTTCGCCTGCCCCAGCAAGGCTGGTTTTTTTACCAACATCATGAACATTATAGACATCGTAGCCATCATTCCCTATTTCATCACCTTAGGGACGGAGCTGGCCGAGAAGCCAGAGGATGGTCAGCAGGGCCAGCAAGCCATGTCCTTAGCCATCCTTCGAGTCATCCGCTTGGTGCGGGTCTTCAGGATCTTCAAGCTCTCCCGGCACTCCAAGGGGCTGCAGATCCTGGGACAGACTCTCAAGGCCAGCATGCGGGAGCTGGGCCTCTTGATATTTTTCCTCTTCATCGGCGTCATCCTCTTCTCCAGCGCCGTCTACTTCGCCGAGGCCGACGAGAGCGAGTCCCAGTTCCCGAGCATCCCCGATGCCTTCTGGTGGGCTGTGGTTTCCATGACGACTGTTGGCTATGGAGACATGGTCCCCACGACCATCGGGGGGAAAATAGTGGGTTCCCTGTGTGCCATCGCTGGCGTATTAACGATTGCCTTACCCGTGCCCGTCATAGTGTCTAACTTCAATTACTTCTACCACCGGGAGACCGAGGGAGAGGAGCAGGCTCAATATTTGCAAGTAACCAGCTGCCCAAAGATCCCCTCTTCCCCTGACCTAAAGAAAAGCAGAAGTGCCTCTACTATTAGTAAGTCTGATTATATGGAGATTCAGGAAGGTGTAAACAATAGCAATGAGGATTTTAGGGAGGAGAACTTGAAGACAGCCAATTGCACCCTAGCTAACACAAACTATGTGAATATCACCAAAATGCTAACCGATGTCTAGTCGCTAAAATCTAGTCCCGTATTTAAAGCTGAAGTGGAACAATTGCAGATATTGAGTGCTGCTCTGCATTGTAGTTAATACAGTATTTTCTACGGTGTATATTTGGTTCTGCATGGGAAGCAATAGCTGTGTAAGTGACTTTTAACCTTTGATTTCCACACCGAATAAGCGTCCGTGCAAAAAAACCCGACAAACCCAAACCATTTTGTCGCCCTTCTCCCATCCCAGGCTCGTGGGTTTCCAAAGATGCGGAGGGGACGGGCACTTCGAGCAGCGGGATGGGGATGCGAGGGGCAGGTCCGGGCCATCCCGGGGTGCCCCGAATCCCGCTCCCCGTCCCGGGGTGCCAGCCAGCTTCCAGGCACGGGGAACAGCTGGGAAAGGTCAGGCAGAACTTCCTGAAGGGCCGCTGCAGGCGTGGGGCCGGATTGCCGGAGGGCTCGGGCTCCTGCCCCGGGAAAGCCAAGCGCGAACGCGTCGCCCGGCTCGTGTTTCATAACTGAAATGCTGCATGCTGCAATAGTTTCAGCCACTGCAGTGTGCCAGTGTGAGGCCCAGGGGAGGGATAATTAGTGTGACGGCACATTATTTATTAAGTCTTAAATTTTCTATGCGAGGCATCGGGAGGGACGAGTAAATAAATCAAGAGCTTGGAATTTATTTATTTATTTAGATGACACTTCCATCATCAATATTTCCAGGATCACCAAAGACACCTCCACTGACACATTGAAAATGAGTTGGAAAAAGCATCTTTTTTTATATCTATATATAAAACTGGAGCAACTATGCTGTGGCCTATAATATATTTATACTGCAGTGAAATTTAACCAGTAATACAGTACAGCTGCATGGATATTTGTTGCATGAATCTGAATATTTAATACACACACAAATATATATTTTCTTAGTAGACTATACAATATTCATGTTTATAGTGTTTATAGATTCTCCGGTGGCTCGAAGGAGATTCATGGGAGTTAAAAAAAAATCTCCATTATAGTCAAAAACCGGATGGGGAAGGCGTGTGCTGACAACAGTTGGATAGATAACAGGGCAAAGCCTGAGAGATAACAAGGCAAAGCCTGAGTGTCCGAGCATCCAGACACAAGAGCCAACGAATGCAAGCCAGGGAAGGTGAGCTGAAAGTTAAACACCTGCGCTCATTATGGGGCGAGTAATTAGTCATTAATCCTGGTGTCAGGAGCAGAAACCGTGGCGGATCGGAGAGGGCACGAGGAGCAGGTGGAATTGCAGGTTCCAGCTCTCCTGACTTGTTTGTTCAGCAGTTTTCAGCCGTTCCCGTAGAATTCCCGTGTGTGTGTGTATAGATATTTAGAGAGCGACTACAGGGCCGAATCCTCAGCAAACAGAGCGCTTGGGGCATCGAGGACTCCCCGGCTCAGGGCTGCTGGGATGGTGGGACGTGGGCTGGAGCAGGGTGACCTGCCCCCAGAGCCCATGGGATCACCAGGGCAAGGTGCGTTTTGGGCTTGAAAGCTCCTTTTCAACCACGTAGAGCCTCAGGGCTGGGGGTTTGTTCCTTTGTGACAGAGCGGGCACGTGCTGAGGTGGGCTGGATCTGAGCTGGCACCTCTGAGCCTTTGCTTTGCCTTCTTCCAGGGTGTTCAGAGCGGTGGGTCGAGGTGCAGAGAGCCCGAGGTTCTCTCTTCTTCATCACCGGTGTTATGGGGATGGGCAAGAGCTGTTGCTCCACGGGGCGTCTCACCTGCTTTCCCCTTCTCTCTGTGGGGTTCCTTGTGTTTTCCCCATTGCTGACAATCCCCAGGGAGAGGTGCCCTGCTCCCCTTCCAGCTCAGGGGAGATGGATGAAAATCTCTGTCAAGGTCATGGTGGAGCAAAGCCTCCCTGGGCTGTGGAGCGGGGTTCAGCCGGGGTGAAGTTGGGCTGAACTGGGGCATGGTCGGCCCTGAAACACCGCAGGAAGGGTGAGCACGAGGAGCGTGGGGAGGGGTCAGCCAGACCCTTCCTTCCTCAGAGAGGAAACCCCTGCTCCTGACAATAATCCAACCGGTGCTAAAGTATCTACAGCAATGGCTCCAAATGCTTCTCCAGGGCAGGATCCATCTTGTGCTGATGGGGCTCCCCTGGGCCAGGTGGAACCACTCCTCAGTTTTATTTGATTGATTGATTGATTGATTGATTGATTCGGGCCTGGCTATAATTAATTCCAAGTGTCCATGGTTTGTGCATGGCAGTCCCTGCTTCTGCCTGGGGCAGAGGACCAGCAGCATCCATGTGGTGGGGCTCAGGGGTGCTCAGGTCCCCAGCCTGTCTTTAACTGGATCTCATTAATTGGGAGCCCTGCAGTCCCACTTTGCTGCGGCAGCTTGGGAATGGGAGACCCTGAAGCCCCTTCACGCACACACACAAAGAAGCCAACACAACCAAAAGCAATAAATCTTGAGTTCTGAAGCTCATCCTGTTGGATGGGACAGGGCTGGCGAGAGTCACCAGCTCGGGCACCATTCCCAGGGCGGTCGGCCAGCTTCCATGGATCCGGCTCGTGGTGGGTCCGCGGGGACATGGGCTCGCACGGGGGAGCTGCCTGATGTGCTGGGGTGCTGCTCGCCCGCCTCTGGGTGCCCTTAGCACCAGGGGATCCCGTTCCTGCTCAGGGCTGAGGTGTTTTGCTGGTGTTTTTGCTGCAGGTGTTTTGGGGGATGCCAGCAGTCGGTGAGACTTTGCGGCGCCCGTGGGCTTGGGGTGGTTTGGGGGAGCGTTGGCCAAAGCTTTGGGTGTCGCCGTGGTTTGGCGAGGAGGAAAGTGAGGTTTTGTGGCGTTCTGGGCACGGTGTTTCTGCGGGCTTCCCAAGGCCGGGCAGGAGGGGAGAGCGGATCCGTGAGCAGGATCCAAACACCCAAACCCGCTCTCCCAGCTGGGGCATCCCGGCTGCCTTGGGAAGCTCCACAGCCGCTCGGCAGGGGCGGATGGGGACGAAGAGCAAGAGGCCACACTCCTGTTGTCACTGACGTGCGGCGATGCCTGTCCCCGTGGCAGGGGCCAGCACAGCCAGTCCCTTCCTTAGGACAGATCCGGCACCTCCTGCTCTGACCCTGGCAGATGCTCCCGGAGAAAACGAGCCCTGGTGGGAGAGCGGCTCCGGGCTGCCCTCGTTTGGGGCACGGGGAAAACGCCCAGGGACAGTGCTCAGATGTTTGGGTCAGGGTGGGAAAGGTCGGCGAGGGCCGCGGCTGGGAGGGATCCGTGAGCCCGCACGGAGCAGAAGGGTCTGGATTTCTGCCTCGCACAGAGAAATGCTTCCCCTATAGCTTTTAATGGGATTTGTGCCTGCAGGTCGGAGCTCTAGTGCTATTTCTAGCTTTGCTTCTGACTCACTGATGTGATCTTGAACCAGTTTTTCAGGAGGAGACTGTGATATTTTTTTCCTTTTTTTTTTTTTTCTTAAGGAATTTGGTTTGAGAGACTCTGGGCCTGTTTCTGTGGAGATGCTGAGCATCCCAATCTCCTCCTGACTCTGAAAGGTGCAAAAATGAGCTGCAGAGTGGCTCAGACCGAGGATGCTACATTAGGCAGTGGGGAAGGGGAGGGTCCCACAGCTGTGTTAGATTTCATCAGGCCTCTAAACAGAGGCGGTCTGGTTCCTTTCCTCCTCCTGAGGAGCCATTTCCCTCTCTCCAGGGCTGGAATGGAGGACTGGAGCCCTCTGGTCTGTGGAGGTGCTCCTGGCTCGGCACCCGGAGGAGGCAGCACCTCTATTTTAGTTTTAGCTGCTGTGCCACGGTTTTGGAGAGATGGAAAGCTGTGATTACAGGGCGGGTTGTCTTCTCACACCCAACCTCGTGCCCAAGCCTGCAGGCAGCCCATCAGCCCTTTCAAATCTTCCAGAATATCTGCTGAGGGCAATGGGGTGAGGCTCGTGTACCAGCTGGATGCTTCCAAGTGATTAGGAAAAAATGATCTCTCTGGAGCACTGTGTTTTATTGGGAAAATTAATCTCTGCAGTGACTGTGTCAAAGTCCTACAGATCTGAATACTGAGCTATAAGAAGAAAAGGATCTCTGGATTGGCGTTATGAGAGTGTGGCACGTGGGTGTATAAATATGGGCATATTTGTGCATAAATACACAGAAGGAGAGAAAAAGACAGAGGAGGAGGAGGTATTTCAGGAAGGACCTTGCTTTGTTATCAGATAATTCCTGGGTCAGCCCTTGAAACTGCTGCCAAAGTCTTGTAGCTTTTCCAGAGCTTGCAATATACTCGGGGATGGGTCCAAGGGGAGGAGATCTGGATCTCGCCTTGGGAGCGGGAGCATCCTGAGGGACTGGTGGCATTCAGCTCCTCGCAGCCCTCTGCGAACAGCAGCTCTGCAGTTTCTCTGTTCCCAGCCCCAGGTCCTGGCTTGGGCCAGCCATGACCATTTCTGTGACTGTGCAGGGCAATCCAAGCAGAAGTTGAAGGGATTTGGTGGAGATGCAGGTGCTGTGCTGCACCGAGCGGGGTTTGGGGTTATCGTTTGTAGTGGTTGGATTTCAAGTCTCTTAAACTATGGCAACTTTTGGTCCCGGTGCGGTGGCTCCTATTCTGGAGCCAGGGTAGGTTTAGCACAGAATCCTGGAATGGTTTGGGTTGGACGGACCTTAAAGCTCACCTTGTTCCACCCCTGCCATGGGCAGGGACACCTCCCACTATCCCAGGTTGCTCCAAGCCCCATCCAGCCTGGCCTTGAAACCTTATCTCGAGATCTTTACCATGAGACCTCATCCCGAGGTCGACATCCCTGGGGATAGATGTCCATGGGAGTTATCCATGGTGGTCACCCATGGGAGCTGGTCAGTGTGCTGCCAGGGTGAAGAGGGCTGAGGAAAGAAGGAGTCAGCCCCAAACCACTTTTTTGCACTCAAATTAAGGCTGTAGCTCTCTCCTCACACCCCTGGCAGGTTTTGACCTTCTCCACGTGACACATCCCTTCTGGTCCCTCCTGCTGGGGACCAGCCACTGCCCCTGCCAGGAGCCCCAAGGGGGGACGAGGGTTCCCCCCGAGCACCAGCCGCTACCCTGCCCTTCCCCAGCCCTGTCAGCACCCCCGGCCTCGGTGTCCCCGCGATGTTTCTGCATTTGGCTGCCCAAAGTTCACCCCCCTGCTCAGAAGCGGCTGCTCCGATCCTGCCGCGTCCCATCAGGGGGAGAGGGCCCGGCCCAGGGGTGACGCAGCCCTGGGAGCACAGCACTGATTTACACCCGGGGACAGGATCCCCCAGCCCAGTTGTACATGACCAGAGATAAATCCCTTATTCATGTTTTTCCTCCAGGGAGGGGATGGTTTGGCTTTGCGGGAGCTGCTGGACATCGTGTACGCACACCAGGTCCACGCACGTGGACCCACCACGTCCCCTCCCCAGCCCTGCCTGGCTGTCCTGAGCTTGGGGTTGGTCTTCTGGGGTTTGTTTTTTTGATGATTTATTATTATTTTTTATTTTTCTCTGCTGCCTATAAGATGTAATTATCCATTTGCACTCGCTCCCTCATTGTTTGAGACTGTGCTCTTGTCCTCCAACGTCGTCCCCGAAGCGCAAGGGGAAAAAATGGGTATTGGATCAACCCTGCATGTGGTGCCTAATTTGAGCAAATCAATAGGAAGAGGAAATCCAAGAAGGACTCATCCTAAGGATGCTGGAGCTGAACCTTTTGTTTCCATGGTTACGGGAGAAATGGGACCAGGAATGGAGAGAGGCCTATAAACTGTTAAAGGAGGACTCGTGGGCATTTCAAGTCGTTTAACCATGCGTTTGCTAGACACAACTTTAGACACCAGCTGGATCCGAATTGCACAGTGTTTATAGAAATCCCTGCTTTATTGACAGCTGGGGGTGCCGGGGGGCGCGTGGGAAGGGGCGGGGGCCCCCGAGTCAGTAAGGCTGCCCGTTGTATATAGATATACAGAGCTGTGTACATACATCTCCAAATGAGCATTTGCTGTCTGGTTTATCATCAGTGTATATAATTTATTCTTCACAGAGTATCACAATTTTTGTAAATATCGGCACTAATTAAGAGAAAATAAATATGTATATTATTGAGGAGTTATTTTGATATCAGTTCTGTGGAGGGTGGGAGAGGAAAAAGACAAGTAATTATGTTTTTGATATGTTTTTCTCTATGACTAAACCCTCTGTGAGAAGAGAAAGAAACAGCCTGAACCAGGGGAAATCAGTTTGCGCTCCACCATCAGCCAGTCTGCAGGGGCAGAGTCCCAAAAACCCCTGGGAGGAGGAGCTGATGGCTCTCAGTGATGGACACCGGACACGCTGCGTGGTGTGTACGGCATTCCCATGGGATTTGCTCCAAAAAAGCTCCAGCAGAGGAGAAGGGGCTGGAACCCGGGTCAAGTCCACGTTCCCCGTGGTTCCCCACTCCTCCAACCTGGGTATCGGCCACATCCGCACAGGTAACAGGGAACGGGTGGTGCTGGGGGATCAGCCTGCTCTTGGAAAACTTGTGGGCACCGAGCGGATGGTTTTCGAAAGCAAGTGATGCCTCTCGGAAGAGGGAGAAGCAAACAGACAGGGATGGTGCTGGTAGCACACCTTCTGTGGGGTTGTCTCCCTGGAGATGTCTCCTGGTAGGATCTCCAGAAGGAAACGGGGATGGGATCCCTGGGATGACTTCAGCTGTCCTTGGAGAGGAAGGGTTGGATTGTCCATCCCCAGGGAACAACTGCAACAATATTTTCTCTCGCTGTTTCGTCTCCTCTCCCACGGGCACCTTGGGGCGGCAAAGGGCAGGGAAGGTGTTCGGGGCACTCGGTTCTTGTGGTTTGGGGTTTGCCTGTTTGCTTGGTGGCTTTCACAGACAACGTGGCTGCTCTGGGCTTCCCTTCTCATGGGGAAGACCCACTCTGTGCTCAGGGGATGGAGGCGAAACACAAGAACAGAGATTCTCCTTCTCCTGTGATGGGCTGGGCCTGCTTGGCTCTGGGAGGTGGCACCACCTGGTAACCCAAGGGTCAGTGCCAAACCTCCTTCTCAACCACCCCAAATCCCCCTGTACTGGTCATGGAGGAGTCCCTGGTGTGGGCTCAGAGTCAAGTCTTGGGTTCAAGTGTCACTGTGTGACCCTGGGGAGGTCATGTCCCGTTCCATGCCTCAGTTTCCCTGTCTGTAACAGTTGGCTAAGCTGGACCCAGCAAACTGCAAATCTTAATTCAATATCAGGACAGTGAAAAAGCACAAATGGGTGGCTGAACCCATGCATGGGTTTTGTTGGGGGCAGAAAGGGTGTTCAAGAGCAGCCAATTATGAACATTTACGTGTGGAAAACCACTGGAATGCACGAAAAGTGACAGAAGTATTCATGAGCAGTGCACCCTGAGGGAAGTGTCACACCGTTCGCTGTAGAGCTGAGTGGAGGCAGTCCCCAAACTGGGCCACTCTGTGCTCCTCAGCCCCGTTTCCAAGCCCAGGAGAGGCTCCAGCTGGCTCCGGCAGATGCCAAACCCTTCCCTTATCGGTGTCCTGTTGGCTCGTGGGCTCATAAATATCTAAGCACAAAGCAGCACCAGGAGTTTGCAGCAGAGGCTGCTCTGCACGGGCTCTCAGGGCGGTGGCAGCGGAGGCTGCGAGGCAGACGTGGTAATTATTTTAAATTGCCGGGCTGTCAGCGTGCGGCACCGGCCCAGCCGCGCTCCGAGGATGCGGGAGATGTCATCAGGGGTGTGCGTCCTCCTCCAGCCGAGCTGCTCGGGCTTTTACACCGTGCAAAGAGGCCGGGAGAGGCTGGGAGGATCACCCATCCAAGGCGGAGGCCTCCCCGCTCCCAGACAGCTCTTTGTCCCCCAGATCGGCGCCTCCCCGCCCGCGGTCCCGACTGCGGCGAGCGGCCGAACCCCGCCGAGCGCAGCCTGGCTGGTTCTGCTGTGCTCACTGACCTACTTTCCGCCACTTTCCTTGCCGAGTGTCGCCTCTCCGGCAGCCAGAACCCCGCGAAACCTCTCGCAGATCCGCTCCGGAGCTCACGCACACCCCGAGGTGGGCTCGGGGATGCTGCCCATCCTGTGGGGACCACACCGCACATTTCACAGGAGCTCCTCTTCCCGCCGAGGGGCTCAAGCCCTCCAGATCCTGCCCGTTTCCATCGAGGAAGGAAAGGACTCAAGTGCCAAGAAAGCACTACCTCGGTTGCCTCTCCTGGAAAGCTCGGGATGCTCAAACCCCATTACAGCCCATCGTGTGTGCCCCAGGGACCAGCAGGAATTTTTAGCCCTCCTGACAGCCTCTGAGCAAATCTGCTTCCATTTGGCAAAGTGGGCACTGGCATCCTGAAAGCACTTCCTGGGCCGGAGCTGGGAGGAGGCCATTAACCAAACGCTGAGAGCGGGAGAGGGAAAATGATCCCAGAGCCAGGGATGCTGCCGCCCTCCCGGCGGTGCTCTGCGCCTTTCTGGGGTGGTGGGGTGCGGGTGGGAGCTGGTGCTGAGTTGAGCCATCACTGCTGCAGTGCCGGTGATTCCAAAGAGCCTTAACCAGGCAGCTGGGTACAAAACATTCGCAAGGGTGGGCGTGTGAAGCGGGGCCCCCACAATCTATCTTTAGGTAACCTCTAGGCAAAGGTTCGGAGCTTGCACAGCTCCGGGATGAACATTTATCCTGCAGCTCTGGAAATCAGGCCAGGTCTCTCTTTCTCCTTCCCACTTCCTCCTTGCTCCTTCTTCTCCCTCCTTTGCATTTGTGCTGGGTGTTGGAAAACCTATTCCTGAGAGCAGCTCTCTCATCTGCACCTCAGCACAGTGTCCAGGGTGGAAGAAGGGGGGCTTAGGCAAAGGAGAGCAATATTTGGGTGTATTAAACGTGAACTTGTGCTTTTACAGAGTCAAAACTGGGTCTGCTGAGGCCCCACACCTACAAAGCATTAGGACAAGTAAGATCCAGGGACTAAAGCCCTACCCAAATATTAGAGCTCCCCCAGTGTTGAGGCCCCTTGTTCCAATGTTACCCCAATTTCATGGAGAAGGCACTCGGTGCCATCCTCAGCCCGGAGTGCTGAGGTCCTGCTTGGACATCACGGTGCCCTGAGCCTCCCTGTGCTGGGGACAAGCCATGGTGAGACTGCTCAGCTTCTTAATCTAAAAAAACAGTGGGCCCAGGGGATCTGGGAAGTTCTTCCCAAAGGCTCAGCAGAAGGTTTACCCCTCTCCTGCTCCCTGTGGCTGCTGTTGCTGGGCAAAGCTCGCTCACCACCCTGGGTGGGCACAGGAGCTGTGGGCGTTGATCCATCCCAGAATTCCATGATGTTCCACAGATGAGTCTTTGGGAGGTTGTTGGTTTAAACGATGCCTTGCTGAGTTCACATGGACCCAAGGGGACGGGGGCTGCAGCCCCCAGGTTTGCAGAGAAACCCCAGGGCTGGCGAGAGCTCAGAGTTTGTTTTTCTGCTTCTTTAATGCAGCCGAAACCAGCTCCCGGCGAGAGCCGCACCGGGGTTTGGGGAGCTGGAGATGCCAAGGTCATCCTGCTCCTCACATCCACACGAGCCCAGCCCGGCACAGCCCACCCGCCGCCCCCGCAGCTGCCGTGACCTCCCTCCCCCCCGAGCACCCCTGGGGGCCGCGGGCACAAGGCAGGGTCAGGCCCCGGGGACGTGGTTTTACCCAGCGAGAGGTGAAGGTTTGGGGCGGGCAAGGGAAGCAGAACAAATCTCTTCTGCCAGGCACCTGCTCCCTGCCTCCGCAGAAGTGCCAACGGCGCAGCGTTTGAGAGCGGAGCCTTTTCCGCTTAGGAGCGGGGTTGTCTTCCACTGTCCTTTTATCCTTGGCTAATTAAAGGCAAATCTCAGCCGAAGGAATGCAGTTCTTCATAGCTGAGCTTTAATAACTAGAAAGTGGCTGCAAATGCTTGGAGGCAGCTGCAGAAATCCTGGGCAGAAATAGCATTTTTATCTTGCAGCTTACCAGCTTTGGCTCCGGGGATAATAAATTTCTGAGTTGTAGAAGGAGGCAACAGTGGATACAGCCCCGTATTGTCCGAGTTTACAAAAGCATCAGTTGGATGGATCAGCTAAACTCCCCAGTCCTCCCTGAGCAGGACAGCACAGATCCCCTGGCAGGGGACTGGAACAAGGTGACCTTTAAGGTCCCTTCCATCCCGAACCGTTCTGTGACTCTGTGAGATGACGAGGCCGTGGTGAGGTGCCACCAGTCCCTGGGGGTGCTGTGGGGAAGGGCTGGAGTGAATCCTGTCCCAGCAAACAAAGGTGTCTGCTGCTCCTGGGCAGCTGGTTCTGGGTCCAAGTCCTCTCATCCCAAGGAGGGGCCTGCAGGCAGCTGGATCCCATCTGGGAGGAGCATCAGATGCCGCAGGGGAAGGTGAGGGAGGCCGGTCCCACATCCCGGACGTTGGGTGAGATGTTTTAAATGGATCCCGTGGAGCTCAAAACCAGGCTGGAAGGTGGAAAGCATGAAGGGAAGATGGATTGTGGCTCTTGCCTTCCCCTTTTGCTGCAGCTGCTCTCTGCCCCCTGCCAGCCCTGCGTGGTGGGAGGGCTTTGCTCCAAACCTCGTGTTTTATCCCTGTGGGAGGACTGGGCAGCACCAGGGGGAAGGAGCAGGGCTGGAAGTTGATTTTGCAGCTTCAGATGTCCAAACCCAAGCAGTCTGGTCTGCTGGGGTCACCGGGGGCTCAGTGTGTGACCTTGAGAGACTGGCACCTCAGAGGGATGGAGGGATGAGGCTCCCCTTGGCTGTTGGCCTCCCTCCAGCAACTGCACAGATGGCTGCAACTTCTTCCACTCCCAGACTAGTCTGATCCATGCTCTTGAACATTCACATGCTGGTTATTTCCACTCTGTAAAAGGCAGAAGGAGAATTTAACCCTGAAGGACCTCCATCAAATCAGAAAGAGGGATGCTCTGCACTTGTATAACATCTCCCAGCCAGGCAGCTCACAGCACTTTACTCACAAATGTTTTTAAGGGCTTTGGGTTACTGTAATGCCCTGAAACCCTTAAGGATGAAAAAAAAACCCCACAGCAACAGAACATTTGGTCTAGCAGGGCATAATTTCATGAAGACAGACACTGAGAAAAAGGATGTGGCATCCAGTAAGGCTGGCAAGGAGCAGGCACGGATAGTAACTATTATTATTCTGATGCTGATGCTGCGTGGCTCTTACACAGTGCTTTTCATTAGGAGCTCTAAAGTGCTTTAGGAAAGAAGAGACTCAGATGTCTGGGCCGTCTGCAGTGATTTCAGCAGAGGAGGGCAGGCGATGGCCTGATGCAGAAGCTCTTACTGCAGTTCACTGGTTGCAGGGCAAGGTCCTCCTCTGCTCAGCTTCTAATGGCATTTTAGCGATTCTTCAGCTTCCAGAAGTCTCCCTGTGCTCCACGCAGGGCCGTGGTAGTGACAAACCAGTGCAGAGCTGGGGGATACCCCTCCTCACGAGCATCCCCCTCCCCTCCACCCCCCCAGCGCTCCCATTCCACCTGCAATGAGTGCAGCAGACACGCTAAAACCCCAGCATTTCCGATCATGGGAGCAGCAGCTTTCCCACAGCGGGAGGACACACGAAGTCCCTGGGGGAGGACACTTGGTGCTCCGCCCCAGAGGGGTTTGTGCTGCGCAAGGACGGACGGAAAGGGCATCACAAGAGCTCCTGGCACAGCTCTGCGGCACAAATTCTCCTCCGGTTTTCCTCCCCGCTCTGGCCGGGGGCCAGCAGGTAACAGGAGCTGCCCTGCACCGTGGCCCTGCGGCTGCCTGGCTCCCAGACGCCCGCGCCCAGAGCAGCAGCAGCAGCTCCAGGGTCGCAGCCTCCTCGGGGCAGCTCCGTCCTCGCATTCCTGCTGCCTGCAGCACCCGAGGGCGGGAAGGAGCTGCTGGAGGCGAGCTGGATTCCTGCCCTGGCTGGCGGGGAAATGCTGCTTGGAAAAGAACAGAAGCCCAGTCCGGGGTGCTCCTGGGTGCTGCTGATGTCCAGCCTGCGGTGGAAGGAGCCTGGATTTGACGAGGGGCAGCACTGGAACTGCCGGCTGGCTTGAGGGGTTTGCAGTGAGCTCAGCCTTGGCCTGGCCTCCCCCACCCGTGGGGACTGAGGTTTTTGGCTGCCGTAGCCATTTGGCTCCTTAAGCACTCCAGTGTTTGGCAGGGGGTACCCCAGACCCGGCCACATCCATGGGACATGTGCAGGACACACTCCCGTATGCAGGGACATGAAAATACCCCCATTAAACCCCGCTGAGCACTGGTTTGAGATCCCTCCATTCCCTAGTTCAGCCTTAGGGATGATGCTGAAGGGGAAAACAACCCATGGGTTTAGCTCAGGTGGGACAGGGGCACCGTGGCCGTGATGGGGATTGTCACAGGGAGAAAACAATCCCTGTCAACTGCAGAGAGAGACACCAAGACACTTTTGGCCACATTGCTTTGGGTAAGTGGGATGGCAGTGAGATGCCCTGCTGGTGGGAAAGGGTTTGCTCAGGTGGCTTCTCCCTGGCCGGGGCTGCTCAGGGAAGGTTCGATTTGGGTCTGCTGTGAGACGTGGCTCCCAGGAGCTCGTCCTCTGCCTCCCCGGCAGCATCCCAGGAGCTCGTCCTCTCCCTCCCCGGCAGCATCCCAGGAGCTCGTCCTCTCCCTCCCCGGCAGCAGCCGCAGAAGCGCCGGCTCAGCACAGCGCTGCGGCTCCGCGGCTCGAGGATTAGCCACGCATTTGCCATAAATAGAAAATGGGGGGAACGTGTTCTAGTGTACGAAATATACCCCGAGAGGCCGCTGATGGGCAGGAAGATGAGTGTGTCCTATCGATCCCTGTCCTCATCCCGCTCGCCGCCTCCCTCCCTGCGGACGTGACCCTCTCACCCTGTGCTGACCCCGGGGCCTGACCCTGTGCCGGGAGCGGGGCATTGATCCCCGTGGTGCTGCTCCTGGGGAGGGAGGGGCCCTGGAGCCGGGCTCCCCACCGGGCTGGTCCCCCAGGGCACGACTCGTGCTCACGGAAGCATTCCCAGGAGGACCTCTCCGATCGGTCCCGGTGTTGGGAGCCCCGTTACGGTCAGCAGAGAGAAACTCCTCCGCATGATTCATCCGGCTTAATTTAGCCCTTTGCCTCGGGGTAGGAAGAGGAAAGCCTGAAAAGAACCTGGTTTTCTGTATTTGTGGTGGAAGGAGTCAGGGAAACAAGCCCAGACGGACCACAGATGCCCACTCCTGGTGCGAGGGATGCCACTCGGGTTTCCAGGGCACCAGTGCCTGCAAGACCCTTATTAAGACCTAACTGTGTGGGATGGGATGAGTTTGATAGGTCCAGGCAGAGCAGAGCTGAGATGTGGAGTTCCCATGACTGTAATGGCTTCCCATCAGCAGCTCCATGCCTGGATCCGTATTTTCACGGTGGAGCCATAAGGACATTTCCCTCCACACTCTCAGCCAGTGCCTTTCATGCCTACGGAGAAGAGAGGAGACCCCTCTGGATGCTCCTTTCTGGGCCGCGTGCCTTTGGCGTGCTGGGATGTGCTTTCCCGGCTGCCTGTGCTCCCTCCGTCTGCCGCGGTGGCACCGCGCCCGCCCGCGCTCGGCCCGCTGCCTTTCCAAGGAGAGCTCCTGCCAAGCCAGGACGGGTTCAATGGGCAACCAGCACAACGCTGCGGGTGCCACAGGCCCCAGTGCCGGCATGGGACACGGGGTTTGGGGGACAGCAAAGTCCTCGTGTGGCTCTGCAGGGTGGCACCTCCTGCACCAGCATCCATGGACCAGCTGAGCTTGTTTCCCTGAATCCTTTCACCAGCAGTGCACAAAAATAGGTCTTGTTAGGGCCTTGCTGTTCTGCGTGCACGGCTTTCCCGTGTCTAAATTGAGCTGGGTGGTTGATGTGGAGAAGGGCCTCTGTCTCTCTGCTGCCCACGATGGTGCTCTTGGCAGCGAGACCCGATGAGGTTCTCCCAGGAATGCCCCCGTGTGTGAGAGATGAAGGGATGAGTCAAGGGCTCCACGTTCCCATCTTTCCCCACCCCACACACAAGTCACCTTCTCGTATCGTCGAGTCATCCCTGCTCGAGCAGCGTTTCTGGTGCTGGAGAGGGACCCAGAGGAGCACCAAGGTCCCACCCATGGCAGTGTGAGGGTCAGAAGGGCTTTGGGACAGCTCAGTGCTGCATTTTCTGGGCTACTGAGCGTGTTCAAGCACACAGCTCAGACTGCCTTTGGTTCCCAGCACCCCTCTGCCGCCACTCCAGTGTTCCAACTCTGCACATGTCCCTGGATTTACTCCAATTTTATGCCTGATGAGGCTCAGGCCTTACGCTGCCAGTTAATGGACCTTAAAATGCCTGGAGATCCCAGCCCTGCTTCCCTGGCTTCATCAAGGGTGGAGTTTTGCTGCAGGGGAGTGGTGGTGGGAGTGTAGGTGCCCAAATCCCATGGGGATGCTGTTCCTTTGGGTCCCCTGGGAGTGGGGAGGCTCTTCCCTCTGGGTCCCATGGGAGAGCCCAGGCTCTCCCTGGAGGTGAAAATCTGCACACATTTCCATGCAGACTCCCAAGCAGGAGCCACAGGATGTCCTTTCTCAGGGTATCCCATTCCTTGCTCTCGGAATACTGGCTGAAGCCTGTGCCCAGGGGATCGGCCTCAGGGCCACACATTCCCAAGCCAAGGTGCGTCCTCTCCACCAGATCTGTCTGCGAGAGGATTTCTGCATCCGACAGAGGAGGAAAAGACATTGCAAGGGATCTGATGAGGCATCTGCAGGGAAATCAGGCTGAATCCAAGAGTCTCGGGAGTGAGGAATGTCCTTCTCAGCATGTCCTGGTGATGTTTCCACCCTGGAGCAAAGCCATCCATTTTTAGTGACTTCCTGCTTAGGTCTTAAAAGCATTGGGAAGGATGGGCAGGTTTTCAATGGCCTCGGGAGAGACAAGAAGTCTCATATGGTTCTCCTGCCTATCGATCCGGCCCTCCAGATCAGACTTTCCTTCAGGACTATTGCCTCGGCTGTCCATTTTTCCTCCCAAAGCCTCCTGCAAGGATGTGGCTCCAGCGGTTCTGCTCACCTCCCATCTGCTGTTTCCATCAATAAAGGATGAGGGGATGGATCAGTCACTTCCCTCCAGCTCCAGCCCTCTCACCCCTCGCCATTTGTTGGCTTAAATGGAAATTTCTCCAAACTCTCCTGGATGATACCAGAGTGCAATTCCCCTTGGGACACAGTGGGAATGTTCAAGAACCAGCAAAATCTCTCCTTCCCCTTAAATCTCACCTTGGCTTTGACATGGGGCTGGTTTTACCCTTGCTCACTCACCTACGCACGGGATCCCGTTCCAGTCCCTGGAGTGGGATGAAGAGGTGGCAGTGGGGTGGATGTGCTCACTCTGGGGTCCCCAGGGTTGGGGGTACACTGGGGCAGGTTCATGCTGCAGGAAAGGAGATTCTGCCTCTTTTCTTCCCCCTGGAAGGCCTTGGGCAAGTTCTGTCGGCACAAATCCTCAAAAAAAATAAGGACTTGGTGTCCCAGGAGGCTTTAAAAATCCCACCCCTGCAGAGACACCCTGACCGGGGTGGGGAGGAGCCTTTCCTGGGGTGTGTCCCCCCATCCAGCCCTCCAGATGTGCTTGCTGGTGGGGGAAGGAGGGCGGGGCCAGGCCAGCAGCCCCACACTCTGTCCCTTGTCCCCCCCACGTCAGCCTTGTACCGCTCGCCGTGGTTCCTGCGCTGCATCTTCCTATTTAGGGGAAATCTATAAACCACTGAGTACAGAGCGAACCCTCCGAGGCCTTCTGCGGACAATTGATCAGCCCAGGCTTCCAGCTCCGTCAGTTCTTTTTTTGACCCTTTTCTCTGTCTTCCTCTGTTTTTCTGAAGCCACCTGGGCTCCCCTCGGGCTCCATCCCGCCCCACCTCCTGTGCAGTGCTACAGAACCCCACAGCTCACGGTGCCCAGCGGGCCCTGCCCATCAGTCCTGGGATTCTGGGGCAGCTGGAGCCTGCTCAGCAGCCCAAGTCCCGTGGAGTGGGGATCTGAGCTGCTGCTGGGCTCCGCAGCACCCGATGCGATCTCTGGGCCCAAAGGGGCTGCGGTGCCCCTGTGGGGTGCCTCAATCCACACAGGCTGGTCAAATCTCCCCGGTGCCCCAATATTTCCCTCCCTCTGCATTTCCAGAGGTGGGAGAGCAACCAAGAGCTGGGAAACCACTCCCAGCTTCCCAGCACTGCGGTGCTCAGTCCATCTGCACACTCTGCTTCTCCTTGGCGGGCTCCAAAATCTCTGTGGGAGGATGGAATAAGCCAAGAGGGCAAAGCCCACCGTGCCTCAAGGGTTGGAGATGTTGCCACCAACCTCAGAGGGAGGAGGAAACCCTGCCCAGACAGCCTGGACCTGCACCTACACCCAGGAAACCTCCACATCTGCCCGGGACCTGCCACAGCTGCCTCAGCCGCAGGGGCTGGTGCAGAGATTTCTGCCATCCCCGAGCAGGGAATTGGGAAAATGTTTATTTTTCTTCACAGAAAAATGATGACTCATTGACTCAAAGCCTTTTGTTGTTGTTGCTGTTGTGGGAAACATATTGTTTTGATTAATATCTTGGCTTGGGAATGGAGATGAGGAAAAAAGATTTGAAGTTATCAAAGCATCCCACTGGGAAAACAAAATCTCTTTTCGTTTCAGATGTTAAGTTGGTTGAGAAAAGGCTTTTAAAAGGTTAAACTGAGTTAAAAGCTCGGCTTGAGAGCAACAGTCACTCAAACACTCAAACTGCAGATTGTTTTGGTGTCCCAAAGTCTTCATTTACTCTGATTCCAGCAAGGGAAGCTAAAGAGCCCCCAGAGGTGGGAAAGCGGTTTCATGGAATCCCAGAATGGTTTGGGTTGGAAGGGACCTTAAAGTTCATCCCATTCCACCCCCTGCCATGGGCAGGGACACCTTCCACTATCCCGGGCTGCTCCAAGCCCCGTCCAGCCTGGCCTTGGACACTTCCCGGGATGGGGCAGCCACAGCTTCTCTGGGCACCCTGTGCCAGGGCCTCCCCACCCTCACAGGGAGGAATTTCTTCCCAATATCCCATCTAAACCTACTCTCTCTCAGTTTAAAACCATTCCCCTTTGTTTCCAGACCAGAAGTTGTGTTTTAAAAAGGATGGAAGGGTCAGGTTCTGTCGAGGTACCTTGGACCTGGTTTTAATGCAAGGATGGCCCCAAAGCCTCTGCAGCGATGGAGCTGCAGATCTCAGGGCTGGCACGGGCAGGAGTTGCTGGTGCTGCCTGGTCCCTCCTCCTCTGGTGACAGCTCAGGGACTGGGACACCCCACCAGGCTGTGGGATGAGAGCGAAACCCCTCCTGGATTTTCTTTGACCTTTCACTGGAGGACGATGAAGGAATTTGCAGCCAGAGTCTCTTGGGGAGGAGGACCAAGAGCACCACGAGCACGTTTTCATGTGCTGGTGCAGGGAGACATGGCAGAGTGAGGAGCACTGGGCACATTTAGAACTGCTCTTGCAAAGCTGGGAAACCCCCAACCCAGGTGAAACCCACTGAAATTCCCAGGAGGAAAATCCCAGAGCTCCAGCAGCTGAGCACGTCCCCAGAGGGGCTCAAAGCAGAGCCCTGGGGAGACGTGGAGGTGGGGGGATGAGGTGGCTGTGGGACACATCAGCTCAGGATCAGGAGCCCCCTTCTCTGCAGCCACGGTGGCAGTAATTGCTCCAGCAGTGATTTGGGAAGGGTTGTGAGACACCGAAGTGATGCTGAAGCAGGAGGAGACGCAGCCACTCAGCAGCTGCCCGGGGCCGTGCTGTTCTCCCACACACTGCGAACAAAAGCAGCACAAACGCACTGCTGGGAGGGGGTTTGTCCCTGGAGGAGGTTCCTGATTCCTGCCATGAGCTCCCAGGTGCTCCCAACCCATCGGGATTTGGTAAATAACTCGTGTCCAGGCTGGACGCTGCACCGGGAGCTGGGAGATAGCCCAGGATTGCACGTCGTCGTTTTAATGTCAGATGTTGTTTTCTTGTTTCCCAGGTGGAGAGCAGAGCGCAGGGAGCTGCAGACCAAAGGAAGGAGAATTTGCTGATCTTTTTTTTTGGCAATCGTAAATTCGAGTGAAATTCCACTGAGGTTTTGAGCCAGGGGAAGGCAGCAGAGGAGAGGGAAGGAGAGTTGAACCACGTCCTTTGGATACTCCTGTATCCTATGGTGGGGATACTTTCCTTTCTGAACCACCTTTTTATGGGGGGAAGGGCAGAAAGGCTTGGAGATTTGCTCCTTATGGTGATATAAATCAGTTTTTTCCCCCTGGAGCTCTCTTGTCCCTTCCCCAGTGTCCACAGAGGCAGAGAAATATCCCCAGGGCATCTGCCACCCTCCCTGTGCTCCATCCGGAGCTCATCCCCCTCCGTGGCGCTGCTCCCTGAGCCAGGGGCTCTGCTCGGGTTCATCCTCCCCAAGTTCAGCTCTAGACATCTTGGAGCTATTTAAATATTTACAGCAGACGGTGGTAAAAAAGATTGAACCATGAATTATTCACAGCTTCGCTTTTATCTTGGCAGGGGCTGTTGCATTGAGCGGGGAGGATCCCTCAGCCGAGGGATGGGCCGTGGTCGGGACGTGGGGAGGGAGGGAGGGTCTCGGGGTGGGCACGGTGAGGGCATGGTGAGATGAACCTGGCACCGATGCCAGAGGGATTTTTCCCTCCTTCCGCGTCTCACGGCCCAGGGTTGGCGCACGGGAGGACGCGCTGGGGCCCCGCTGGCGTTCAGAGGTGTCCGGCTGTGGCAGAGGCTGCTGGGGCAGAGGCAAATCCTGCTCCAGGCTTGTCCCTCAGCCGGTGTGGCCCTGAGCAAGGAGGTGACTTCCAAAGGGTTTATATCCCTCTGAGCTGCCGTGGCTTTGGGCATCCCTGGCACCTGGAGGGCTTGGAACTCCCCTGTGTGGCTCAAAGGGCAGCGATTTCTGCAGGCAGCGCTGTCCTGGGGAATGTGCTGCAAATCCCCCCTGTTCCTGCTCACTCCCGAGCAATTTTCCCCAAGGAAGCTCGCAGAAAGCATCACACAGCCCCCTGCAAGACACTTTTTTCTGGGGCCTCAAGGGCTTCAGTTACACCCTTGAGGCAGAAATAAGCGTTCCAAACGTCGGCTGCAAAAGGGAGCTGAAAAATCCTCCGTGCCTTTCTGTGCCTGGCAGCCTCTCCCCATCAGGGCTGACTCCCACCAGCCTGCAGATGGATTTTGACACCATTTCGGATCTCAAGAGGAGCAGGTGACATAAAACGGAGTTTTTGGAGGGGAGGAGTGGGGGTGAAACACGTTGGAAAAGAAAACCCACAATCCTGCGTCTCCTCTCCCTGGGATCAGGGCTCGCTCTCGCAAACTGCATCTTGTTTGCATCCAAATGAGCCTGAGCCTGGGGCCAGACCAGTCTCACCGCTGCGGAAGAACCCAGGAGCGTCCCGCTGCGACGGCAGAGCGCGGCTCTGCACCCCAAAAATTCCCGGTGCGGAGGGAGGGACGGCAGCGCCCGTCCGGCCGTGCCGGCTGCGGCACTGCGGCGCTCCGGAAACACGCGGGGCATCCCCGTCCCGCGCCTCCCGCTGCGGGAGCACCCAGCCCGCTCCAGGAGCACCCAGCCCGCTCCGGGAGCACCCAGCCCGCTCCAGGAGCACCCAGCCCGCTCCGGGAGCACCCAGCCCGCTCCTCTTCCCGGGCTGTCGCACCTTCCCTGCCGGCGGCGGAGCGCGGCTCTTGGATTCCCGGCTCTGTTCTCTCCGCCGGCCCCGGCGAGAGCAAAATTAAAGCGGGGTTTCAGAGCTCCTGCGTCCCCGCGGAGGCTGCAAATCCTCCCCGGAGCAGCACGAGGAGGAGTGGGCAGCCGGCAGCAGCTCGTGATGCGGGCCGCTCCCTGCCCGCCCCGAGCTCCGGAGGCGCTTTCCCGTTATTCATCCTAAAAACTCCCCTCGAAGTCATCATTCCTGGCCTGGGAGCCAGCCTGGCTCACCGGGATACCCCAGGTGGGTCTGTGGGGACTGGAGCCCGTGACTCCGCTCCTGCCTGCCCCGGGAGAAGGAGCCTCCCGTGCCTCAGTTTCCCCGTGCCCAAAGAGGACACTTTCCAAAGCTCTGCGGGATTAGGTTTGGAGCTGACGGGGACGCGGGATTTTTTAGCTTCTCCTGGGCGGGCGTTTCCTTGCGGACCCCCGCAGGAGGAAATTAAAGACTAGAGGAGGGAGCATTTGGATGCCTGCATCCCAAAATCTGGGGATTCTTACGGAGCAGCACCATTTCCATGCAGGGTGAGCACCATCAGCCTGGAAACGAAGGACTCCCTGGATTTTTGCAGATGGGAAAAGCTGAATCTCCCTGTTTGTGCACGAGTGGGCACATCCCACCACTGGGGCTTCCCTAAGAGGTTATTCAGCCCTAAAAATAATGAAAAGGTGGAATGATTCTGCCTGGTTAATCCCATGGAGATATCCCAGCCAGGGCTGCGTTGTGCCGGTGGGGTGGGAGAGAGGGATCGTTCCTGCCGAGCAGATGGAGGAATGGGGTGTCAGGAGCTCACTGGAGGAGGAGGGAAATTCCGAAGGTTACTCTGAGGGTTTGCCCAGCCTCGCAGTGAAGGGCTGGCCATCCCTTCCCTGGGAAAGACCCGTCATCATTTCCTTGCTCCCAGAGGAGAATTAGTCATTGTTGGCTCCAAAACAAAACAAAAAAATTCTTATTTTGACTTTTCCTTCCAGCGAGGAGGGGGAAAGCCCCTCCTGTCAGGGCTGTCCCTGTGTCCAAACCAGAGGCAGCTCCAGTTTGATGTGGGATTTCAAGGGGGTGTCCCCCTGTGACCCTCCCAAAGTCACCTCTGACTTCCCAAATTTCAGCAATTTGTCCCACTTGGCATTTACTGCAGGAATAGCTTTAATATTATGCTTTAAAGTCTTTTCCAAGAAGCCCCCTGGAGCTGGAGGGATGGTGGCAGGGTGGTGCAGGGTTGAGTCAGGACACGGACTGACATCGGGGCAGGGTTGAAAAGGATGAAAATGAGGGTTTCTCCCCAATCCTGGCAGGATTATTTCTCAGGCAGCCCTTTCCCACTTGGGAATTGCCTCTGGAGGGTCCCCAGGTTCAGCTCTCCGGGGATGCAGCACATCTGGCTGGGTTATGGGGGCAAACAGAGGCTCCTCTGCCCCTGGAGCCCTCAGGAATGACCCTGGAGCTGCCCATGGAGGAGAATAGGGATGGAATGGTATCTCCAGACCTTTTCCAGGTCACATCCCTAGGAACGTGTGCCCTGGGGCCTGTGTTGCAGAGCCCTGCCTGCTTCTGCAGGAATTTGACTCTGCTTGGGATCTGTGGGGCTTGGGGATGATGGGCCCACCCCCAACGATGGCCCAGCACCTCCATGGATGATCCAGCACCTCCATGGATGATCCAACACCTCCATGGATGATCCAGCACCTCCATGGATGATCCAGCATCTCCATCCAGCATCTCCATGGATGATCCAGCATCTCCATCATTCCTTTTCACCCTCCTAGTGAAGCCATGGGGACTGATTTTCTTTTGTCCTGAAAACACATCTAAATCAACCTTACTGTGTGGAACCCGGGTGCTGTAACCTTATTCTGCTGGAAAATAAATCCTCACAGCATTTGGAAAAAGTGGTTTCTGTACCATATTTCGAAATGCTTGGAAATACGGCCACAGGAGATCAGAACCACAGCACAGGTGAGATGGGTACTGGGGCAGAGCTGGGGGATGAACAGAGAGCCGTGTTATCTTGCACACGAACCTCGTGATTTCATAATTTCAGAAACTGGGAATGGGCAATGGGAAGGGAGGATGCTGCAACCAGCCCCAGGTCTGGGGTCAAGCTGCCAGCCCAGCCCCATCCCCTTTTCCTTCCTATTTCCTCTCCAGTTCCCAGATTTTCACCCAGGTTTTTACCCGACCAGCAGGAAAATCTGCTCATCGGCATTATCAGGGAATCTGGAGCCTTCCACAGCTCTGGGTCAGCTGGGCACCTGAGGAACAAGGTTGATAATCTGGTGAGCAGCTCCACCTGCCTGGGGTTGGGAAAGGACCTTTGGCAAAGGGAAACCAGTTTGGGAGCATCCCTGCGGCCTCTGGTCTCACCGGGACAGCCAGGAATGTCCCAGTCTTGGGGTGGAGCAGGTGAGCGAGGCCAGGCCGAGCTCAGGGGGAGGAGGGGCTGGGTTTCGGAGGTTGGGCAGGAACAAAGCCGGGATGCGGCTGTCGGCTCCGCGCGTCGCAGGCAGCGGTGCCGGGGATGTTGTGACAGCTCCCTGGCAGCTCCTGTCTCATCGTCCTCCCCTGCGGGATCCCGGGAGGGGGAAGAAGGATTGTTAATGGAAGGGATGAGGAGGGGTGGGCTCCTGTGGGTTGGTTTGTTTCACACCAGCGAATTTTGCTGTCTCGTTTCGGGGCACGCGCCGGGGAATCGGGGGTGGCGCAGAGCTGGAGGGAGCAGGAGGAGGGGTGGGGGGCTGGAGGGGAAGTTTGGGGGGCAGCAAGGAGGAACCAGCCCCTCAGGAGCCACCTGCACTTAGGGAAAAATGCTGAAATTTTCCCTTTTTCAAATGCTTGTTTTAAGGTATTTTACCCCGGGAAGGCTGTGGGGTGGAAAGGCCGCTGGGGTGGTGGATATATCAGTGTCCGAGAGCTCCTGAGGATTTATCCATGTTAAAGTGTCACCTCTCCAGCCCAGGGGACCACACAAAGGGGCCGAGTGAGTGGGTTTTCCCATTTTCCCCCCAAAAAGGATAAATTTTACAGAGGACCCTTGTCCCCCCTTAACTCCCAGAGCACCGAGGCAGGTTTGCACCAGCAAAGGGCAGGTTTTAAACACCCCACTGGGGACAAAAAAGGAGAGGAGGGCTGGAGGAGGGCAGAGGGGCTCCGTCTGTCAGGACTTTTCCCGTCACTCGTGCTCATCGGAGCGCGCAGAGGTCGGGGCTGACGGAGCGGGATGTGACAGCTCGTCACGAGGACGCGCCCAGCTTGGGGAGTTCTCTCGGCTTCTGCATCGCAAGAGCGGCGCTTGGGGAAAGGAAACAGCATTTTGGGACAATGCTGGGGAGCCTCATCCTCACTGAGAGCCTTCCTGAACTGGATCTTTGCCCTTCGCATCCGGCCTCCGTCACAGGAGGGAAGTTCGGCGAGCTCTGGACCAGCAGAACGGGGAGGGTTTGGAGCATGGGAGAAGTTTGAGGGGGAAATGGGACCTTCCCCAGTTCCTGCAGCATCCAAACATTGGGATCTGTCACCAAGAGCCCCCTCTCCCCCTGCTCCAGAGGAGTGGGGCAGACAAAACCCCTGTTATGGGGCAATCCTGGCTTTCCACCCTGGGGTGAAGGATTTTTAGAGGAACAAACACAGATTTGAGGTTCAGCCTGTGAAAGAGCTGTGAGTCAGTGTCTCACTGCAGCACCTGGGAGCTGCTGCCAAATCCCTGGGACATTTTGATCCTGCATCCCTAAATTTGGTGATTTTTGGCATCAGAAGGGTCTCTCAGTGTGTTCCCACCCTTGCCTCCCACCCCAGAGCAGGAGCACAACAGGACCGTGGTGCATGGGTGGGGCCTGGCAGGTTTCCAGCTCTGCTTTCACTTTAATCCTCATTTTTTTAACTCCAAGCAAGAAACGACCCCTGCAGCCCGTGCCAGTCCCTCTGCCACGGGCAGCTCTCCCCTTTGGGGTCAGTTTGGGGTTAGGAAAATGTGTTGAGATGCAGGGAACAGCTTGAATACCTGTTCCTGTGCAGTTATAGGATATTTATATACGTATCAACATGCACAGAAATGTCATATTTAAATTCACATTGACGAGTAGGTGTTTCCATTCTCTTCTGTCTCTGCCCGTGTGCAGGAAGAGGGATATTCATGTCCATGCCCATTTTTTATCTCGGGATATTCATGTCCATGCCCATTATTTCTCTCTTCCCCAGGGAACGATGGCACTGGCTGAAGCAGCTCCCTCCTCACCTTTCCAATCTGCCCAGCAAGTCCTACCTTACCTGAGGTGAGAATTTTCCCCAAAAAGATGAATTCTCCACGTCCTCAGGTTCAGTCTTTGTTGCAACATCTCCCTGCTCCCTCCCAGCAGCCAGAGCCAAGCCCTGCTGCAGCTGAGGTCCCCTCGAGCACCTCTGCATGCACAGCTGGATGGGTTTTGTCCCTGGGAATAGCCTGGACCCCGCTCAGAGCCCGGGTGAGTGTTGGAGAGGGATTTTAACAGCAAACAGGGAACTGGAGCCTTTCATTCCAGCCCTGAATAAAACACAGGCACCACTGTCCTCTTCCGGCTGGAGCTGTTATATCCCAGCCAGCATCTCCAGGAGCCTTTTTTGGGGTGAATGTTCCGTGTTCCCTCCCTGCCCCCTGCAGAGGATGGGGTGGGGAGGCCCCGCTTCCCCTCAGCAGCGCAGCCCTGGGCTGGGCTGGGTGCGGAGCCCGGGGAACGCGGGGTGCGTCCTGGGCTGTCCCCAGTGCTGGTGAGATTTAAATCATGATTTTGGCGTGCTGTGCAAAGGCTCCTGGATGCAGCTGCTGTATTTCCATCCCCCAGACAGCGGCACTGTTGCATTTAAATCCTGCTACGAATTATTTTGATCTTTTTTCGGTTTACGGTCCACTAAATCTGCTCCGGGAGGGGCACAAATTCCCCTGCAAGGTGAATTTAAGATTACTGACAGTAACTTTAATTTTCTTGGTCATTTTTTCAGAGTCACCCGTGGCCAACAAGACCCAGCAAGCACCGAGCAGACAGAAACTGCTGCTTTGCAGACACCAGCAAACACTTTGGGCTGGTACCAGGCTGCAGCTGCTGCAGGGACCTGATCTGGAGACTCAGCTGGAGAAACCTGAACAGGCAGAGCTGCTCCCTCAGGCTAGGGGTGGGAAAAGGAGCCAAGGGAGCAAAACTGCTCCTCCCTTGCCCTGTGGGAGGGGGTGTTTTGCAGCTCAAGCCTCTTGTGCCTCAGTTTCCCCACCTATAAGCTCGCTTTGGACAGGGTTTTGTGACCATGGAGTGGTGCCGTGCTCGGCCTTACGACTCCACAAAGCAGGAATATCCCCTCGGGATGGATGGTGGCTCAGTCTTGTATCCTGCACCTCCCAGGAGGGAATTTTCCCCTGCAGTGGCGCTGGTTCCAACAAGGGCTCCAGAGCCTCCTCCTCACCTTCCTCCTGCCTTACCTGGCACGTGCAGGGAGAAGAAGGGACGCAGCAGAGATCCCAATTTCCCGTTTTCCTCCTTGCTCCTCCATCTTTCCCTGACTTTCAGGGGCACCAAAGGGAAAGCATTTAATTACCACCTTGCTCCAGAGTTTTATTTTCCACCTGTGACATTTTGCTGCCCTGATTATCTGAAAAGAAACCATTTCCCTCTCCTTTCCTTCAGCCCAGAGGAGCTGTGGCTGCCCCTGGATCCCTGGAAGTGTCCCAGGCCAGGCTGGACGGGGCTTGGAGCACCCTGGGATAGTGGAAGGTGTCCCTGCCCATGGCAGGGAGGTGGAGATGGGCTTTAAGGGCCCTCCCAACCCAAATTATTTTGTGATTCCACACCCTTTGGCTGATAAAAACCGGACAAGCAACACCCCCTCAGGGAGGAGACTGTGGTGGGGATTAAATTAGGGCTGGAGATGGACGCTGCGATGTCATTCCCGGTGGATACCGGGGTGAGAGGCTGCTCTCCCCAGGGAGGGAGCAGCGGTAGGAGCAAACACGAGCTCTGGTCAGAGGCGCTGGGAGTTTCCTATTACTGATACAGAATAGCCCGATTTTGGTGACCGGGAGCTGCTGTGACGCGGGTTGGGGTTATCCAAACCCACCTAGAAGGTGACAGGCATGGAAAAGGAGCCTGCCCGGAGCTGGAGCAGCAGCGAGGCGGGCACTGAGCCCCACAAGCTGAGGGTCAGCGCGGGGTCCGGGTGATTGGTGACGGTTTTTGCAGGCAGTCTGCTGAGGGGGTGGGGATCAGATTGCCCAACCCCAGCCCGGCACGAGGGATAGCATAGCCCGGCCCGTGAAATCAGAGCGGGCAGAGAAAGCGAGAATGGAAGATTAGAGAAGGGAGGGCTCTGGGGGAAGGGGCCCCAGGACACAGGGACCGTCGTCCTCCGGCCAAAGAGCTGGGCCGGGGGCTGGCCTGCTGCTCCTGGCTCTGCCCTAAAGGCGCTTCACCTCCTCTGCGCTGTGGGGACGTGGCTGTGCCTCGGACCTCTCCGAAATCCCCAGCCCCGGGCGATAGCGCGGAGCTCACCCGGGTGAGCATCCCGCGCGTCCCGCGCTGCTGCGGCCGCCGGGAGCCAGCCCCGAGGCACGGCCGAGGGGGGATCCGAGCTGTTTAACAAAACTCACGCTCGCACATCCTCCGGCACTGCGTGTGGGCTCACGGCCGGGATCTCGAGCTCAGGAGGGAGCAGCTGCCGGGAAGGACTGCGCTGGCTCAGCGTCGGGCGGATACCAGAGCGCTGCCCTCAGAGCAGAAGGGAAACAGGGCTCGGGAAGGCGAGAGGGGAATCGCCGTCCCAGCTGAAATAGGAGCGGGTGGCAGTCCCAGCCCGCCAGCAGCCCCAGCAGCTGCTGCGCTATCCCAGCTGGAAACGCACTGGCAAAGCGGATCCGTGCCCTCCCCGGGCTGGGCAGCGCTGGGGGCGGCGGCGGAGTCGCGCAGGGAACGGGGAGATCCCCGAACCTCCTTTCACCAAGTTAATCTCAGCTTTCCCTTCTCCTGCTCTGGACTTTGGGGGTGCTGTGAACCCGAAGTCCCAACACACGGAGAACCCCCCCTTTTCTTCCAGTCCTCTCCCAGCTTTCCTGGTCTCTCTCTGCCTGCCAGGGACCTGCTGGAGCGTGGCCGGTGCGGAGCTGCTGGCACTTGGCCACCCTCGCCACGGGCAGCTCGGGCTGCTCCCGCCGGGCCGGGCAGATGGCAGGCAGGGCACGGCACGTCCTGCAGAAAGCCACGGTGGGAAGCTTTTGTTTTGCTGCCTGGAGCTTCTCTTTCAGGTTTCCAGGGCATCAAGGGGTCTTTGGGAGCAGAAGCAGCCCTGCTGAGATGGGGGAAGCATTCGACTCTCCTCAGAGAGGGCTCAGGGTGGTGCCGTGCCCTGCTCTGGCACCGCCCTGGGACGGGCTGGACTTGGCTTTGAAGCTTTTGGTGATGGGCGAACACGTTAAATCCTGCCAAGTACGAAAATAAGGAGAAGAAAGAACCGAGTGGGACGGAAGGCAGAGAGCAGGGGGGTGATGGGGGTGTCAGGGCTCATCGAGGAGGCAGAAACCCAACCCAGCCGAGTGGGTGCATAATTCATTCCCCCATTAGCAATTAATCAGCCGGCCCTTTGTATCAAGTCTCCTGACGTCCTTGTAACAACTTCAGGCCTTTCTGTGGAGCATCACCCTCCGGGGCTGTTCCTGTGCCACTTGCCATGCGAACATGATTCTTGATGTGTCCTGGGCCTTCGTTACCAGCATTCAGCAGAACGAGTAATTAATGAGATTCCCATTGCGGTGTAACAGGAACCTCTGGGAAATACCCAAGGCAGTCCCACCTCCGAGGGTGCTGGGCTTGCACGGCCCTGGCCGGTGCTTGAATGGTGAGGTTGGACTCCGGGGCTTCCTCCTGAGTTGGGTTAAAGCCGAATGGCCAAGCTGTCCTCCACCAGCTGCTGTCCGTGGTGTTGGGGGGATCGGATGTGATACTGAACACCAAGGTGTTGGTCAGCTCAGTGTGGCAAGGAGAGATGGGGGAGACCCATCCAGTCTGGTCTGCAAACTCACGGCCGCTCTGCAGCCTCCAGCCCGTACCTTCCTCCCGTCCTCCTCCCCCAGAGGATGGGTTTAACACATTCCAGGTATTCTTGGGATAAAGCTGACCAGGACACCATACCACAGGCTTGGAAGGAGCCACCAGAGCAGTCAAAATCTCCTACAGCTCATTCTTGGTGCTCAGGGAATGAGGTGGGTCTTCGGGAAGACCCTTCTGCGTCCTTGGGGTTTGTCACCTCTTCCCTGGCGCTGCCTGCAGCTCCGAGCTGAGTGCAGGGCCCCTTTTCCCATCTCCCGTGGTGTGGGGTGCTCAGTGTCTCCTGGAAATGCCCTGAAAGGCTCCCAGGGCCTCCTGAGACACAGACAGGTCTCAAGCCAACCGGTCCCCAAAGTTTTGGCCTCATGGCCCTAAAGCATTGCACGGGGAAGAGGTGGAGGCCAGGACCCGAACCCAAAGCCATGCAGCCCCCGCTGAGGCAGGAGCAGGCCTTGGTGGGACCCAGGGCCTGGACTGCAGCCCACAGCCGGGCGGGTGAGAGCTGCTGGACACTCGGGTGCCATTCGGTCCTAGAAGGTAAATGTTGCTTCTCAAGACAGGCGTTGCTGAGGTGGGGAACCCTCAGTACCGAGGGGACTCCCTCCCTCCGTGGGTGTCCTGCCCGTGGGGCAGCAACGGGATAAATCTGCTCCCGGGGGCTGCGGGGATCACTGCTCGGGAGCTGGGCTGTGGCAGGCACAGCCCCTCCCTCGGGGGTGGCTTCTGGAGGGTCCGGGGTGGCTCGGGGCAGCGGTTCCCCCGTGCGTGGAGCTGCACCGCGGCCCCGCGCACGGCACCGCCTCTCTCCCCGTGTTTCCTTTAAATCCAAGGACAGCGAGGCGAGGTAGGGTTTCACCGGGGTGTAGGATTTCCGAATCTGAGTCTTTCCTGACACAAACTCTAATCCTTACCTGCGTGCCAGAGACGTGCGGGGACCCGCCATGCCCAGAACCCCCGGGATCCTCCTCTGGCCCGAGGAAGGGCTGTGACTTGGGCTGCCTGAGCGGGGCTGCGGGTGAGTCACTGGTTTTATTGTGTTTTCTGTGCTTGTCGACACCACTGGTGATAGAATGGAAACGCAGCTGAGCCCAACACCCAGCTGGGAAGGTTCCCGCCTATATTAAGCCACTTATTTTACTTTATTGTCAGTAGGATGTGGGAGAATCACCCGGTTGAAAAGGTTTCCATTTTATCTCCAGCTAAATTGGTGCTGGGCTCGTGGTTTTAGACCAACTTGTGCTGATTACAGGAGTTTTGGCTGCTCTTGGGTCTGTGCCCGACCCCAGACAGAGACACTCTGTGCTTTGAGCATTCGCAGCCTCTTTCTCTTCCAAGACTTAAATAAAGTGGTTACTTTTGGCTGTGATCTTTTTCATGGGTTTGAATGTTTTGCGAGGCTTCCATTAGGAAACCCTCAGCTGCTGCAATCTGCTTTATGGGAACGTGTGCAAGGGACGGTGGAGACACCCAAACACTCCGAGGAAATATTGGTTGCCTTCAGCCTGCTCCGATTAAACCGTGAGGAACCGGAGTGAAATAATTCATCAGGATTTCTGACAGGCTCAAATCCATGGCTGCCAAGGAGTCGCTTAAATTCCAGAACAGTGCTGGGAGCATCCGTGGAGTCGGGATGAACTAAACTGGGAGCCGATGGGATGCAGGAAAGATGATGTCAGGTTCAGGCTGCAAGAATAATAATAATGGTTAGTGGGATGTCTCTTTTTAGGTTGGCTCGGGAATGAGAGGGGCATTTTAGGTGGTCCCAAGGAGGGAATGTGGGAATCCCCACTGCACAGCGCTTGCCCCAGCGGCACAGGGCAGGGTGCGGGGAGGGTTAATGGGAATATTGGGCTTAAACTGCTGCTGGTTCCGTGGATTCGGTGCAGTTTGTGTTTGGTGGTGAAGGATAACGTGGCTCTCTGAGAGTCTGGTTCAGGCTGTGTTCCCTGGTCCTGTGGGGCAGTGCAGGAGCCAGGCCCGGTGCTGGCTCAGTGCTCGCTGCTTGCTCTACCAACGCTTCCATCCTCCTAATACCAATGGAAAAGTCCATGGAAAACCGGTCACTGGGGTGAGGGATGGGTGGCAGAGCTCGGAGCGATCAGAGGCTTTCCTTGGTCAGTGTTGGGGTCGGGTCCAGCCAAGCACCACCCCAGGATTACCCCATAAGAACTGTGTTTGATGTGTGATGAGTTTCACGGCCTCAGCAGGGGACAATCTCCAGAGACTGTAGAAATTCCAGCCAAACAAAACCTCAACCCAATAAAGCCGGATTTTTAATGAGGAAGAAATTATTGTCTTGCTGATTCCCATAGGGGATTGGGGTTCCTAGGTTGAGCCATTCCCTTTGCATCTCCCCAACCCCAAAACTGCTGCTTTTATAGCCGAGGTTCTGTGTCCATGCCCTGTGACCGATCTCCCATTGCATGCCAAGATGGAATTCAGCTCCTGGAATGCAGCTGGGAAAACTGTGCCTCTGCCCTGGGTGTGGAGTGGGGACCAGGACGTCCCATCCCGGGGCAGCTGTGAGTCCTGGGCTGTACCTGTTTGTAAAGGTCGTGGGAAGGAGATCGGGAAATTGCTCCGAGGCAAAATCAGCTCCTGCTTGGCCTGAGGAGCCTGGGGCTGCCAGGGGAAGAGGGACCCACAGGGCAGCTTTTTGCTTCTCGTTTTTGAGATCTTTTTTCCACAGCTTGGGGGGGAGATTTTCCAGACCTGATTTTCCAGGATTCTTCTTATTTCCTTGGGTTTTCTCTGGAGCAGGACCTCTGGGAGACCCCAGCTCTGCACACCCCACTGCCAGGATGCCTCTGGAAGGGCTCGGTGCAGGCTGATCTCAATAATTTCCTATCCCAGCTCAGCGGCACAGCATGGAAACCTGCCCCAATTACACGGGCTGGAATAAAGCTTGAGGGAAAAGCTCCGCATCCCAAGATGCTGGCAGGAGGATTCAGGATGCAGATGACTTTTGGAGGTCAGTCAGGAAATGCCCCGGCTGGCATTCCCCCAGTCCTGAGTGTCCAATCCCTTTGCAGGATGGTGTTTTTGCCTTTGCTTGGGAAGGTCTGGGGCAGGGAAGGAAGGCAGAGCTCGCTGGGGGAACACATGGAAAAGGAAACTGTTGTGGCTTCATTAACTCCTGCTGGAAAAACAGGCAGAGGGTTGGAACAGCGGCTGGGCTGCCCGAAGTGGGGGTGGTGGGCGATGCTCACAGTCCCAATGGATCCCTGGAATAATGGAGGGGTTGTGGCCGCATCCAGAGCTCTGCCCAGCACCTGCTGGGAGCTGCTCTGGGCTGAGGGAAGGCACAGTCAGGACCCAGAGCTGTCCCTCGAGGTGTGACACCCGCACGGGGGCTCATGCAGGAACAGCTTCCCCTGGCCATAGAAAAACAGCGTGGCAAAAGCCCCGGGGAGGCAGCTCCTGCTCCCGAAGCTTCAGCAGTTCGGGAGCTCTTGTGAAGGCAGTCACAGGCTCCCGGGAGCAGAGGATTCTCCTGTGTGCCGGAGAAAAGCCAGGCCCAGGTGAGGAAGTGCCCGGACAAAGGGCCAGAGGAGCCCTGGATGCCTCCACCTGGCTGGTGCTCGGTGTGTCCGTGCTGGCACACGGAGCACTGGAGGCTCCTGTTTTTCCAGCTTTTCCCTCTGTGGATGCAGAAGAACCAGGTCCCTGTGGTCCCTGTCCTGGCTGTGTGTGGCAGAGCATCCCAGTGAGCAGCTCTGCACGAAGGGGACAGAAAGGGTCACAGCATCACCTCCTCTTCCTCTGCTCCACGCAGCTCCTTCCTCACCCTCGCTCGGAAAGCAAAGGCCTCCGACACTTCTGTAGGCATGAAAGAGGCGGGTTGGAGTCCTGCACGCCGCCGCTGCTGCCGGGCAGGGCCAGCGAGGGAGCGAAAACCCATTTCAGGCACAAGGAGAATGAGGGCAAGGAGTCCCACCGGGCTCACGTGGGTACCGGCATCGCCTTTCCGCAGGAGAGGCTGGAGCATCCCAGCGCTGCCCGCCACAGGCGGAGGGGCAGCTCCGCCGGGCAGCCCCCGGCCGGCGCAGCCGAGCAGGCGGCGATGGGAGCACGGGCACCGCGCACCCCGCACGCCGGAGGAGGATGAGGACGATGCCAAAGCCGGGTTTGTTGCTCCCCTCTTGGGCTCAGCCGCCGTCGTGGCCGGGGGAAGTTTGGGGGCAGAGGAGAGGAGAGTTTGGCGGGTGGGTTTGGGGCAGTCGGGGGCTGCTTTTCTTTTTCTGGTGGGTGTTTTCTGGATGGTGACGACAAGGGAGGAAGTTTACTTTGTCCTTGGAGAGACAGGGAGGGTGAAGCATCCCTGAGCACCGGGTGTGAGTGCTGCGAGGAACCCCGGGGTTACCGGGAGCCAGAGGGTCCCACTGGCGTCATCTCGGTCACTTTAAGACTTAATTACTTATTGTGGGTCCGAATTGCCGTGTCCTCTCCTGTGGGGCCGTGCGGGTGTGGGTTGCTGGGCTGGGGGCTGCCCTGACCTCTGCAGTGGCTCTGGCTCAGCACACGAAGCTGCAAGCCTGGAGTGACACCGGGACCCCAAACCTGCCACCGGCTGCTTTTAGTGCTGCTGCTGCGGAAATGGGGATCGATGCAGGATCCGTCTGACCCGATTAGCGGCTTCCTATTGCTTTCCATTTATACCTTCTCTCCGTTTTTGGCTCCGGCCGCCGACCTCCTCCAGGGTTTGCTGCCAGTGCAGATTCTGAGGGGGGACAAAGTCATCCGTTCATCCCTAGGAGCAGACTGAGGTCACAGCACCGAGCTCTGGATGCTGGGCTGGGGGCGGGGGTGGAGGGGGGCGGCTCTGCCTCTATCCCAGCACTTTGGGACAGACTGGGAAAGTTTCCCATCGATCCGGGATCGAATTCTTTATCGTGTTACAGGGCAGTAAGCAGGAGGGTGGCAGCGGGGGGATGGCTGCCGGCCCCAGCCAGGCGCCCGGGTGGAGCCGGGATGCTCCGGAGGGAAGAGGTCGCTCCACGCACCCTCTTTTTCACACCTCTGCCGCTCCGGGCTGACCAAAGCACTTTCCAAGCGCTTTGTGTCTGTGTGTCCGTCCACCAGCCGCTTCCCAAAGTGTGTCCAACACTTTGCAGCAGCAACTGCTCCGTGAATCCCAGTGGGGACAAGACCGCGGCCCCCAAAGAGCCCACTCAGCATCCCCAAAAAGCCACCGCAGCACCTCACAGCCAAAAATCCATTCAAATCTTTTCCTGAATCAGGCTAAACCCCGGCTCGGAGCGCAGGGAAGATGAGGAGGGCTCAGCTGCAGCCAAGCCTGGCCCGGTCCCAGGCTGTGCCTGTCCCTGTCCCTGTCCCTTGGCTGAGCAGCCAGCACCACCGCAGGGCTGATTTCATCCCATCTGGCTTTTCCTGCTACCTGTGCTGGGCTGTGGCAGCTTTCATGGCACACCCGGAGCGGGACCTTGCTGGCTCCCTCCAAGCAGGAACTCACCCTCGCTGGTTATTAAATTACATCCTGACCCGGTTAATCCATAGCTGATTAATTTTGGACTCCATGGCTGGGTATAAGAAAGGTTTCATCTGTCTCGTGGCATGTACTGTATGTACTGAGCTCTCTGATAATCTGATCTTTTTAATATAAAAAAATAGGGGTGGAAAAATCAGAAGGAGGTATGAAAACTGGGGAGGGCTGCAGGGGTCCGGCTGGGCACACGTCTCTGCCTGCCGTGGGGTCAGCAGGGGTGGACGCTCTGCCCCAGCGCCGGGAATCCAGCTGGGGATCTTCCTCACGTGCACCTTTTCCTGGAGAGCTCCTGCTTGGCCGTATGGCACAGCCCTGGGGAAACTGAGGCACAGAGCAGGAAGTAGCCTGTGAGAGTTGGTGGGTGCTCACTCAGGCTCGTAATTTGTTTCCTGGTGCAATTTAATGGAATCCCAGGATGGTTTGGGTTGGAAAGGATGTTAAAGCTCATCCTGTCCCACCCCTGCCATGGCGGGGACACCTTCCACTGTCCCAGGTTGCTCCAAGTCCCGTCCAGCCTGGCCTTGGACACTTCCAGGGATCCAGAGGCAGCCACAGCTTCTCTGTGCCAGGGCTTCCCCACCCTCCCAGGGAAGTGTTTGTCCCAAATACCTCATCTGAACCTACTCTCTTTCAGTTTAAAGATAATTTGTGTGTTTAAATGTTGAGGCTCATCCCGCCCCCCCTTGCCACAGACAAACTTCAACCTCTGCTTTTAAAAACAAAGAGGTTTCAGGTCTGGCTGCTCCTGAGCCCTGGGCTCTCCTGGGGCCAGAGAAACCCCGGGATTGCTCTGAGCCACATGATTATTTCAGTGTATTTTGGTCACCCTTCCATTTCTCTGCTATTTCCACAGTGAGGGCTCCAAAGCAGAGGCAGCTTTTGCCAGACCCCATCATCCCCTGGAAGATCTGAATGATTCTTTCCTATATTTTTGTCATTCACAAACTGCCAGCATCTCCCCTCCTGCTTATCCCCTCACAGCTGCACACATTTGCTTGGAATCTAAAGAGTTCAGTTTGCAAACACCTCTCCTGAGGAGGAGGAGGAGGATGAGCCGCAAATTTTCGCGGGGTGTCCCCCAGCAGCAAACCCAGAAGCTCCCTGTTTTCCTTCCCGAGACGGTTCCTGCCCCACTCCGTCAGCGCCAGATGCCCAGGGCACCTCACTAAGCCTCCAAGGACGCTCCGTGCCCGAATCAGAGCTCAAATATTAATAACCCAGCCCTAATCGAGGGCGTTGAAGGGTCTGGGTTGTGGTTTTACAAATTGCACCCCCCCAAAACCCAGCCCTCCTGATGCTGGGGGACTGCTGCTAATTGAGGGGCGCTTCAATTAGCTGGGACGAGAAATAAGAAAAATTCCCTTGGTGGAGACGCCGCGGAGCCACCTGAGCTCCATCCCAGAGCCGCGGGGCTGGAATTACTGAACCCCAGGTAATTAGTGCGGCAAAGAGAGGACAATTAGCGCGGGCTCATTACTGCCCTGAGCTGCTCCGCGGACCGGAGCCGGTGCACGGCGGAGCCCGGCCCACGCAGGTTTCACAGGAGTCTCTGCGGGCTCAGAGAATTCAGGAAAAGCGAATAAAGCGTCACTGCCTCGTTCCACTGCGGGACGGGACCTGCGGGACCCCTCCAGCCTCCTCCTTGTTCCCTGCTCCGGCTCATCCCGCTCCAGATCAAAGGGAAGCGGCTGGGATGAGCTGCTCGGTCTCCCGCGCTATTTCCCACAGGGAAAATTAAGCTCCCTGTGCAAACAGTAATTCAGGGACCTGCTGCCAAAAATTCCGCCTTTGCCAGCTAATCCCTCTCTGTTTTGGGACAGGCTCGGGGGTGTTTTATCTGCCCGCTGGTGTCAGAGCTGTGCGTGCAGAGCTGCTGAGCAGCGATCCTGTACCAGGACTTGCTGGGTTCTGCTCCATCCCGGATGCAGGACACCCTCGGGGGCCGACTTTGTCTGTGGGATAAATCCCAGCAGAGCTGGTGATTCCAGGAGCAGAGGATTAGAGGGAAAGAAGAGCCTGAGGAGTGCCTGGGGCAGCCTGGCTGGAGCGGGGATGGAAATCCTGAGAGCCAAAGGGGTGTTTAAAGTCACCTTGGCCGGATACAAAGGCAGAACTTTCTCGAGGGTGTCCGGGGTGCAGCCGAGCTCCCCAGAGACGAGGGAGTTGTGTAACTGCCCCGATTTTTGGAGGCAGTGATGTCATTCCGGGCATCTCCCCACGTTCCCTTCTCCCCCGGACCACAGCACCGCTTTCACTCCAGAGATATCCGCGTTATCAGGGGGTTTTTGCTGAAGCTGCTCCGCCCCAGCACAAGCCGCATCTTCGGCCCCTCTGGATGCTTCTCATGCTCCGCATTTTCCTGAGCCACAGCTGCTCTTTGCCCGGGTGCAGGAAGCGACCCTGGTTAGTTCCAGGCAGATTTTGGGGGGAAAAAAACCACCAAAAGTGGTCAGATTCTGCCTACAGCCCCCATCACCCTGAGGTCAAAGCCCTTCCAGAGCTGGGTTTGGAGGGGAGATGGACACAAGCTGAATTTAGGTGCCAGGAATATCAACTGAATTCCTTTTTGTTAATAATGCCCTCAGTGGGATGAGGGTAAATTTAAGGGCTGTAATCCACAGGGGTAGAGAAATGGTGTGTAAAATGATAAAGCCGCCCTGAAGGACCTGATCAAAGGTCTGGGTAATCTCCTGTCCCCTCTCCGTCACAGAGGGCTGGAGATGTCTGTAAAATGCTCCAAGCCGGCTCCAAGCCGGGCTCTCCTCCGGGACAGGGAGGTTTAATGTGCTCATTAACGCCATTGAGAGGAGAAATAGCTGCGAGGACAGAAAAGGATGCTGGAGGGGGGGAAATCGAGGTGACCGGGTCCCTCAAGAGCAAAGGAACGTCACCGAGGAGGAATTCAGGAATTCAGGCTGAAGCCTGCGGGTAGAAATGTGCCACCCCCTGTTCTGCCTTCCCCCGCTGCCTGCGAGGGGGAGGAGGAAGAGGAGGGTGGGAAGGTAACCTGGGTGGAGGGAGAGGTGGGATCCAGCCTTGGGTGAGGCCAACAGGGACGAAACCACTCCAGAGCACCCAAGGTGAGATGGCCGTGAGCGTGGCAAGCTCTGGAATGGAAAGAAAGAAAAAACAGGCAAAGAAACCAAAAATCCCAGTTGTTTTAATGACTTCTGCCAACCCGCCCGGCCCCGTCCACCCAGGGTGCTCATTTATTTATTAATTAATTAATTCCTGGAGGTGACAAGCCCAGTGGCGCTGGGGTCGGAGCCAGCATCCAGCTGCGTCCAGGCATGAGGAAGGGCCACGTCCCTCCTCTTCCTCGTCCCCCACCGATGCCCTTTGCTGGGCTGTGCCAGCTGTACCCGCTGCTGCAACTGGTCCCAGTCACCCCGGGGCGGGGACGGCAACGTCCCACGTGGTGGTGGTGGCACTGTGGCTGTCCCGTCCTGGAAAGGCGCCCGCTGTCCCCACGGCCACAGGCGAGAGGTAGGTGGGCAGCGGGGGATGCTCCAACCCTTGGACTTTCCCCTCCCCTCCTCTTTTTAACGCCATTATTTTATATTAATATTAAAAAGAGCCCTTTCGCCTGCTGGAAATTCTCTCTCCCGGTGCCAGCGGTGTGCGGGTCCCTGTCCCCCCTCTCCGCCTCCCTCCCGGGGACCAGCTCAGACCTCGACACGTCACGGACAAGACTTGTCCCCGCTGGACCATCCGGAGCATTACCGGGGATTAAAGGTGGCATCCGCCAGAAGGGCACGTCCTCCCCCGTCTCGCCCGCCGGCGGCTGGGGGCAGGAGGTGGGTGCCCGGGTCCCCCCTCCCGGGGCGTGGGGGCGTGGGGAGAGGGTGTCCCCGGCACGCCGCCAGCCCCTCTCCCCATGGACCCCCGGCTGACCGCAGGGCTCGCGGGGGGATGGCGGGGCCGGGGCCCCGCACGGTGCCGGATCCCGCGGCCGCGCCTGCCAAAGCCCGGCCCCGGCGCGCGGGGCTGCCAAGTCCCCGCTGAACCAGAGCGAGAGGAGCCTTTTAAATGACATTGCCCGCGTTATCCCCAAGGCACCTTTCGAGGGTATGGCTGGACTCTTCTTTGGTCTCTGCTTTCCCTGCACGTCCCTATGTGTGTTTAATAACTCTCTTCCCAGATGCAGAGAGCCTTGGCGCTTCCATGCCCTGTCCAGGTAAGTCCTTGCAGGCGCTGGTGTGGGCGGGCAGCGGGAAGAATCTGCTCCTTCCTCATCCCATTCAGGGATGATGGGGAGGGGAGAGGAGAGGAGGGGGGAGAAGAGGCTCAAAGTCTCCAATAATCTGGAAAAACCTTGGAAATGGACTTTGCTCGCCGCAGGAGCATGAGGGTGGTGGAAAGAGGGAGAAGAGTAGGGGATTGCAGGCGGGGAGGTTTCACTGGATGCAGAGAGCCTGGTGGAAACCACAGCCCCGATTCACTGGGATGTGCTGGCTAAAACACAAATGCTCCCTCAAAATGACCTTTGTCTTTCACCGTCGCTCTCCCTCGCGTGTTTTTTTTATTATTATTATGATTTTCCACAGGCAGGGATTTCCGCTGAAGGATATTAGTTAATCAGATTCTGAGAAGCAGATGTTGGGTGATTTAGGAGGAAAAAACGAGGCAACTTTCTAGTTCAAGCCTCGGCTGGAGCCCGGAGCACGGTGCAAAGCTTAGGGACGATGTTTTGCGGCTTTGGGATGCACCAGTAATTTTGGTCTTAGTTAAAAATGAGACAGATAAGGCGGTTTGGGGGCTTGGGGACAGGCGGGGCACCTCCCTCCAGTGATGGGAACAGACAGACATCAGCGTGTTCTGGGGCTTTGAGGCAAGGAAAGGAACCTCAGAGCCCTGCATCCCATGGGAAGCTGTCCCAAGGGCTCGAAATGGAGCTCAAAAGCTCCTTTCCACGTCCCAGAGGGGAGAATGAGCCCGACTTGCTACTCCCAGCCCTGACCATGACATGTAAATGGTCCCGTCACAGCTCCGTGCCTCAATTACCCCAGCAGGGACGATGCTGGGGGGGCTCAGCTCGGTGTTCACGGAGGCTCCGCAGCAGAGGCAGATTTCAGCACATCACAATTTCTTCCGTGACCACAAATCAGATGTCCCCCCAAGCCGGGGCTGGGGAACCTTCTTGCCCAGCATGCAGTGCTGAGAGCCAAGCTCTCCTAATGCTCACAACACCGAGGGCACCTCACGGTGCTGCCTCGGGATGCAATTTCCCTTTGTGGGTCCCTTCCAACTCAGCCTGTTCTGTGATTCCGGGAATTTCATGGTCAGCTTTAGCTGCTCGACTCTGTTCCACTGCCAAGAGAAGTTCCTGGACGTGTGAACCCCTCTGGGTTCTCCCCCAGGCTGGAGGTGTGGTGGGTCAGCTCAGCTCACCCTGCCACTGAACACTAAACTCTGATTCAAACTTTTATTCTGATTTAAAAAATTTTTATTCTGATTTAAAAATCAGCTTGCGATTTACATTAAGAAAAAACAAGAATGCAAGAAGGGAATGATGTGTGCTGCTTTTCTTCTTTCCTTTAACACCTGTTTTTCCCCTTGAAAGACTCAGAAGAGCTTTATCTGGGCCGGGTTGGTTGCAGTGCCCCTCTGCAGGCCTCCCGATGCTCCTGAAACCAGGCTTATCCTCAGCTCTGGGCTGCTGCTCTGATGCCACAGATCATCCTGCCAGCACCGGCTTCTCACAAAGCCACCGAAGAGTCCAGCCTGGGAAGAATCCAGCCCCACAGAGACCTTGGGCATGTCCGAGCTGGGCCTGGCTGGGGCCGGAGGACTCACGTTTGGAGTCCTTGGGACTCCCCAGCTTTGCCTGAGGTCACTTTGGGGACACAACCCCGCTGCTGCTGCTTCCTCCAGGCATCAGTTGTGTCCCTTGCCCCAGTCACTCCCCTCTCCATGTCCCTAGGCGGGAAATTTGGCACAAAACACAGCCTGAAGCAGCTCTGTAGGGGTGGATTTCCAAGAACAGCCAAGCTTTGTGGGTTTAGTTTAAGCGAAGAAACCCGGTCTGTAAATGGGTTATGATGAATTGTAGGATTGGTCCCCACATCCAGAATCTCTTCCACTGAGGAGAGAGCGAGGTTGAGCCTTGTCTGGGATAGGGATGCCGGGTCCTGTACGAAGTTCTGCTGCCGGGGCTGCAAAGCTGAGAGGAGGAGAGGGAGGATTTGCAGCAAGCTGGGATGTTGATACCCATTTCTGCAACAGATTCGAGATTTTGGCTTGTCCTGCCCCCCTTCCCAGCTGTGTGTCAGCAAGGACGGATCCATCTGCTTCCAGGGAGGCAGAACCTTCAGCGCCCCAAATTACTCCGGTGAAAGAGGGAGATCGAGGCACTCGGGCCCCATGGGGGGATGGGTCCCTGCCCAGCAGTGGGAAGCAAACCCCGCACTGGGGACCATCCTCATCACGGGACCGGCCCCGGCACCGCTGCTGCTGCTCCGTGGCCTAAATTGTGTTGCTATTCCTGGCAGCTGAGGGCATTTGGGTTTTTTGTCTCCCTCCCGCTGAAGTTGGCTGGGTAAGAAAGCCGGAGTGCCCTTGGTGAGCAGCGGTCACGCAGAGCAGCTCCACGTGTCCTCCTGTGGCGTCTCATGTCTGGAAAATACATTTGGAGGGGAAATAAATCAGGGCGTTGAATTTACTTGGGAAGTTCATTTTGGGGCAAATCTCCGCAGCAGCGTTCCCTGTTCACACCTCATTTCTCCCTGTGCTTCTCCCTGAGGCAGGACAGGTAATTTCCCAGCTCCGTAACTTGGCCTGGTCCCTGGGCTCCTCTTTGACTTTGCTGAGTTGAGAACGATGTCGGTGCTGTGTGGGGAGATGTGTGCCCGGGAATATTTGGGCACATGGTGGCTGTTCCTAAGCACCTCACAGAGCTGCTCTGGGAAATAATCCACCCCATGGCCCGAAAGGTGCTCTCCATGGCCCGAGTGCTCACTCCTGAGCTTCTTCCTGGGGCTGGGAATGTCAGGTCTGTTGTGGAGGAGGACTAGGAGAGCTCTGGAGGACGTCACCCCATCCTCTGCCCACCCCAAGGTCTCGATCAAGACAAGGGGTCCTGTTCCAACCCCTCTTCCCAGAGCAAAGGGGTCTGGCGGACATTTCTCCTCCTGGCCTGCTTCCTCCTGGGCTGCACTCCCCAAATTCCAGTGTGGTTCCTGCTTTGGGAATTGTTTCCAAACGCTGGCTGACCCATCTGCAACGTGCCCAGGACCTCCTGGGGTTTGACCCAATGCCTCTCCCACCTGGATCAAGGGCTGCTCTTAACAGAGGCAGCCGTGTTTAAAACCTCCAAATCCTGCTCTGAACTTTGGATCTGCACCTTGAAATGACCCCTTGCTCTGGGATCACTGGGGAGAGGCTGGGTGGGACACCTGGGTTCACCCCCATCCTCTGCTGCTGCCTGACCTTTCATCCTTGGGTTCTGGAGGTGGGTTTGGAGCTTTAGCAACGACAAAGCCGTGCCAAAAGATGAACGACTTGCTGGGAGTCATTTTGCTGGTCAACGGCATTAACGTTTCCATTAAAAAACAAAGCAGGGTTGTGCGACCTCGGGTTTGTTTTGCTCTGCTCAGCCGAGCCGAGCGATGCGTTTGCACAATTCAGCTCTGTGTCCCTGTCCCTCGCAGATCCTCCTAGCGTGGGAAAGACGCGGGCAGCCGGCATCCGCTGCGGGGATTTCTGCCGCTGAGCTGATTAGCGTATGATGGACGTGGCCAGTTGGAAGGAGATGGAGGTGGCACTGGTCAGCTTCGACAACGCCGATCAGATCGTGGAGGATCCCTGTTATTCCAACGACCTCAGCCCCGCTGGGCAGTCGCGGAAAGGCCACCCCAGCTGCGCCAACCTCCTGTCCAACCTGCGGATCCTCATCAACAGCGAGAACGCCAACAATGAGACCATCTTCTCCAGGTTCTCCACCGAGTTCAGCGACCACCTGGTGGGGGAGAGGGTGGGCATGGATGAGGGGGACCAACGGGTCATCATCAACATCGCTGGGCTGAGGTTTGAGACGCGGCTCAAGACCCTCGACCAGTTCCCCGAGACCTTGCTTGGGGACCCGGAAAAGAGGATGCGTTACTTTGACTCCATGAGGAACGAATACTTCTTTGACAGGAACAGGCCCAGTTTTGATGGGATCCTGTATTATTACCAGTCTGGGGGGAAAATACGGCGCCCCGCCAACGTCCCCATCGATGTCTTTGCTGATGAAATCACCTTCTATGAGCTGGGTGATGAAGCCATGGACCAGTTCCGGGAGGATGAAGGGTTCATCAAGGATCCTGAGACCCTCTTACCAACCAATGACTTTCACAGGCAGTTCTGGCTGCTCTTCGAGTACCCCGAAAGCTCCAGTGCAGCCAGAGGCGTAGCTTTGGTCTCTGTCCTGGTCATTGTCATCTCCATCATCATCTTCTGCATGGAGACCCTGCCGGAGTTTCGGGAGGAGAGGGAGTTTAAGTCCACCGAGGAGCTTTCTAAGAATGTGACAGACACCTTGCTGGCCCACAGCACCTTCACGGACCCTTTCTTCGTCATAGAGACCGCCTGCATCGTCTGGTTCTCCTTCGAGCTCTTTGTCCGGTTCATCGTGTGCCCCAGCAAGACGGAGTTCTTCAGGAACATCATGAACATCATTGACATCGTGTCCATCATCCCCTACTTCGTGACGCTCACCACCGAGCTGATCCAGCAGAGCGAACTCAACGGGCAGCAGAACATGTCCTTGGCCATCCTGCGGATCATCCGCCTCGTCAGGGTCTTCCGCATCTTCAAGCTCTCCCGGCACTCCAAGGGGCTGCAGATCCTGGGGCAGACCCTCAAGGCCAGCATGCGGGAGCTGGGCTTGCTCATCTTCTTCCTCTTCATCGGCGTCATCCTCTTCTCCAGCGCCGTTTACTTCGCGGAAGTCGACGAGCCACAGTCCCATTTCTCCAGCATTCCTGACGGCTTCTGGTGGGCCGTGGTCACCATGACCACCGTGGGCTACGGAGACATGTGTCCCACCACCCTGGGCGGGAAGATCGTGGGGACTCTGTGCGCCATCGCGGGGGTGCTGACCATCGCACTGCCCGTGCCCGTCATCGTCTCGAACTTCAACTACTTCTACCACCGGGAGACGGAGAACGAGGAGAAGCAGATGCTGCCCGGGGAGGTGGAGCGGCTGCTGGCCAGCGTGGCCACGGGCAACGGCAGCATGGAGTCACTCAATAAGACCAATGGGGGTTACCCTCGAGACAAGGCCAAAAAATGATGGTTGAGGCCCTGAGGGACTGGGCACGGTCAGGTGGGATTGGCTGGAAAACGCATCCGACATCTGCATGCTCTGATTTTTTTTTTTTTTTTAAACCAAATGTGCTGCTGCTTTTTTTTTTTTTTTCTAGACATTTTTCAATCTCTGATTTCCTGTGGCTGTTCAAATAAATGCCATCTTTCTTATCTCTCTGCCCTGCCCATCGGTCTGGTGTTTTTTATTTGATGTTCATCTGCTTGACATTTCTCTTCTCCGTCCATGGCGTCAGAGCGGAATTCCCCACATTCAGAGATTTCCCCATGTACTGGAGAGGAAAAAGGGCAAAATGACATGAAATGCTTGGCTCGGTGACCCCCAGCTGTCCAGGGATGAAGGTGGGTCCAGCTGCCTGCTTTTCTTAACCCATTTTAAATAGTTCCTCCCCACCCACCACCTCACATCTGGGGGTCTGGCAAATCCCCAGGCCTGCGACAGCTCTGGCTGAAAAATAAGCTGGCGAAAAGAAATGAGAAGGGATATTTTTAGCTGGATGAGTTCCCTGGTCTGCCTGACTAATTAATCGTGATGGCACAGCAGGGTGGGCAGTCATGGATGGACCCGAGGCAGCAGGTGGGGGATTAGGGGATGCTGACCAGGCACAGCCACACGAAAGGTCCAGGGCACCGCGGCTCAAAGCCCACTGGGGTTTCTGCTGGAAAACTGAGCCCTGAGAGAGGGAATGGGATTTCTCCTGCAACAAACGCTCATTATCTGGTCTACAAACAACCCTGGGGATGAGCCACCGTGACCTTGTAGCTTTTATTGTCACTTCTGGTGCTGCAAAGGGGGCACAGAGCGATGAGAGCCAACATTTCCTGACAGCTCCGCTCCCTGTTGTAACGAGGCACTTCTGCTTTCCTAAAAATGCAAATTTCCAGTGGCACTTTGGATGGGAACAGCCAGCAACAGCTCATTTTGCCATTCTCTCCAACGCCAGCAGGTTTTCTGACAAAAACATTTTGTTCCCACTTCACTCTTTCACTCGACTCTTTTCTTTTCTTTTTTTTTTTTGATGTTTCTGCCTCCGTTAAAATCCCAGCTTCTCGTGCAGTGTCTCATCCGCTCTGCTATCCCACACCTGCTGCATGGATGTCTCATCTCCTGACGGATCCCCGTGATCATTACACAGCGTGCCAGCATCCCTGGCTTGCAATCTCATTCAGAAAGCAGTGGTGGAACGGGGATTAGATGTATTGCTCCTGGTCTGCTGGAAAATGTGGGTTTGGGATTTTCCCTGTAGCAGAAATCCCACAGCCCTGGCGGGAGGGGGTTTTCATTTTGGTTTTAGGGGATTTTGTGAGCTGTCTTTCTGCAATGAGGTGTTTTGACCCCCAGGAGATGGATCTGAGACAGGACCAGCGCAATTCCTTTTCCCTCTGGGGCAAATCCCACTTACCACCTGCTCTCCCTGTTGTTTTTTTCCCATCCCTCCACCATCCTTTTCCCCATCCCTTGCAACCCTCACACCATCATCTCAGACAGGAGAAACTGTCAGAGCTATTTAATCTCCTCCCCACTTTGTCCAAGTTCCGTCATCTGTGGGGACGCTTGGAGAATGCACAGCCGGGCACAGCTGGAGGGAAAAGAGCTGGAACAGCTGGGAATAGCACTCAAACATTCCCAGCTCCTCTCTTTTCACCCCTGGGTTCTCTCCAGCAGCTCTTCCACATCACTGTTTTTATTTCACAGCAGGTTTTTTCTTCTTTTCTTCTAGAAAACTTGAATTTTTCCATTATTTTGTATTTTTATTGCTCCCCTCCCCAAATTCACTCCCAGCCTCTACTCGAAAACACTTTTGGTGGTTTTTCCTTGGGAAATCACCATGAAAAACTCTGCTGAGAAGGTTTGTGCTGGGAGATGTTCAGCCTGATCAACCATGAGCACATTTCCACTCCTCCTGCAGACAGGGACCGTAATGGTGCTGGGATGGGTGGGTGGGTGGATGGATGGATGGATGGATGGATGGATGGATGGCTGGATGGATGGACAACCCGGTTCTTATAAACTTGTAAACTTTATCCTCAAATAAAAGAATAAATGCTTCAAAATCTGGCATGCGGAAAATATTGTTTATTTGGATTCAACTTTTTGTTCCTGGCTTTGTGCTGCTCCATGGCAACGCAATTCCAGCTGGGAATCCTGTGTGGGAGGGCTGAGACATGGGGCAGTAAGGAATCCCAGACTGGTTTGGGTTGGAAGGAACCTTAGAGCCCACCCCAGTCCCACCCCCTGCCGTGGGCAGGGACACCTCCCACTGTCCCGGGCTGCTCCAAGCCCCGTCCAACCTGGCCTTGGGCACTTCCAGGGATGGGGCAGCCACAGCTGCTCTGGAAAACAGATAATTACAGATCTCCAGCTCTGTGAAATGAGGACAAACTCTGCGGTTTGGCTCACACCACCCATTGTGGGAGGCCAGGTCCAAGGTAGATCCCTGGCTGATGCCATGGGAACGGGGTCAGAGGCATTAAACCTCTCCAGACACATCAACTGATCTCCAATTTGCCCAAAAGAGGAGGAAAACCAGGCTAAGAATTCCCAGTGTGAACACTCAGCTGGTGCTTGATGAAAACCTGTGAGAAACCCCATTTTCCTGGACAATTTGCTCATTCCCTTCCCAAACACAGGCCCAAAGCCCAGAGCTCAGTGAAATCCATAAAAAGCCCTCAGTAACTGTCCTGTTCCCGAGTCAAGCCCTAATGAGCCAATCTGTCATGTCCTTCTGCACAGATGCTGAATTCCCTCTTCAAATTTTTTACTGCCTCAGGAAGAGCTAAAAGAAGACAAGAACCCTCTTTTCTTGATCAGAAAGGTGTCCTGGCCTTGTTTTATCCCTGGAGCAAGACAGAACCCGTGTCCAGGTGTGAAATATTTGCGGGTAGGAGTGACTCCCTCCTTTGAGCTGAAATTCCCGAGAATCCCGGAATGGTTTGGGTTGGAAGGGACCTTAAAGCTCGTCCAGTGTCACCCCTGCCATGGGCAGGGACACCTCCCGCTGTCCCAGGTCGCTCCAAGCCCCGTCCAGCCTGGCCTTGGGCACTTCCAGGACGGGGCATCCCGGAGCTCAGGTTTGGCAGCGCAGCCACGAGGTGGCACTCCGGGATGGGCATTTCCCTGCCGCAGACGGTCCCGACGCGTTCCCCGCTCTCCAGTCCGCGCTCGGAAGCTTTTCGTTGGTTTATTCCTTTATTGGAACGCGAACGCAGGTGTGGGAAGGGCTGCCCCGGGCAGGGGGATGCTCCTGTGGAGGGATGCCTTCGCCGGGAATTCTCAGCACCGGCGCAGGAGGAGGGTTTGGGAGCTGCCCGCTGGCTGCTGGTCCTGCCCGGAATGAGGACCAACAGCCCACTCCCACCCCGCTCACTGAGAGCACAGCTACGGCCCCGGGCTGCTCCTGCACGTCTTGTCCATCCTGGCACGGCTGATCCCTGGATGGCTGATCCTTGGAGTCACGGTTCCCACTGCATCTGCCTCACTTCTTGTTGCTCATAATAATGAGAAAATTCCTGCCATGGAGCCGAGGGCAGGTCCCATGCGCCCAAAATCCGGGGCTGGGTCACTCTTGTGCTTGGGCACAGGAGATTCCCAGCAGCTGGGGCTGGGAAAGGCAGGGATGTGTGATCCCGGGGAGCTGGGGGGATAAACCACACCCCCACCATCCCACACCACGTCCTCCTCCACAGTCAGCTCAGTTTTTACACAGTGCCAGAAGAGAATAATTAATTTCCAACCCCAATCGCCTGGATCTCTCCCTATTCCCACTGTGTGTGGAATCTCCAGGCCCCACCAGTGATGGAGCCTCGTTTACCAATAAATAACGCGAGCAGTCCCTTGTCCCTCTGCACCGCAGCAGTGAGGACACAGCAGGGACTCGGATCTCTGTCCCGGCTCCCTGCTGAGCAATTCCACTGCAGCTGCTCCTGGGGAAAGAGGCAGGCTCCGTGTTTAACAGGGTTGGATGTGGATGGAGGTAATTTCCCTCACAAAACAGAATTGTGCAGGTTCTGTGCTCCTGAAACAGCCTCACCATGGGAGGCACGGGGTGAAAGCCTTTTCCTGCTCTCTTGGGTGGTCCGAGGGAAATCTCCAGCTGAGCCACATCCTCCTGAGGGACTCCTTGCCCTGGGGTGGCTTTGGGCTGTCAGACATCATGCAGGGAAAGTGGGAACAAGCCCTGCACCCAGGGATAGGGAACTAAGGGGCAGGAACTGGTGGGACATGGTTGCGGGTCTGCAGGGATCTGCTCTGGGATGGCTTCTGTCTGGGGTGGTGAGTTCAGCCTCCCTGGGTGGAAATCTGGGGGTTCCAGAATCACTCACTTGTTGTAGCCCCAGTAAAAGAGCCAATCTTGACTTCCACCCCTCAGCCCTGCAGCGATCGCCGCTCTCAAAGGTCCTGAGCAGAACCGCGGCGACCAAATGGTCCTCGGCCACAAAGCAGCTGGTGCACGTCAACTACCTCCTGACTCCTGCCATTCCATCGGAAATAAACATGCAGCCACCAGCTCAGAACCACCAACACTTTATTTGTGCCAAAATCCGTGGCTGTGGTCTGGGTGCAGACAAAACCTCACCCCAGCTGGCATCGCGGTGGGTCTAAACAGCCTTGGCCAGCCCAACGCGGTTGTTGGCCCGGTCAAAGACGCTGTAGTACACCCTGATGAAGACGTCTCCCAAGATCCAGAGGTCCCCAGAGGTGTCCTGGAAGCTGCTCATGCAAGATCCTTGGTCGTGCTGCATTTGAGTGTGAAAAGGCGATTGGGCAAATGCGGGCTGGTGTCTCCTCTTGCCTTGCTCTGGAGGCCCGTGGCCATCCACGCCCTGTCTCCCACGGGGATGGGAGAAGCCAAGGTGACCAGAGCCCCAGGAGAGAGCAGAAGGACCTTGAGAGAGGCTCCTGCAGCCAGGACAGCTGGTTCCCACTCACCTGCTCGGTGTAAGCCAAGGCGGACACGGGGTACTGGACCCCGTCGATGACAAAGATGACATCGGGCATGGCAGCGATGGAGCTGCAGTTCACGCTGTGCTGCAGGGAGAGAGGGAAGGGGCTCTTAGGAGGGAAATGTTCAGAGGGTGAGGAGTGAGAGGAGACCTCACTGGGGTCTTCAACATCCTCCTGAGGGACAGCACAGGGACAGCTCCGATCTCTGCTCACTGTGACAGGGACAGGACACAGGGAAGGGCTGGGGCTGTGCCAGGGGAGTTTAGGTTGGGTATCAGGGAAAGGTTCTTCCCCCAGAGGGTGCTGGGCACTGCCCAGGCTCCCCAGGGAATGGGCACGGCCCTGAGGCTGCCAGAGCTCCAGGAGCGTTGGGACACCGCTGCCAGGGATGCCCAGGGTGGGATTTCTGGGGTGTCTGTGCAGGGCCAGGTTTGGACTGGATGATCCTGGTGGATCCCTTCCCACTCAGGACATTCTGCGATTCTCACTGACACAAACCAGAGACTGGGAGTGTCCCAGGGTGTCCCTGCCGGGGTTGCCATGAGCAGAGAGTTGTGTCCCAGCCTTGGCTGGGCTCTGCAGTGCCAGGAGCCTCCAGGGCGAGCAGGGCGAGCTCTCACCTCTCCATACGGGCCCTGCCTGGCCCCAACTGCGCTCTGGATGTTCCTGATGCCCGAGGGCGGCCCGGCCAGGAGGGAAGTGCCGGTGTCGATGATGGCCTGGCAGCCACCAGCGCATGCGACCTCCTGGCTGTTCACAATGATGCTGTGGGGAGAAAGGAACCAGGGGCCATGAAATAACCAGGTGGACCTCAGGGATGGTTTTTAACTTCTTTTATAAGAGTTAAAGCTGGGCAGCTCCAAGGGCTGCCTGTGAGCCTTTTCCTTTCTGGAGCTACAGAGCCAGCTGGGAACGCAGCCACCATCGCAGCCGTGGGCACTGAACACAGCCCAGCAGCTCGGACCCAGTCGAGCCCAACAAGGGAGGTCTTGACCCATGATTTTGCTCTCCTCATCATCAGAGACATCCCCTAAATCACAGCACAGGAACTAGGCTGTGCCCCCGGTACAAAGCATCCTCATTTTGGGTGGCAGTTACCAAAATACTACAGAGTTTGTCCCCCTGTCCCTCAGCATCCCTCAGCCCGGGGGTGTGGGTGGCGCTGGAAGCCTCTGGTGGTGACGGGTCTCGTTAGAAGCAATGGTTTGAGGTGAGCAGAGAGCAGCAGAGCTGATTTGTCACCTGTCCATGGAGATCTGCCAGTAGCCCTGGTAAGAGACGGGGATCCAGCGGATGGGGCCGGTGAAACAGGACTCATCGATGCCCCCAAAGATGACCACGCTCCCCGCTGCCTCACTGGATGACGCGGGAAAGAAAAACGAGGGGAGGTTTTGCCATGTGGTTCGGTGCAGGGCCGTGTGTCCCCGAGGGTGGCACGCTGATCGTGCCACGTCCCCTGCCCTCACCAGCAATCCCCCCGCACGGCAGCACGGCCAGAAAACAGGAGCCGTGGTGGAACCACGTGCCTGGAAACTCTTTCCCAGGGAGCCGTGAGCCCTCTGGAGAGGCTGGGGGCCCCCAGCCCCCGCACGCTGTGACACAGACACAACACCCGGTGGCAGCAGTGGCAAGGGACGAGCCAGAGCCACTGGCAAACAACGGGCACGAGGTGCGTCCCCCCTTCCCCAGCCCCGCAGGCCCCCGTGGCTCACCGGGATAGGTAGACAGAAAAGAGGTTCTCCCGCAGCAAGCTCTGGTTCACCAGGTTATCAAAGACCGGCGTGATCCCGTCAGCAGCCAGGTTTGGGTATCCCAAGCCCAGGATCCCATCGAATTCGACATGGACGAAGAAGGGGCCGGGCTCGGCCGTGCTCAAGCCGAAGAGCTGGTTGGTGACCGCCAGAGATGCCACCTAGGGACGGGGAGGTGCCGTGAGGCCCGGGCAGGCACTGGGGTACCGGAGTTAAGCGGGGGAGAAGAGCAGGGGATCCCCCGGTGCAGGAGGAGTGGGAGCTGCAGACAAAGGTTATTAAAGAAGCCCCAGACACCGAGGCACGAGGGGCCGAGAGAGGTCCCGGCTTTCTGAACCCCTCCTCGGACAGAGGAGTCTGGATCCATCTCAGCCTCAGACTACCGAGGGTTTGAATTCTGCAGCTTCGTCCCACAGCTTTTACCGACAGCAAATCAAATGCAATAAATAAAGGACAAGTTGTTTAGCAAGGAAACGAACAGACAAAAGGTAACGGATGAAAGATCTCAATGGGAATTACTACACAGGATAAAACGAAAAAACTACAAATAGGTTACAGCATAACATAAGCAGTGCACTGTAGCAAGGTACCTGTATTAAAGCTGGCAAAAGGAATAGGACTGATGAGGAGTTGAATGTGATTTGCCACCCAAACAATGAAAACGTGCACAATTCCTTCACTTCATCCCTGCGGAGTAACCGTGAAGAAGCGACCCCACTCACGGGAGAAACTCCACACCTTTCCAGGAAAATGCGTAGAAGATTTCCGCTTTGTGGAAGTTTGGTGTGGCTTTTAAAGTTGTAAAGTGAGTGTCAGCCATAAATCCAGCTTGCTTTGCCAGATCTCCCTTTAGCGGTGAGGTGTTCACTGGCAGCTGGGAGAAGCCAGCCCAGCGTCACCCCACGGCTCCAGAATAACTCCGTGCGGGACAGCTCGTCCTGCTTGGCTCACCCGGGGAGCGAACGACAGAGCTTTAGGGGGTGGGGTGTTCTCCACAGCCCCAGCAACGCCATGGGGACACTCACGGTGACGGTGTCGGAGCCCACGGTCCCCTCCATCTCGCCGGTGCCGTAGTGGATGGACAGACTCAGCCCCGTGCCCTTGTAGGTGGAGGACTGCGAGGGGTCAAACACCCGGTGGGTCTCTAGACAAGCGGGAAAACACGGAATTAAAGCTTTGGGCAGGGCCAGGCCTCGGGGGGTGTGGGAGGAGGAGCCCTGCTGAATTGCTGTTTATTATCCTGCTTTCGGCAACCAGGGATCCACAGGCATCCCCATCCCCCTCGGACAGAGGGGGAAACTGAGGCACCAAGCAGTGATCACGTCCCCTGTGGAATGCAGCTCTGAGCAGGTCCTACACCCCAAATCTTCATCATTCCAGCTCGCTGCACAGGTGCCATGGACCCAGCGGGGCGATCCCCTCTCCCCTGGCGATGTCACCCCAACTTCCAGGCTCGAGGGAGCCGTCACAAACCCGGGATGTGCAGCGGGGCCCGGCTCCCACTCACGGCAAGCCAGGCTGCTGCAGGACACGGAGGGAACCCAGAGGTCGGAGGAGCCGGTGTCGAAGGCCACGGTGAAGTCCTGCGGGGGGGTGCCGATGGAGATGGTCCCGTAGTATTCCACCTGCGGCAGGGGTGGATTTTAAGGCACGGAACCAAACCTGGAGCTTCCCCAGGCTTGGAATCTTTGTGGCCCCCCCTTCTTCACGGAGACCCCCTGCTTCTAGCAGAGCTCCTGGGGGACATTTCTGTGTCCGGGGCCAGCGGTGTGGGCAAAGAGGGGTGAAGGATGTGAGCTGAAGGCTTTGGGATAAAGGATTTGGGACCGGTCCGGGCCCAGCACAGACGCAGGGACGGACATCCCACAGACCATCCCAGGGCTGTGTCCGGGGGATCAGAGCCCCTACTCACGTCCAGGGTGTTCAGCAGGGGCTCGGCGGCCACTCCGGTTCCGTTGGGAAAAGCGTGTGGGAATTTGGTGCCGATGTCGTAGCGGTGATGCTGGAAGAACTGGTGCAGCAAATCCTTCTCCCTGAGGACATCTCTGAGCTTCCTCCCCCTTTCCAGGGGCAGCCTGGCACAGGCAACAAGGAAAAAAGAAGAGTCAGATGGGATTTTGCTGCCTGCAGCTCCAGCGAGCTCCAGTGTTTGACACCTCCAACGTTCTGATCCAACAGCAGGAGCACAGGAAACTCCCCCAAAACTGCAAGCCAGGGATTTCCTCAAAAATCCCAAAACAACCCCAGGAACCAGCCCCTCCCCAGGCACCCTCTCATTCTCTGCACCCCTGGAGCAGCTTTCCGCAGCCTCAGACCTCCCCTCTGCTCCCCAGAGCCATTAAAAGCCTCCAGGTGCTCATTTCCCCCTTCCCTTTCCCCGGGTGGCCCCGGCAGTGCTGCTGCCTTGGCTCACTTGGTGACACCCTGGCAGAGGGCAGCGGCAGCACAGAGCAGCACGGGGAACCACATCCTGCCGGGACAGCCAGGGCAAATCCCCGCTGGTTTATAAAGCCCCTGCCCACCCCTCCTGCCGTGCCAAGAGCGGCCGGGACCAACGGGAGCTGCCCCCTCCCCTCCTTTGGGCTCCCGGCCAAGGCAGGTGGCACCCAGGGACCGAGGGACACAGCAAACATGAGCCACACGTCACCTGGTAGGGGGGAGCTCTCCCCTTATGCCACCCATGATCCTCTGCTGGGGACCCCATGCTCCCCACTGGATCCCAAATCCAAACTCTCCATCCTTTAGGTTCCAAATCCCTCATCCTGACCAGGCACTGCCTGGCTGTGGGCAGAGAATCACAGAATTCCAGAATGGTTTGGGTTGGAAGGGACCTCAAAGCCCATCCAGTGCCACCCCTGCCATGGCCAGGGACAACTTCCACTGTCCCAGGCTGCTCCAAGCCCCATCCAGCCTGGCCTTGGGCACTGCCAGGGATCCAGGGGCAGCCACAGCTTCTCTGGGCACCCTGTGCCAGGGCCTCTCCACCCTCACAGGGAACAATTCCTTCCCAATATCCCATCTAACCCTGCCCTCTGGCAGTGGGAAGCCATTCCGTGTCCTGTCCCTCCATCCCTTGTCCCCAGTCCCTCTCCAGCTCTCCTGGAGCCCCTTTAGGCCCTGGAAGGGGCTCTGAGCTCTCCCTGGAGCCTTTTCCTCTCCAGGCTGAGCATTCCCAGCTCTCCCAGCCTGGCTCCAGAGCAGAGGGGCTCCAGCCCTGGGAGCAGCTCCGTGGCCTCCTCTGGACTCTCTCCAGCAGCTCCAGGTCCTGCTGCTGTTGCATCCCCCGGAGCTGAGGCATCATTTTGGCCTCTCAGCCTGGCACCCCACGCCATTGCCGGGAGCAGTGGCACCTCTGTTTGCACGAACGTCCCCCGGGCTGGCACGGGAAGGTCCCCGTGGCTGCTGACGGGGTGACCCCGGCGGCGGGGGGGGTTTTACTCCGGTTTTTCCGCGCCGGTTCCGCCCCGTTATCTCAAACCCCGTTCGTGCCGCGGGGTGCAAACAGCTCAAGGTGACCCCGCGGCCGCCGGCGCCGGGGAGTGCCCGAGACACGGGCCCATCGCACGGCGTTCCAGCCCTCCGAGCTCGGGGATCGCCGCAGCGATAGCGGCTCCCGGAGCCGCCCCGTTCCCGGGGGGCGGCGGGGGGAGCCCGGGGTGCGGG
>VXAZ01002102.1:1239193-1256084 GCA_013399875.1 Gymnorhina tibicen | reverse complement strand
GTTTTTTTTTTTTTTTTTTTTTTTTTCTGTAAGTGCTGATTATTTTTTAATTTTTTTCTCTTTATTTCTCTTTCTTTACCGTGGCTGGGGGGTGCTGCAGGCAGCAGGAGAGGAGCTCCAGTGACACCCGAGTTTTCCACAAGAGATTCCAGGAGCAGAACCGCAAACACACATCCGAGATCACTTTTAGCACGTTTAATTACCTTTAACACCCCCTGCTCCTCTCAAAGCAAAGCTCCAAAGCCCCAGGCAGATGCTGAGGCCAGGAAATGTTTTCCTGCATCCCAAAGAGCCACATCTGGCACAACACGGCTCCAGCCAGCTCCGCTTCAGCCTCTTCCAAACCCATCCCAGTGCTCGGGAAAGCCCGTTCCTTAATTCCCCACAGCTACCTGATACGGATTTGATTTCACTGTGGGAGGGATTAGATCATCCAGCAGCAGCTGGAAAAGCTGCTTCCAGGGAAGAAACTCATGGATAAGCCACGATTGGGCAATATCACGATGGGAATTATCATCCCAGAACTGATCCATCCAGTAGGAATTGCAGCAGAGCTGAAGTCGCTCCGAGGATATGGAGGGGCTGCAGAGGATTGGGATTTGGGGTAATTTGGGCAGAAGCTGAAGTTTTGGGTGTTGAGTAAAATGCTCCAACTCCTCCCGAAATGAAGTTCCTGCCCCTCTGATTTTTGTTTTTCCTTGTACACAACTGAAAAGAGTAAAAATAAATTCAAGCCGGGTCTCCAGCAGCCCCGCTCTGGCGGATGAGATGACGCTGCTCAGCTTCACATCCCCAATTTTATCACGTGCCAGGATAAAGCACCACCTGAGGAAGCTCTTGGCTGCTCAGCATCTTCTTCCACCCTTCGAATCGCCTCACCCTTGATTTTCCCTGGATGAAAAAGAAGGAGGGAGGCAGCACCCAGGAGCCAACACCTCGGGAAGGGGATTTGTGAGGCCCCGTTTGCCACACAGAGAATCCCTCGGTCCCAGCCAGGTCCTGCTCCAGGCTGGGGCTGAGCCACGTGTGGGAGCAGCTTGGCCTGGCCGTGCCTCAGTTTCCCTGTAGGACAAACGCCAAGCTCAGAACGACATTGGCCACCTCGGAAAAGCACTCCTGGGGCTGCCTGGTGCTCCGTGGGCACCTGGCGGCCACGGGAGAGGGCTGGGGGCTCGTGGGTGGAATTTTCAGGAGCATCATCCTAAAAACGGACCTTCTTGAAGTCGACGGAGCAGCGGTAGCGGCTGTCGAGGACCCTGGAGCACAGGAGGTTGGGCAGGCAGGGGCAGGAGCGGTGCTGGCGCTTCCCAAGGAAAGGCACCTGCGGGAAGGAATGAGACGAATGAGGTGTCACGGCCCAAGAAATGATCAGTGGGATCAAAGCCCTGCGAAAATCTCTGGCTCTTCTCCGAGCTTCCAGAGGGATACGCCTGAAATTAATTTTTGATCCCTTTGAAGCCTTTCCTTGTGCGAGCAGGAGGTGCAGCGTCATTAAATCTTCTTCCCGGAGCATTAAATCAGCGCAGGCACAGGCAGCGGGATGCTCGCTAAGAGGCTGGGATGCTGCTGCTAAATCCTCCTGGAGCAGGATGGCAGCGGCCCCACGCTTTGGGCTGATCCCGGTGAGCTGGGGGTTCTCATCCAGCAGAAATCCCAGCACTGGGGCAGCTCTGAGGGATTCACTCGGCTCCTCCTCGCCCGGCAGAGCCCTTCTGGCTCAGTTTGGAGCAGTGTGGGGTGTGCCTGGCTTCCAAAGGAACGGGCAGGAGCTCAATCCCAGCTCCCAGTCACCGCCCACAGCACCCCCGGGGCATCCCGAGCGATCCAGGCCAGGCTGGAGGGAGCTCTGAGCAACCTGGGCTAGTGGGAGGTGTCCCTGCCGTGGCAGGGGTGGGAGGAGATGAGCTTTAAGTTCCCTTCTGACCCAAATAGTCTGGAATTCCGTGATTTAGGATAGCAAGGACAGGCAGGGCATTGCCAAAATAATTTAGAGGATGGAAACAGCTGCTCCAGCTTGGGGACCACCACGATCCTCACCCCAAACCCGCCAGAGCCCCCCGACACCGACCTCCCTCTCCATCCCAGGCGAGAAGAGATGCAGCGACCGACAGGTCTGGCACTGGGTCCGCTTGTCCAGCTCCCACCCAGGCCAGCTCCTCCCTGCCACAGCGGCCTCCTCAGCTCCCTCTGCACTTTTTCCTCGGAATTCCTGCTCCAGGAGCGTCCCCGCAGCAGCGCCGGTGTCCCCTGCGCTCCCAGCTCCTCGCCACGGCCCTCCCAGCCCCCCACACCCACCCCTCCTCCCGCGGGGTTTTACGGAGCTTTCCCCCCGTGTGAGGAGCTCAGAGCCCCCCTCCCAGCCCCGTCCCCCTCCCCAGGGCGGTACCTTGTGGCTGAAGGGGTGACACTCGTCCCCCTCCCGCCCCAGGGGGGTGCAGACGCGCAGCCCCCGCAGCCACAGGCTCACGGCGCAGCAGGTCCCGCTGCCGCACTGAGGGTCCCGCTCGCAGGCCTGGGGAGGAGGAGGGGGAGGGAAAAGCATCGTTATCCCTCTTTTTGGGGGGTTAATGGAGAAATCAGCCCCGAGCTTCTGGGGGCAGTTCCTTCTGGGGATTTAACACGAAGGGGGCGTTCCCAGCTTTCCCGTTTGGGGTTCCGGTGGGAGTTGTAGGGCACAGCGGGGGTTGGGTTGGGGTGCTGAGCTTTGTGGGGTCAAGGGGAAATCCCTCGTGGACACAGGGGTGGAAGGGACAGAGGGAAAGTTCTCAGCTGCGCAGCTTAAAGCCGTGCTGGTGGCGAGGGAGAGCAGAACCAGCGAGGGGTAAACCCAGTGTCCGTCCTCCCTCCAGGGATATCGCCCGGCCGAGCCTGTGAAACCTGCTCAGCTCCCACATTCCCAGGGCTCTTATTCCATCGCTAACGGGGAGCAGAGCAATTCCAACAGCTCGGCCTCTCCCGCCCCAGGCAGATGCAAAACTCTGGGGAACGGGAATGGGGAAACTGAGGCACGGATGCAAACGCCGCCCCAGCTCAAAACCACACCTGAAAGTCCATGAAGGTGCCGGGAAGAGGGGGGTGGGGGGCACTCTGAGCACGAAGCAGGTCCCATTCTGCCCCCCAGGATGACCAGAGGGGCTCATGGCACCCCCAAACCCTTCTCTGGGTTGGTGGCACAAGGAGAACTGGTGGGATTGTCCCTGGGGTCACGCCTCCTCAGGGCACGTCTCTCTCGGAGCTCCCAGCACAAACCCATCATGGGTGAGGAGCTGTGGGAATTTTATCTGGGGGAAAAAGCATGAAAACCCTGCCAGAAAGCAAAATTTCTGGGGTGCAGCTCTAACAGGGTGGCAAAAAGGGGATTTTACAGAGTCCTCCTTTTCCTGGATTCTCCTTGAGCACCCAAATCTCCTCGAAGCCCCCAAATTCCATTAAAAACCAGATTCCAGGAATGATGGACCCTCACCTGCAAACTCGGGGGGCTGCAGGCAACCAGGGAGCTGCACATCCCAGCCCTTCCCTCTGGCTATTCAGAAGGAGCCGTTTAAGCCTTGGGAATAATCTAAGGAGCTGCTGGATCTGTTTGGCCCTGGATGGAGGTGGATCCCACAGCCTGCGGCTCTGCTGCTCCAGGGCCTGTAGGGGCTGGTGAGATCCAGCTAGAACCACCCCAGGTTGGAAGGAAACAGCTCTGGCTGTGAGGGAAAAGAGGAGCTAAGAGCCAGCTGAAGTCAACAGCAAAATTCCCACTGGTTGGGAAAAGCTGGGAGGCAGCGGCATGGAAAAGCTCTGCCTTGGTTTTAAACAGATTTTTCACTGCTAAGAGGGGGGTTCAGCCCTGCTGAGACCAACGTCCGGGCTCCTGAAGCACCACAAAAACCTGGATTCTGTCCCCAAAACTCATCTTTAGCATCAGCCTCCATCCAGTGCTCACTCGGGAACACCGAGTCCATGGACAGGGCGAGCATCCACCCGCCCTCGGCGTTCCAACAGCTCCCACCTCTTTGAATCATTTAATCTGGGCGGGAGAAAGGAAATCCGGGGTGTTTGAGCGCTTGTCCCAGTTGGGAACATGCTCGGGGAGACGCCAGTGAAGATTTATTAACTCTCCCCTGCTGGAAAACGCCCTGAAATCCCTGAAATGCGGCACATTTCCCGCTGACACGGTGCCGAGAGGAGGAGCAGAACGAGGTGTGGCTTTACCCTCACGGGCTGGGGCTGGCGCAGCGGGAGCAGCATCCACGCGAGGAGTAAACCGGGGGGAAAATCGGGGAATAAAGAAGAAAACCGGGAAGCGAAGAGCGCAAGCAGCGATCCCTGCGCTCGGGGGGTGAAGCGGCGGGACTCACCCCGGTGATGACGGCGCAGGGGCAGCGGGCGAGGAGCAGGAGCAGGCACAGGAGCCGCAGGGTCGGGCCCATGGTGCCGGAGCCGCTCCCGAGCTCCGGGCGCCTCCCAGCCTTTATAACCCGGGTTCTCCCCCGGGATGAGCTCGGGAGCAGCGGATGAGACCCGAATCTCGAACGGTGCCCAAGACAGGTTAATGAACCGCCGGGAAGGGATAAAACCTCCCACACCCGCGTCCCAGGGGGATTTTTTCCCCCGCAGCCGGATTTTCCACGCACGCCTCCATGTCCGTGTTTCTTCCTGACGGGTGCGCTGGAGAATTTCATTAAGAGTTTGGGATTTTTGACCTGAAAGAGAACCAAAGGATGAAATTCGGTCGTCGGAGCCCAGCGAGCCAAAAGCGTGGCTCCGTGAGAAATATCCCACAGAAAGAGAGGCTTGGATGCGTTTATTTGGGAGCATAAAGGGAGGCAGAGAGGGGAAAATGTCTCTTTTAGTAGCGAGGGTGTGTTTTTCAACTGGAATATCGTGTGGAAACACGTTGATTTATGGCTTGAAGTACAACCCACCGACCCCGAGTTGCTCCTGGGAGCACAAGGGGAATAAAAAGGTTGAAAAAGCTGGAAAAGGTGGAATGATCAGCTTAGTTCTTAAATTTGTGAACCTGGGAGGACACAAGGGAGAACATCCCGATGTGCTCCGGGCGGGGGGGAGGCTCAAAAAAAAAACCCCACCCACTGCTGCCCACGGAGAAGAAATTCCTGCAGCCTCGGCCGTGGGATGTCCCCACGGAGCTGGGATCGCTCCTCACCCCCCTCCTCATCCCATGGAGCCCCTCTGGGCGCCCAGCAATGAAAGGGTTAATCCGTTTTAGGGTTTATTTTAATAATAATTTAAAAAATAATGACAAACGGAAATTGAAATACCCTTCCACGGCCGACACCTGGGCCCGGAGTCCTGGATCCTGGATTTGGCGGGGACTGCCCGGACCGAGCCCCCAGGGCTGGCTGGGGCACAGATTGTGCCTCAGGCCCTTTTCAGAACAAGGGCGGGATGGAAAACTCCTTTTTTCTGTCCCAAAACAAAGCTGGATTTGTGATTCTGAGCCAGCAGGATGGATTTTTCCAGCCCTGGATTGCTGGGAGCCATCCCTGGGGTCTCGGGCTCCTTTCCAGCATTTGGAATTCAATCTCCTTTGGTTTTTCCCACCGAGGAATAAACACCCCAAATTTTGGGGGCTGGTTTGGGGGCTGTTCCCTGCTAGACCTGGTGCACAGGGACAAACCAGGGGCCAGGAGCAGCCCTGTCTGGGAAACGTGGCCCGAGGGGATGGCTCAGCATCGAAATGCGGGTTTGGGCTTTTCTGGGGGGTTCCTTTGTTTGTTCGTTTTTGGGGTTTTGTTGTTGGTTTTTTTTTTTTTTTGGTTTTTGGGATTATTTTGGTTTTGCTTTTTGGCTTTTTTTGTTTGGGTTTTTTTGTTTGTTTTGGGTTTCTTGGGTATTTTTTTTTGTTTTGGTTTGGTTTTTTGAGGGTTTTTTTCTTGTTTTTTTGGTGTTGTTCTGGGATCTTTTGTTTGGTTGGTTGTTGTTGTTGCTGGTCTTGGGAGTTTTTTTTTGAGAATCAATCTGGTGCTGAATTTCCAATTCAATGAGTTAAAAACAGCCCCAGCACTCCCTGCCCTCCGCCCAGCCCGGGTTTTGCTGTGGAGCTGCATCGCTGAAGTCTCCCCCACCTGGGCTTGAATTAATTAATCCAAAATCTCTCCTGGCAGAAATCTCGCGGCCAGGAACGGCTCGGGAGTGTTCGGGAGGTTTCTTTGCGAAGGGGCTGACAGGACAGAGAGGATGCAGCCCCCCGACTCCAGAGGGGTATTTGAATTTGTATTTGTATTTGTATTATTTGTGTCCTGTGTTGCTCGCTAGGAGTGAGGAAAAAAAGCCCCAAAATAAAGGCAATTTTATTCCCAGCCGTTCCCGTGGGCTGGGATGCAGCAGGAAGCCCCTGGAACCTCGGGATGGGGGCTCTTTGCGCTCCCCGCTCGACCACAGAGAGAGAAAAGTCAAATTAAAAAAAAAAAAAAAAATTAAAAAAATCCAAATCCTGCTGCGCTTCGCTTCCCCCATCGATAACATTTCAATTTCCCGAGCCGACAAGCCGAGATGCGCGGCCAGGCGCAGCGGGAGCGGCCCGGCTCCGCCCCGGCGGTGCCCCGTGCATCGCCTCCCGCCGCCCGCTGCCGGCTCCACGCCGTTTTTGGGGCGGTCCTCAGTGGAAAATCGCTCTGAGCCACACTTCGAACCCCTCTGCGCCCCGCGGGGAGAGGATGCGGGTGCTGACCCCGGCCGTGTCCTCGCGTCCCTGCATCCCCAAACCCGCATCCCCCGCCCTGGTCCGGCTGCGCGGGGATGCTCCGGCCGGGGAGGGGGTGCAGGAGCCCCGGTAAAACCGCACTTTGAGTTTCCTCCGGCTCTCCAAACCCTGGCGATGCCGCGTGGAGGGAGGGGACGCAGCTGAGCCCCGCTCAGGAGGACAAAGTCGAGAAAAGGAAGGAAAAACCCCAAACATCGCAACCGTGCCGCTCGCTCTGCGGGGAAACAGGCGGGGCGGGCTGATTTGGGGGTGCGGGTTTGCTGCGGGCCCCCAGGTCCGGGCACGGTGCCTGGGGGAGGGGACGCGGAGGGCCCGGGAGGGGCCCGGCACTGGCGGCTCTGGGGGTCCCGGGGCACCCCCACAGAGCCGAGCGCGCCCCGAGCGCTTTTGGCCCTGCGGAGCCGCCGTCGCGAGGTCACGTGGTGGCGGCGCTGCCAGGCGCGGGGCGGAAGTGGCGGCGCTGGCGATGGAGGGGACGCTGGAGCAGCACCTGGAGGACACGNCATGGGGGACGGGGGCAGGAGCGGGGGGTGAGGGAGCCCTGGGCCGGCCCGAGGCCGGGGCTCCCGGCTGTGACCGCCGCTGTCTCCCCCCAGCATGAAGAGCCCGGCCGTGGTGGGCGTCCTGTGCACCGACTCGCAGGGGCTCAACCTGGGCTGTGAGTGGGCGAGCGCCGCCGGGGGAGGGCACCGGGGCCTGGCCCGGCCCGCTGTGGGCTCCCGGGGTTGGGGGACACCGGGTCCTGCCCATCCCCTCCAAAGGCTCCCGGGGCTGGGGGCACCAGGCCCTGCCCGGTGCCTTTAAGGGCTCCCAGGGGTAGGGGGCACCCGGCACTGCCCCACGGGGGTCCCTGGGTTGGGGTAGCCCCAGGTCCTGCCCATTCTCTTTTAAGGGCTCCCCGGGATGGGGGGCACCGGGCCCGGCCCTACCAGACCCCTCCCCGGCCTTGTCCTGCATCGACGCCTCTCCGAGGACACCGGGCCCTGCCCTGCTGTCCTGCCCCCACATTCGGGTGTCCCCAGGGGCCACCACCTGTCTGTGCCTCGGAGGAAACCGGAGCCAGCTCTTCCCGACACCTAAATTCAGGAATTTTGGTGGTTTGAGAGGAACCTTTGGGGGGATGCTGCATCAGCCCCCAGGGAGGGGAATGGGCCGGGGCGGGATGAACCCCCCTTGGCCTGGGGGAGGCACGCGGCCTCTCCCCGGGCGCTGCCCTGGCACACGTGGCTTTATCCATCGCCTCCCGCCTCCCCAGGCAGAGGGACCCTGTCGGACGAGCACGCCGGCATCATCTCGGTGCTGGCCCAGCAGGCAGCCAAGCTCACCTCCGACCCCACCGACACGCCCGTGGTGTGCCTGGAGTCGGACAACGGGTGAGTTCCCAGCCTGGAGCTGCCACTGTCCCCCCACCTTTGCCTTTCCCCCAGCCCTGGGAGCCTCCCGGAGCCAGATCCCTGGAGCAGCTCCCCCTCTGGAGCCGCAGAGGCAGCCGCGGGGGGAGGCAGGCCCTGCCGTAGGCAGATTCATTGGATTAATGGGGTTTTAAGAGGCAGGAGATGTAAAAGCAGTGGGAAACCTTTCGGGGGAGGTGGTGACTGCCCCGTGGGATCCCTGCGGGTACCGCAGGCTGTGCTGTCGCAGGCAGCGGGGACGCTGCTCACCGAGCGGGGAGAGGGAGCAGCCGGGGGCTGGGGTGGAGCCGGGGCTGCAGCTGCTCAGTGATTCCCCTGCCCGCTCCCCACCCCCGCCAGCTCCTCCTGGCACAGCTCAGCTCCCCCAGCGCGTTTTCCTTGTTCCAGGAACATCATGATCCAGAAGCACGACAGCATCACCGTGGCAGTGCACAAGCTGCTGTCCTGAGCCTGGGGGACCAGCTCTGCTCCCGGCTCCTGCTCCCTGCACACCACCCTCCCTTTGGAGCCTCACACCTGGGGTGAAGGCTCTCCCTCCCCTCTCCCAGCTCCTGGGCAGCCCTCTGGGTCTCCAGCTCACATTTTAGCACTTGTGCTGCTGGGGATGAAGCGTGGGCGCTGCCCCAGCCCCTGTAATGAGCAGGTGCTACCGGCTGTGCGTGGGGGCCTCATTTGTTGGGGAAATCAATAAATGACCTGTAAAAAACCTTCCTTCCTTCTCTTGGCTCCGCCTGGGAGGGCTGGGCCTGGTGCCTCGCTTCCACAGCCAAGCGAGGTGACTTCTCCCACTCCCTTCATTAGCATTTCTCTAGAGAAACGTCGGAATTCATGGAGGCTCCTCCAATAGGAAAGGGACAAACGCTTTCCAAGGAATTTCTCCTAGGAAACATTTTGCCTCCTGACGTTAAACATTCTGTGGGAGTTACTTGGGTTGAAGTTCAGGCCTGTGTGTGCTGGCCCTGCACAGCCCTGGGAGCTGTAAATGGATCTTGGAACATCCTCACAAATCCAGGTCCCTCTGCCTCTCGCAGGTTTGAACCGAGCAGGGAAACAATCCTGCAGAAGGACTTGGGAAGCTGCTGCACTCCGAGGGTTCCTGTGGGCTGGGGAGGGAGAAGGGGCTGGGCTGCAGCTGCAGGAAGGGGAAGGGAAGTTTCCCAGCAGAGCATGAGGTAAAGCTTGGGCTGAGTCAGAGTGAGATGCCACGGTCACTGCTCTGACTCCACTCCTCGGAGCGGCTCCGGCGGGCAGTGACCGTCACAGGAGCAGCTCCTGCCTGGCCAGGCTCTGCACTCCCGTCCAGCTCTGTCTGAATCTGGAGTAAAGCCCCGATCTTGGCATATCCGAGCTCTGTGGTGGCCCTGGGGAGTCCTTCTTCCCTGTCCTTCCGTCCCACCAGGCTGGGAGCAGCTGGAGCTGGAGCTTCCCCCCGGGCATCCATCAGCCCCGAGTGCTGCTGCCCCCTGCCCCCTCCTCCAGGCCCCTGAACCACGCTCGGTGCAAATCTCATCCTGCTCAAAGAAAGCTCGACGTACATATTAAAGGTCCTACTACAGGGAAAGCTCCACGGGCTCCCATTTGTCCTGGGATCCTCCGGAATGCTGCAGCTTTTGCACCCTTTGCCAAAGGAGACCAGAGAGCATCGCTGTCCCCCAGCGATCCCAGTTTTCTCTGGCCTCGGGAATGCCGGCTGGGCTGACAGGTCAGCCGAGAGCAGGGGAGGAAGCAGCGGGGCGGTGTTTGCCCAGGAGTTCGGGCGGATTCACAGGGAGCCAACGCCGATCCCGCTCCGATCCCAGCGCCGCCCCGGGGCTGCAGCAGCGCGGCTGCTCTGTCCAGCTGGGAAACACCAACTTTTCCAGCCTGTCCCATCCTCAGTGATGCAGTTTCCCGGGCCGTGCAGGACGGGCAGGGACAGGGCTCTGCTCTTCTGCAGCCACCGGCAGCCCCAGGCCTGGCTCCAGTCCACCGCTCCACCCCTGCTCTGCTCTGGCCAGATCCGGAGCTTTCCCCGGAGTCCGAACTCTGCAGGCTCCCCCTCCTTCTCCCTCCCAACAGGATTGCCGCTCCAAACGCCCCGGGTTTCCTGTTCCCAGCTGGGGAAGGGGAGGGACTCCCGGCCTCGGGGCCTCACAAGCCGAGCTCTGCAGTTTCCCAGGAGGAGGAGGAGGAGGAAGAGGAGGAGGATGGGGTCCGTCCCCCCAGCGCTTGCCAGGCTCCGTGTCCTGCTCAGGACCGACACCATCATCCTCACCGGATGGGAATGAAGGAGCGGACTCTGGGGTGCCGAGGCAGGAAGGGGGAATTTCATCTCTGGAGCAGATGAAGAGACTCTGAAGAGATTCCTCTTAGCTGTCGACTGTTCCGGGGAGGATCTTCCAGCATGCAGCAGCGAGGCGGTAAGGAAAAGTTCCAGGATCATCATCCCCAAGTGCTGTAGGGTCCAGCTGCTCCCTCGGGCAGGATCCTGCCTCTGCCAGAGGCACGGGGTGGGTGAGAGGATGGAAGGGAGAGAAGCAGAGAAAGACGGAGTAGGAAGAGCTTCCTGGAGAGCTCCAGGGTGGATGCAGACAGACAGTGACCCCCTGGCTTCTGGCACAACCCTGACTGCTAAAGCAGCACTAAGGACTTGTCCACCCTTAAAGCTTAAGTGGTTACAGTAATTTGGTGGGAATGAGAAATAATTTAGTAATTGATAGAATTTAGTAATTGATAGAATTGATAGAATTGATAGAAATTGATAGAATAAAGTAATTTGGTGGGAATGAGAAACTGTTTCCAGCCAGGGATAATGTGGAATTGTGGAAAAGGTTTGGTGAAAGCATCACCCGGGCGAGTGCGGAGCGTGGTGCCTGCCCCAGCAACAGCCACGGGGCTGCAAAGCAGCGCTGCCAGCGCGGGAATGGTTTTGAGCGGAAACAGGAGCAGTGGAAGGTGCTGATGTGTCCTGACACTCTCATCGGCAGGGCAGAGGAAGGAGGATGAAGAGCCGGAGGCTCCTGAGGCTCCGTCGGCCGGGAAGAGCCGAGGCGGCGCGGCAGCAGCCGGAGGGTGGGCGTGGGGAGTGGTGTTCCACTTCTTCCTGGTGAGCAGGGAATGAACCGAACCCCCCGGAGCTGGGGCAGGGGGGAAGGCTCCAGCCTCGCTCAGAGGGCAGGACGGGCTGATCCCAGCCGTGCCAGGGCACAATCCAGCCCCGCCACTCCCTCTGGAATGCCACCCGCAGACGTCTCAGTGATGGACAAGAGGGTCCCCTTGCCAGGATAAGGTGACTTGTCCCTACTCAAACACATCCCCACGGGGGTGTCAAACCCCAGAGGAGCGTCCTGTCCCTTCAGCAAGGGCATGATCCTACTCGGGCAGTGAGGTGGGAGCCAGGGAGCAGCACACACACCCGGGTACTCTCTGGGAGGACCAGGCATCTCAGCACCACTCAAAGGCACCAATTCTCTGTGCCCCAGGCTTTATCTTCCCACCAGCGATCAATCAAGGAATTGTGAAGCTTGGAAAAGACCTTTAAGGTCACCGAGTTCGACTGTAAAGAAGGCACCATCCCCCCAGCTAGGAAATCTTGCCCCTCTTCCACGCCAAGTGACTCACGGCCAATCATTAACCACCGGCCACCAGGGAGGCAGCAGGAGTTAAAATTAAGGCCACAAACTGTCTGTCCTCTGCCCCTGTGGCAGAGAAATCCCTGGAAACTGCCCCGGATAACGTCCATTCCTGCTCCACTCATCCCCTCACCAACTCCCAGCGATCTGCAACCGATCCGTTCAGACTATTGCTTTAGCACTAAAAAGTAACTTAAAGGGCAAAAATATCCTACAGGAGTTGAGCTCTGGTGTTACTTTGTTCCCTTCCTTCGGGAAAGTCAATTTGCAGAGGGTTTTCTGAGGGTCTGCTGGGATCAGACTGCAGCAGGGCCACGGCCAGCCCACCCTGCTGCTACCCCCCCAACACCAGCTCAGGTGTCCCAGTTTGTTTCTCCCACACCACCACAAAAGAAACAGAAGGAAAAGCTTTTCCTCCCTCCCTCCCTCCCGATCCCCTGTGGCACCTCAGCTCCACCCCCCTCTCAACTCAGGTCAACGTGCTCGTGATGGGGACGCTCAAGACCTTTGGGATTTTCTTCGTGGCTTTCCGAGAGGAGATAGGGGGATCTTCCGAGCAGCTCAGCTGGATCGGCTCCATCATGTCGTCCCTGCGCTTCCTGGGAGGTGAGCTGGGGTCCCTCGGGGTGGGGCAGCGCTGCAGCCTCGGCTCCGTCTGACCTGGGGGCACTGAGGATGCTCTGCGGATCCAGTTCCCCCCCAGCCTGCTCCGAACGGGACGTGGCTGGTACCCACACGTGTCTGAGCAGGAACGTGGGCTAAACACAGGGTCCTGTGTCATCCAGATCGGATAGTGGGAAGAAACTGGATTTTGGGAAGGAATCCTTCTCTGTGAGGGTGGGGAGGCCCTGGCACAGGGTGCCCAGAGCAGCTGTGGCTGCCCCTGGATCCCTGGCAGTGTCCCAGGCCAGGCTGGACAGGGCTGGGAGCAGCCTGGGGCAGTGGAAGGTGTCCCTGCCATGGCAGGGGTGGCACTGGGTGAGCTCTAAGGTCCCTTCCAACCCACACCATTCTGGGATCCTCTGAACCTCACTGTAGGTTTATTGTACGGATCCAGAGCAAACAACAATCCTGTCCCACTGTGGGCTAACCTGGAGCCGCTGGGCATGGTGTGATTTAAGAAGGAGACTCAGAAGAGCTGCAAGTTTGGGCTTTGCCTCCTTCCCTGCCCCATTCCCCAAGCTCCCAGGGTACAGTGAAGTCTCTCTCCTGAACACTGACCCATCCCAAGCCCCTCGTCACCCCCTGCCTCCCGACGCTGCACATGGACCACTTCCCAGTGGTCCCGATCAGGTCCCTGAGCCCTGCCAAAGGAGCTTTTGTCACCTTCAGCCTGAGATGTCTCCCTCCTTCCCTTGCAGCCCCGCTCGTGGCCGTGGTGTGCCAGAGGCTGGGAGAGCGGCCGACCTCCATCCTCGGGGCCGGGCTGGTGGCTGGGGGCTGCCTGCTCAGCACTCAGGCCACCAGCATCCCCTTCCTCTGCTTCTCCATGGGATTCCTCCTGGGTGAGGCTCCCTGGGCAGGATGAGTAAATTGGTTCCTTCAGCCTTAAACCTGGGGAAGCGTTGGGAGGGGGAGCAGCCAAGGGTTTGTTCAGCTGGAGAAGGGGAGCCTGAGGTGATCAGGGATGGGACCCAGGGAAGGGCTGGAGCTGTGCCAGGGGAGTTTAGGTTGGGTATCAGGGAAAGGTTCCTCCCCCAGAGGGTGCTGGGCTTCCCAGGGAATGGGCACAGCCCCGAGGCTGCCAGAGCTCCAGGAGAGTTGGGACAGCACTCCCAGGGATGATCAGGGTGGGATTGCTGGGGTGTCTGTGCAGGGCCAGGGTGGGACTGGATGGTCCTGGTGGGTCCCTTCCAGCTCAGGAGATTCTGTGATTCTGTGACCCTTCAGCACCAAAGCATCCCCAGCTCCTTTCCGTGAGACGCTGTGTGAGCTCCCAAAGCTCCATGCTCAGTTTCATAAAACACATGCTCAGTTTCAACATTCCAGTCCCAACTAACCTGGATTTTTTCCTGCACCCACACAGATCCTGGCCTTTTAAAATCCCTCATACAAGGGCAGAACCTCCAATCCCCCAGATACCAAACCCCACCCACCAAATCTCACTGACCCCTGACTGCCACAGCAGAAATCCCCCCTTTCACCCCGGGAACGCTGCAGAGCCAGGGACCGCCAGCTTGGGACAGCGGGACACAGAATCCCGACAGCAGGAGTCCCTCTTTGGGCACGGAATTCTCATCTCCAACCTTCCCACAGGGATGGGGTTCGCCTGCCTGTACCAGGCGGCCGCGGTGATGACGGCCAAGCGCTGCCGGGCTCGCCTGGCCTTCTGCAACGCCCTGGCCCGCTCCGGGATGGGGCTGACGTTCCTGATGGCTCCCTTCACGCAGCTGCTCATCGAGTTCTACGGCTGGCAAGGTGAGGGATCTTCTGTTCCTTCAGATTCACCAGCTCCGAGAGGGCATTCGAGGAGATCTGGGTGGGGTAAGAGGCTCTTTTTAAAAATTCAACACACTGAGGAACAACTCTGCCTCTTCTAGGATAGTTTGGGGACATCTTGTTAATGAGTAAACACTTCATCACTCATTAAGATCAGAGTCAAAGCACAGAGCTCAGAAATCAAACCCAGAAATCCCTACTCTTACTGTGACCATCTTGAAGGTCTTTTCCCTTTTAAACGAGGGAAAGCAAAACAAGATCCCAGAGGTAGCTGTGGGTTTGTTCTGTGCATTGCAGCAAAATGAACTTCCAGTTAGAAAAACAGGAATAAAAATCCCTTTTTTGTTAACTCCTCCGTCAGGAGAAGGCAAAACCCCTTCTCACGGCAGAGCTTTCCCCATGGTCAGTGAAAACCACACCCTGCTCTGGAAAGGCCATTTCCCTTTTCAATCCAAGAGCAAAACACCTTTTGCCTTCCCTCAGGTACTCTCCTGATTTTTGGAGGCATCATGCTGAACCTGGTGCCCTCGAGCATGCTGCTGTGGCCCGCCAGCCCCCGGCCGCCTCGGGAACCTGCCGAAAACCAAGACCAGGGGTGTTCAACGGCAAAGAAGGACCCAGAAACTCCTGGGGGATGCTCAGCTGGAAGCACTCCCAGGGAATTCCAGCTTCGCAGTGCACAGGAGGCTCCCAGCACGGAGAGACTCGCGATGCCCCACGGCAGAGATGTCTCTGGTCCAGCAAATCCATCTGCCTTGGGAAGGCCCCAGAAAGCCACCCCGGAGAGCTCCTCCTCGGAAACATCCCCCGAGGCCAAGAGGAGCCACAAACCCCTTCCAGCCACCAAAAAGGAACCTTCTCAGCCTCTCCTGGACTTCTCCCCACTGAAGGATCCCGTTTTCTTCATTTTCACGTGGTCTTTCCTGTTCAGCCACCTGGCCTATTTCGTGCCCTTCTTCCACCTGGTGGCGAGAGCCAGGACGCTGGGCATGAGCAGCAGGGACGGCTCCTACCTCATCGCCGTGGCTGGTAGGCACAGGGATCCTTTGCACCCACTGAGCACGCAGAAACACCACAGGTCCTGCCAAGAAACAGTCCCACATCTGTCCTGGGATGAGTTCTCCTGGCAGAGGTTCAGCCCTTACCCCCTTCTGCGGACATGGAGTCGCCTCCTGTCCGTGCACAAGTCGCTCCCACTGGGGTGCAGGGTGGTTCTCCCAGCGCCAGCTGGGTGATCCCACATCCCCCCTGCTCCCAACAACCCCAAACTTCCAGTTACGAGGTGCTCTCTGTCCTCCTGGAGCCTTCCCACCACGATCCCCGCTGTGCTTAAACCCACGAACCACCGGAATCCAGAGGTGCATCCAAAGCCCTCCAGGTTTGATCCAGGAGAGAAAAATTCACTGCTGGGGGAAAAATTCCCCACGTTAATGTGGATCCAGGCATTTGGATTTGGCACATCCACCTCCAAGTGGGGCAAAAACCAAGGCACACTCCCCAAAAACCAAGCCCATGCCTGGTTCTAAGCCGGGATTAACTCTAAAGCCATGCTGCGGTAAGAAAGGGGCTCCAGCCTCAGTCAGCAGCAAATATTTTATTGTGCAAAAATACATTTTCTTTGTGCAGCGCTGGGGAACGCCCAGCAGTGAGGGGCTGGGAGAGCCCAGGAATGAATGCGACACTGGGAATTAGGAGTGGCAGGGACACCGGGGTCAGTGGGACACGAGCTCACTCCAGAGCTCCTCGGATCTTTGTGTCATAAAAATGCACCAAGAAATGCAAGAAACAACTCCCAAACCCCAACTCTCAAACCCCAGCTCCCAAACCCCAACTCTCAAACCCCAACTCCCAAACCCCAATTCTCAAACCCCACCTCTCAAACCCCAGCTCCCAAACCCCAACTCTCAAACCCCAACTCTCAAACCCCCATTCTCAAACTCCAACTCCCAAACCCCAGCTCCCAAACCCCAGCTCCCAAACCCCAACTCTCAAACCCACACTCCCAAACCCCAACTCTCAAAAACCCAACAACCAAAAAGCTTCTGAGCCTCTAAAATTCCTGGGCTTTTTGTGCTCTTTGGATTTTTAGAAAATTTAAAATCTCAGGCACATTTTTCTTCTCAGTACTCAGCTTTTTCTCTTTAGCGAGTTCCTCTGTCCTGATTTGGGGCATTTCAGGGGTGTCTGGGAAGGGACATTCTGAAGGGAATTTTCCCAGAGCACTTTGGTGCCCTTGGTAAGAGCAGCAGAAGGGAAAAGGGAAAAATCCCAAATCCATGGGTTTTGCAAGAGCCTAAAAACGCCTGCCTGGAACTTTTTGGCATTTCAGCCTTTCGTGGTCACGTCCTCCCAGTGAACAGGGAAACTGGGATGAGACACAGTGAATAACAGAAATAATAGATAATAATAGAAACAATAGATAATAATAGAAATAATAGATAATAATAGAAATAAGCAATATTATAAAAATTGGTAAGAAATAATAAATATAGTAACATAAAGCATTATAAATAAACATATAAAAAATAATAATGCATATAGTAATATGAAATAATACAAATAATTAACATTATAAAATAAATATATGAATATGTTATATTACGGTTAATATAAATAGTCAAGTGTAATGTGATGAATGTATAATATAAATATATATAATATAAATATAAATATAAAGATAAACATCCATTATATATTTATATTATTATAGCAAT